>CM064547.1:24243228-24745728 GCA_032716605.1 Paralithodes platypus
CTTTCTCAGTTTCTGTTATTCTTTATGTCATATCAAGGAATCAAATGGCAATGATATGATATGAGTGATATCATTGCAAATATCAATGATATGATCTGATTGATATTCATTGTGAGGTTGTGACATTGTGACTGTCCATTGATGATCTATGATATGACATAAAGAATTACAGAAACTGTCCCCAATGAGAAACTTAAACAGTTTAAACTTATCAAGCTAACATTCTAAACAAGCCTAACAATACACTAACAACAATACAACATGATTGCATTGATTAGTATTTACTATTTAGTTGATTACATGATTAAATTAAATAATAATTTATTATCATAATATCATTAATAATTTAATATGATAGGATTAATTGATTATATTTATGATTATTGGACCCGTCTTTTTCCAGCTGTCCACAGGGACACTCAGACAGTTAAGACAGGCTCGGGCTATACCACTGCCCAGACTTACCCTTAGGCCCCTTCGTAAAGCTGTAACTTGCCCGTAAGGTTTACTTTGCATTAGCAAAAGCCAAAAAAATAAAAATAAAAAAAAACAAGTTAAACAAAACTGTAACACTGTCAGTCTGTCACTATCATAGTATCACTGTATTCACATGTTCACTAACACCGTGGGTAAACACCATACGAACGGTTACGATGACTGTACACGATAAATGACGTTCGTTGTGTACGCTGTATTTGACAGGAAAATATAGCCTCCGGGAGCGCCAGAAAGGAGCGCGAATTTCTAGCTGGCGCTCCCCGCCTGCACTCTCTATTTTCAGAATTTTGCCGCTCCTCACTCCGCGCTCCTCTATATGGGTAATGCGCACCGGATCGCCAGAGCGCAGAGTGCCAAACTGGCGCGCACCTGCCCACCTCTTGCTGGTAAAACAGTGTATTACCCCAGCCTAAAAACCGCAATAAGTGTTGAGACAGGTCCCAAAAAAAGCTAATTAAGGATGGACCGTGTCCAGCGAGGCCATCATTTAGACTAGGCCGTTCATCCTTGGAGGGCCAAGCAGTCATATACCACCCCATGTGTGTGCAACTGTCCTTTTTCCCCTCACCCCCTGATGTGCTTAGGTCATGAACCCGTTAACCCTCCTAGTTGGTTTGCTTCTACATTAACTCGTTCTAATGAAACCCTGTTCTAAAATCATTCCTCCAAACTATGTCATCATACGCCTTGCCGCATGCTCGGTTCATTAGTCATTTACTCTGCAAATGCGCGGCAGGCAGCCAAACGCTAACCATAATTACGTGGACAGGCCTCTATCTCATTAATATGTTCCAGGGTAGATTAACCTCGCCCTACTGAGTTTATCCCCCCCCCGCGTGCACCAATAGCTCACAGAGTCTTCAAACTTTGTTATCGCAATTTCCGAGTCATAGTCAGTCTTCCATAGGATTATGCCCTATGTGGTCCAATTTCCTCCACAGTCCTTTCCAGGTCAAAACATCGGTATCACTTTAGGGTCACTATTGTTGGGTTTCGTCACTTACCAAACTCTTTCTGCAGCAGTTAAAATTCACCCTTAAACATAGAACCGTGTCAACCAGGATGGTTTGACGTGATGTTTGTGACTCTTCCACTCATACAAAAGCCAAATTTATTGGGGATAAATATTACGTCGCACATTCTCTTAAAGCTAGGGTACTCTACATTAAAATAATGGTCAACACAAAGTAGAATATGCACCTCAGATAGATCTCCCATGGGATCTGACAGATGCACTCCTTTACTAAGTAAGGCGTGTACTACCTTCTTCATTCCCACAGATTGATATCCTGGAAGAGTGTCTACTAAGATACATGTCATAAAGTACCTTTCCTAACGATAGAAATAGGGAATCTCCGCTACTTCGTAGTCTTGTTTGACAGTAACCCCCGTAAAGCCTTGCAATCGAAGAGTCTCAGCTCCCACGATTCGATGCTTAAGCCCCACCACAATGGACCTCTTTATAAAAAAAACAGTTGAGACCCTTGATCGATAAGCACCCAACAAACTGTGTTTCTGTCACTACCTTCAATGGGCATCTTTATGGTGGGCAATATAGTGGTGTCTTTTGTACTACATAATGTTAAAGTTGTAGTACCCTCTGGTTTATCATCCTTACCTTTGTCAACTGGAGGACACAACTTATCATAGTGATGTCCTTTACAGTGACGACAGGGCCTTAAATATGTGGCAGTACATTGCCCTTGTTTACTATGATCCTTACTTAAACAACCTACACAAAGCCTTAACATTTTTGTTTGTGCAATTTTTAACTCATTTGTCTGGTATTCCCCACAAATACTCCATTACTGTTGCAAAGTTTACATATAACCTGTGGTTTCTTGTGTGATCCCTCTTTTTTCCCCTTTGGTCCCTACCGTCATACTCACAGTTCCCCTCAAATCGAAATTTTCACCACCTCCAGCACACTCAAAGATCTTCCATTGTTCATATGCATATTACTAATTTCTTTACTGAACGAGGTTTTAAAACTCAATTTAATTTCAATTCAAAACAGTTATCACCACCACCAATGGCTCTCCTTTGTTTCCACTGACCAACCTGGTGAACAAGCCTACATCTTTTCTATCTTAAACGACCTAGAGCACTTAGTCCAGCAACCCACCCGTATCCCGGATCGCTTTGGAGATCAGCCCAACATTCTTGACGTATTTCTAACCTCTAAACCTTCTGCTTATACTGACAATCTCTTCTCTACTTTGGGCTCCTCCGACCATAAACAAATATCTGTCACTTATCCTATCTCTCCAGTACAGCCACTTGATCCTCCCAACTAGCGGCGCTTGTTGCACTTTGGCGCTGCCGCCTGGGAGGCTATTCGGCAGTACTTCTTTGATTTCCCATGGAATGACTTTTGCTTCCGTGGCCGGGGACCCTCGGAGAGTGCTGAATGCATTACTGAGGTAATCCTCTCGGGCATGGAAGCATACATTCAATTTCTTTCTCTCAGTCTAATGCAAAAAATCTTGGTTTACTCACCTGTTCTACTGCTGTCCGCAAGAAGGAGGAAGCAGTCAAACGGTACCAACGCCTTAAGACTCAAGAATCTCATTCTTCCTATGTTTCTGCCCGGAATCAAGCCAAATCTGTTCTTTGACTTGCCAAACACTCTTTCATCAATAATAAATGCACTGAACTATCTAAATCTAGCTCTTCCCAAGCTTCCTGGCATCTAGCCAAAAACCTCTCCAAAAAATGTTCTTCCTCGTCTTTCCCTCCCCTTTTCCACTCTGATGGCTCAACCATCACTTCTTCCTCTGACAAAGCTGTACTATTCGCTCAAACTTTTGCTAGATACTTCACCTTGGATGATTCCGGTGCTATTCCTCCCTCTCCACCCCCCTCTTTCCTCCTTATGCCTAATATCCTAATCTCTTCTAAAGATGCATTTTCTACCCTCTCTGGGCTTAATACTAAATTAAGAAGGCGTACGGTCTGGACGGTGTTCCTCCTGTTGTACTCAAAACCTGTGCTTCCGTGCTAACTCCCTGCCTAGGCAAACTATCTCGTCTTTGTCTCTCCTCTAACGTCTTCCCTTCTTGCTGAAAATTTGCTCTCATTCAACCTGTCCCAAAGAAGGGTGACTGCTCTCAACCCTCTAACTATCGCCAGATTACTCCTATCTCTTGTATCTCTCATGTTTTTGAAACTATTCTTGCTTCCAAATTTCTTAAGCAATTATCTTCTCATAATCTACACTCAGATCGCCAGTATGGCTTCCTTAAAGGTCGCTCTACTGGTGATCTTCTTTCATATCTTACTAACTCTTGGTCATCCTCCTTTCGGGACTTCGGTGAGACGTTTTCTATTGCACTAGACATATCAAAGCCCTTCGATAGAGTCTGGCACAAATCTTTAATTTCTAAACTACCCTCCTTCGGTTTCTATCCCTCCATCTGTGCCTGTGTCTCTAATTTGCTTTCCGGCCATTCCATAGCTGCGGTTGTGGACGGCCATCACTCACTTCCTCATTCTATTACCTCCGGTGTTCCTCAGGGCTGTGTCCTATATCCCATTATTTTTCTAATTTTCATAAATTATTCTCAACTGTACCTCCAGTCCCTTCCGTTCATACACAGAACGACTCTACCTTACACTATACAATTAGTTTTCCTGAACGCCCCAGCCAGCAATCCCTCAGGGAGAAACGTAATGAAGCCATGCAACACTTATCCGCTGATCTAACTACTATTTCCAATTGGGGCAGAGAAAACCTTGTTGTCTTTAATGCTTCCAAAACCCAACTTCTTCATCTTACTACCCGTTCAGAACTCCCAGAGGACTCTCACTTACACTTCAACAATACAAAAATCACTCACACTGCACTCCTAGACAAAGTAGAAAGGAAAGCTTTTCGTATCATCAACTACCACCCACTCACCAACTCTCTGCAATCTCCCTCTCTACGTCGCAATGTTGCATCTTACACGTTATTCTATCGCTACTATAATAATCAATGCTCCTCAGAGGTTTCCCAGTGTATACCACCTCCTCTACGTATGGTACGTAGTACCCGTCTTGGAACACAACCCCACCCCTATTCTGTGCAACTCTCCATTCATGAATGAAACGTTATTCTCAGTCTTTCTTCTATTCAACTGCTGAGCTTTGGAACTCTCTCCCAGAATCAGTCTTTCCCTCTTCCTATGATTTAAATTGCTTCAAACTCCGTGTGTCCAGGCATTTTGGTTCGAACGTCCCTTGATTTTGGCCCTGTCACTCTTTCAACTATGGGGGAGGCACTCGATGCAGGCAGTTCTGTTTGTTGTCTTCCTCACTCACATAGAAAAAAAAAACACATATTTTATTTACATAAATCACATTAATAATTATAATAGGGAACTGATGTCATATGGCATATGTGTCCCTTATTAAACTATTATATTATATATTGTGTTCAACAAGAACAAATAACACACAATCTACAGTGCTAAGAAAAGAGTGTTAATAAACAGATACAAATAAATAATATTAACACATCTGCCATTAGTGATAAATTCATACCAGTCTGATTTAAGAGTTATCTAATTCATAATTCCATATTCATCAGATACTCTTTTATCCTATTTTTTAATATATTAAAACTACAATCAATATTTATTTTATTAATTATAGTATTCCAAATACAAACCCCTTTGTGCCTAAATGTACTCTTCCATAAAACTGTCCTTGGTATAGGGATATGTAGTTTAGCTCGCTGCCTGGTTTGATGCTAATGTATAATTTCACTAGAGGTGAACATATCTTCGAAGAAGCCTGGGGTAAGGTTTTACATAATCTTAAACATAATTTTGGCTATAGAGAAAATATAAACATCCTTATATGGCAAGAGATTCAAGGATTGAAATATTGGTGCTGTATGTGCTCTGAAGTGCGCCGATTTTATTATTCTTAATGATCGTTTTTGTAATAATAGTATAGGTTTAAGATTAGTTTCATTAGCGTTACCCTAGACTTCTATCCCATATGTAATATAAGTGTATACAAAACAATAATTATACATGGTGACAAGTTTTATGTGTTCTGCAGTGTTCTGGCTTTACATAATATTCCTATACCTTTAGATATTTTATGTGTAATATATTTAACACCTTACGAGCGGCCTATGCGGTTTATTTATATGTACCGCCCAGCGGGGTGTTTTTACCCAAAATAGGGCTGTTTACGTAATCATTTTCATGACTAAATAAGACCCAGAGCGTAAAACAAGTATCTATCCCTGAAAGGGCATAAATAGAGCTTTCCAATGACACCATAACGATCCTTTTATGATGGCTAGTTTTCTTGCAACAACCGTGCAACGCGAGTGCAAAAAGCATGTAATTCGGCACTTTCCCCATACAATTCCGTATATAGCGAGTGAGAGAGGGAGGGAGGAGGTGGGATTCGTGTCAGTAGGTTCGCCGCGGTGGTCTGGAGCAGTCATACGCTCGCTACTCTCCTGCCACCACTTGTCTCTCTCTCTCAGCAACATTACGTGCTGAAATTGCCACACGACCTATGTCGAGCGCCGCCAGATAGTCCAGATTTATTATACTCGACTTATGTTGCTCGCCGCTAATTAAGGGTTATGATGCTCACCCCAAGATAATCTATCATCTATAATTACTCCCAAAAATGTTGAGTGTGCAACTTTCTTTAATGGTTTATCGTTTATACTGACACTTAAGTTTGTTTTTACTTGTCTACCTTTCATTGAAAACACATGTAATTAGTGTTATCTACATTTAAAGAAAACAAGTTTTTTAACTCCATTTTCATCATGCTTATAACGTTATGGACATTATTCCCTTCTAAAAATATGTTTGTGTCATCTGCAAATAAAATGGGAAAAAAATAAGGAGACACATTTACAATATCATTTATGTACATTATATATAGCAACGGCCCTAAAACTGAGCCTTGTGGAACACCACAATTTACATTTCCCCTTTAAGATTTTTTGCCATTATAATTTACATACTGAACTCACATAGTTAAAACACTTTTTATCCATTCCAGAGCAATTCCATTTATCCCATAATTATGTACTTACCCTAGAAAAAAAAAATCATGATTAATGGTATCAAACGCCTTACTGAAGTCCATAAATACCCCAGCTACATATTTACCAGAGTCAAGCCCTTCTGAAATTTTGTCAATTAACATTATTAACTCTTAACCGACGGGGATGTTTGTAACTTCTACTACCTGCTAGGCGGGCATATATACCCTAAACGAGCTTCATTCCATGCTCTTTTTCATGCACAAACAAGAGCCAGAGCGTAATACAATTATGTATCTGTGAAAGGGCGATAATAGAGCTTTCCAATGACACCTGAATCATCCTTGTATGACCACAGGTTATCCTGTAGCGACCTCGCAACACGAGGGGAAAACTCTAGAATACGGTAATTTCCCGAGTTTTTTCCTGGTCTCGCGAGGCCGTGGGTGTGGAATGTTGCAGAGGTAGTGTCAGTCGCGGCACTGGGTCCGTGCCGAACGGTCAGACCCCGCCTGTCGTTCTCCCAACGCGTGGACTCTCTCTCAGAGCCGATAATGTGCTCAACATCCCTTCCGACATATGTTGGGCACCGCAGGGGTGGCCATTATTCTCTCGGCCAACTTATGTCGGGCCCCGCGGCTTGAGGGTTAAGGCTAAATTAGTGATATAACCCTTTCTATAGCCAAATTGCAAGTTATAAAGTAAATTGTATTTGTTAACCCATTGCTTGAGGGAGACGTTCCGGAACAATATGGCAATTTACAGCAATTTACAGGGTTTTAAAGCCTCTTAAACCTGTAGAATCTAATGCGAGGGAGCAGGAGTGTGACAGGCCACACGTCCTTCCTCCAGCCAGCCGGCCGCGGCACTGAGGACTCTGAGTCATGCTTTCGCGAGATGTACAGCGCTGCCAAAGGCAAATGTAGCGCGACATTAGCGATAATTGCTCATTTTAGCGAATGTCTATGGTAGCGCTGCGGGTGAAGCCCGTGAGTTACGAAGCTCAATTTGGTGTCATTGTGAAGCTATTTTCTTCTAGATTTTGGCTGATTACATTTCATTTCATTCAGACACTTGCCTAATCAATCAGGAGTGCCTGAATGAGCCATTATATGGCGGAAATATGCCTGCAGCCAAAGTGTTATTGAATTACATTAACACCTTACGAGCGGCCTAGGCGGTTTATTTATATGTACCGCCCAGCGGGGTGTTTTTACCCAAAATAGGGCTGTTTATGTGATCATTTTCATGCCTAAATAAGACCCAGAGCGTAAAACAAGTATCTATCCCTGAAAGGGCATAAACAGAGCTTTCCAATGACACCATAACGATCCTTTTATGATGGCTAGTTTTCTTGCAACAACCGTGCAACGTGAGTGCAAAAAGCATGTAATTCGGCACTTTCCCCATACAATTCCGTATATAGCGAGTGAGAGAGGGAGGGAGGAGGTGGGATTCGTGTCAGTAGGTTCGCCGCGGTGGTCTGGAGCAGTCATACGCTCGCTACTCTCCTGCCACCACTTGTCTCTCTCTCTCAGCAACATTACGTGCTGAAATTGCCACACGACCTATGTCGAGCGCTACCAGATAGTCCAGATTTATTATACTCGACTTATGTTGCGCCCCGACAGTTATGGGTTAATTTAGTGTACATTATACGTTCAAAGATTTTTGAAAAGAGAGATAGTATCGAAATAGGACGATAATTATTTACAAGGGAAGCATCATTAATTTTGTAGAGAGGTATTACATTTGCTATGTTTGGTTCACTTGGGAAAATGCCTTCGGTCATCGACATGTTGATTAGAGTAGTTAATGTGTCTATATAATACTGAAAGGTCTCTCTGATAACAATGAAGTTTATACCATCCCAACCTGGACTTTATTTTTCCAAGTTCATAATTATATTTGCTACTTCATTCTTATTTGTTGATTGTAAAACTATTGTGTTAAGGTTAGGTGGAGGCATAAACGATGATAATGTTTGGGGAATATTTGGCGGTAACTGGCTAATTTTAGCACCGATATATAAATAGAAATAATTAAATGCATTGGCAATACATTCAGCATCACTATTTTTTTTTCTCCATCAACTATAAAATCTGTTAATTTCTTTGTATATATATTTTTTTATTTATTAGCTCCCGAATTAGCTCCCATGATTTCTTTATTTCCCCGTATTTTCATTGAATAACTTATCATAATGTTCCCTTTCTGTTTTTCGTAACAATTTATTCAAAGTTCTCAATCTAGCATTGCCAGAGGAAGCTTTTGTCTTAGTATGATAACTATTATTTCTTGTGAGGTCAGCCCTAGTGTGTCCAGTGATCGAGTGAGGCATTCCATTTCTGCTCTAAATTTAGCTAACTCATCAACCCTGTGCCTTGATTCTGTTAATATTAAAAGGGTGACGACATGAACCACTTTAAGCTGCTCCTGATCCCTCTAAGTTGAATGCAACAATTGTACTGCCTCAGTATAGCTATCTCCTACCACTGCAAAACCCTCAATTAAGTGCAAGGCCTCTCCTTCCATTTGTCCCTTCGAATAATGGAATTTCTGTATATTATCCAAGCAAGATTCATGCACCATGGACCTGAACACATCCCAAAAGGCTAGCCATTCTGTCAAGTTGTCCCCGAATTTAGGTAAATTGAGTTTCGGGAGGTTTATTGCGAGTCGTGGTTCCGCACGTCAGGCAGCGTCGTGTTCGCCTCCCCGTTTACACGTGATAGCACATTGCAATATATGCTTTACCTTAAAGACTGTCTCGTGTTACCACACTCCACCACTATATCCTCCTCTTCTAGCATACTTTTTTTTTTTTCTATGTGAGTGAGGGAGACAAAAGGCAGAACTGCCTGTAGCGAGTGCCTGCCCCACAGTTGAAAGTGTGACAGGGCCATAATCAAGGGACGTTCGAGCCAAAATGCCTGGACACACAGAGTTTGAAGTACTTTAAGTCATAAGAAGAAGGATAGACAGATTCCGGGAGAGAGTTCCAGAGCTCAGCATTTGAAAAGAAGAAAAACTGAGAGTAACGTTTCACTCTTGGGTTGGAGAGTTGCACAGAGTAGGGTTGGGATTGTGTTGCAAGACAGGTACCACCAACCCAACGTAGAGGAGGTGGTATACACTGACGGAGCTCTGAGTAGCACTGATTATTGTTGTATTAATTGAATAGCGAGAGAGATGCAACATTGCGGCGAAGAGAGAGAGTATGCAGAGAGTTGGTGAATGAGTGGAAATTTATGATACGACAGGCCTTCCTTTCTACTTTGTCTAGAAGTGCGGTGTGAGAGGATCCTCCCCACACATGTAAACAATACTCATTACAAGGATGCACTGTGGCCCTGTAAAGAGCAAGAAGCTGTGCAGGGGTAAAGAATCCCTTGAGGCAGTTGAGCACACCCAGCTTCTGGGAGGCTGCCTTAGCAAGACTGGTAATATGGTCCTTCCATGTGAGAGCTGAAAAAAAAGAGACAACAACAATTTTGAGAGAAGATGAAGGATTAATTTGTGTATTGTTGAAGAATAAGGGATAGTCCACTGGGAGTTCCGGACGGGTAGATAGATGGGGAAATTGGGTTTTGGAAGCATTAAAGGTAACACGGTTTTCTCTGCCCCAATTGGAAATAGTAGTTAGATCAGAAGATAAGTGTTCTATGGTTTCATTACGTTTGTCTTTGAGGGATTGCTGGCTGGGGCGTTCTGCAAAAGTAATCGAGTAGTGTAAGGTAGAGTCATCTGCATATGAATGGATGGGACTGGAGGTACAGTTGAGAAGATCATCTATGAAAATTAGAAAGAGAATGGGAGATAGGACAGAGCCCTGAGGAACACCAAAGTTGATAGGATGAAGAAGTGCACGATGGCCGTCCACAATCGCAGCAATGGAACGGCCGGAAAGGAATTTAAAGACAAAGGGACAGATGGAGAGATAGAAACCGAAGGAGAGTAGTTTATAAATTAAAGATTTGTGCCCGAATCTATCGAATGTCTTCAATATGTCTAGTGCAATAGAAACCGTTTCACCGAAGTCCCGAGAGGATGATGACCAAGAGTTAGTAAGATATGAAAGAACATCACCAGTAGAGCGACCCTTAACCCTTATTTAGCGGGTGGTAAGGTATTTTACACTGTACCGCTCAGCGGGCATAATTCCGAAATATTCGCTCACTGTCACTCGCCCTAGCGCCGTTACTATGGCTCCAATGCGAACGAAACGATCATTTTTAGAAAGAGCAACTCTTTGTCTCCCCATATAAGTCTATTATGGATGTTATGAGCGAGTGTGGAGGGTGGGAAGAGGTGAGGAAGAGGAGGTACTTTTTTGGTCTATTTCCCGGGCACGTTCGGATGCGTTCGCTTTGGCCTGACTTTGGCCTCTCGCGCGTCTACTATTCATTCGGTAATCGGCTTATTTTTCTCTTATTTCTCCTTATTTCTGTATTCTCTGTATTCTCTCTCTCTCTCTCTCACTCTCTCTCTCTTTCTTTCTCTCTCTCTCACTCCTGTCTGTCTGTATCTCTCTCTCTCTCTCTCTCTGGCTTGCTCGCTTTCCCTCTCTCGCGCGCTCTGTCTCTCTCTCTCTCTTCCTCATCCGTATATGTAATTCTCATTATTATTTTCTCTAATCTCTCTCACTCCTGTCTGTCTGTCTCTCTCTCTGTGTCGCTCGCTTTCCCCCTCTCGCGCTCCCTTTCTCTCTTCCTCATCCGTATATGTAATTCTCGTTATTATTTTCTCTAACTAATCCCTCTATTTAATTTATTTGCTTGTAATATTTCTGTATTATTATCTTTTTCACTCTTTCTTCAGTTCAGTTTCTGTATTCTCTCTATACGGTGGGAATGGTATTTCGTATGAGGGATGTGCAGCACAAATATTCGATCTTTCGTTGTTTGGTTGTTTTTGCTTTACCGTAAGAAATTTACTGAACGCCTGCAAATAATACGCTATAAAATGCTTGCAATCAAACTCTCAAGCAATTTCAAGGTCACATGCAATTATTAATGTATAGGTAGACCCAGAGAGGAAGAGACAAGAGAGAGAGAGAGTGTCGTGATAATATAACAATGTTACATAAGTATCATATATATGAAAAAATAATATATACGGTAGGCCTACATCTGTACCCCACATTCATATAATGCCAAGCAAAAATATTCAATCTTTCGTTGTTTGTATAACCGTAAGAAATTTACTGAACGCCTGCAAATAATACGCTATAAAATGCTTGCAATCTCTCTATTTTCTCTAATCTCTCTCTCACTCCTCCTGTCTCTCTCTCTCTCTCTCTCTCTCTCTCTGGCTCGCTCGCTTTCCCTCTTAGCGTTTACTGCTAAAACTAAAAGCACATGGAATACAAGACGGTGTGTTGAAATGGATAGAAAATTGGCTCAGCGACAGAAAGCAAAGCGTAGTCATAAACGGTAAGTCATCTCATGTAAGTAGCGGGGTACCCCAGGGATCGGTACTAGGACCAATTATCTTTCTAATTTACATCAACGACATAGATGAGGGTCTCACCTGTACAATCTCAAATTTGCTGACGATACAAAAATTGCAAATAGCTTACTCTCAAAGGATCAAGTTGACGATATGCAACACAATCTAGATAAATTGTCACATTGGGCCCAAATTTGGCAAATGAGTTTCAATGCGGATAAATGTAAAGTACTACATATCGGATACCTAAATGAGAAAGCAAACTATTCGATGAATGGCACTCAGCTTAAGAATGTAAACAGAGAAACCGATCTGGGAGTAACAATATCGAGTAACCTAAAACCGAGTCAACAATGTTCAGAAGTTGTTAAGAAGGCAAACAAAATAATTGGCTTTATAGGCAGGTCATTTGAGCATAAATCCAAAGACGTTATCCTAACCCTTTACAATTCCTTAGTCCGCCCTCTTCTGGAATACTGCGTTCAATGCTGGTGCCCTTATTACCAAAAAGACATAAACAAGCTAGAACGAGTTCAACGTAGAGTTACCAAAATTATACCTAGCCTAAAGAACAAACCATACGAAGAGCGTCTTAGAGAATTAAATCTATTTCCTTTAACCCAGCGCAGATTAAGAGGTGACCTAATTCAAGTGTTCAAAATCATCAAAGGCATCGACAATATGAACTGTAGTAAGTACTTCACTATCGACCAATCTAATTACATGCGGGGAAACGGTTGCAAAAATATTGGTAAATCTTTTAACTCACACGAATCTAAGAATTTCTTCTTCAATCGAGTTGTCAACTTGTGGAATGGGCTTCCCCGAGACGTTATAGACTGCAGCACCGTTGATTCATTTATACTCCGCCTAGACAAATATCTCGCATCAAACCCGCGACTGACTGCGTTTGTAAATGAATTACTCTATTTTATCCTCCCCTCAGTTAGTAACCCATATGTCCCCTACTAACTTCCTAGTCCTGCCACAGACATTAGTTCCAGGGCAGTAGTTCCCTTTCCAATGTTCCCTTACCCACTCTAAACCACTGTTTGGACACTTGATCCTCAGTGTTTTGGAGGACAAGCAGCCTAGAAGGGTCACTAGATATGTTGTTGCTTGATTTCCTTTGTACTCCTTTGTACTCATCCGTATATGTATTTCTCATTATTATTTTCTCTAACTAATCCCTCTATTTCATTTATTTGCTTGTAATATTTCTGTATTATTATATCTTTTTCACTCTTTCTTCAGTTCAGTTTCTGCATTCTCTCTCTCTCTCTCTCTCTCTGTTTCGCTTGCTTTGCAGGAATTTTGTTTTTGTTTTATATATATATAATAATTTACTGATCATTACTTACTATATCGTATAAACAATAGTAGGTAGCCAACTTACCATAATACCGATACACCAAACCGATACGCATGAGGTTTTGTTTATCACCTGTTTACTAAAGTGCCACCATTATCGATTTTCTTCGAGCCGAATCGAGCGGGATGGTTACCAATTGAAGTTAAATCCGCTAGCATATATTGTTAGATGTAAGACATGATAAATACCACTAGAAATATGAATTGGCAAAATCCATATAATATCACTTCGAAATTGTTCTGAAATTTCAAAACAAAACCGCTAGTGTAAGTCATTGCTGCAGCACTGCTAGATCGAAGTAAAGGTCTCTAGATCTAGCGGAAGTCGCTATACGTATTGGCAGTACTGCACACTGCCGACGGCGATACGTTGTTGACATTGTTGTTGATGTTCCAGTGGAGGGATGAACAAAATATTTTCCTTGTCCAATAATAGCTATTTCATAGTCCCACAGGACTTATTTTGATATATTTATCAAATTTACTGAACGCCTGAAAATAATACGCTATAAAATGCTTGCAATCAAACTTTCAAGCAATTACAAGGTCACATGCAATTATAAAAGGTATATTGTAGACCACAATGTTCGCCAAGCTTCGTTGTTGCTTGTATTATCGTGAGAAATGTACCATACACCCTGGTTATCGTGAGATATTTACCGAACGCCTGCAAATAATACGCTATAAAATGCTTGCAATCAAACTCTCAAGCAATTTCAATGTCACATGCAATTATAAATGTATAGGTAGACCCAGAGAGGAAGAGACAGACAGAGAGAGAGAGGAGATCAAGAACATCTGCTAGGTGTGATTTCCCCTGGGAGGGAAGAGAAGATTAGTTAGGGGCGTGCCCTGGCCTACATCAGACAAAGAGAGTACAAAGGAGTACAAAGGAGTACAAACAAAGAGAGTGAGACAGAGAGAGAAAGAGTGTCGTGATAATATAACAATGTTACATATGGATCATATATATGAACAAATAATATATACGGTAGGCCTACATCTGTTCCCCACAATCATATAATGCCAAGCACAAATATTCAATCTTTCGTTGTTTGAATTACCGTAAGAAATTTTCCGAACGCCTGCAAATAATACGCTATAAAATGCAAAGGAAATTTCTTGTAGAGTGCAATTTTGAGGACGTAATGTGCTCTGAGAGAGAGAGGAGCGGTGATTATGAGCATAAATTACCTCAAGACCGCTCGCCACACAGGGAATTATATAAGGAAATTACCGTATTTTAGGGTTTTTGCACTCGTGTTGCACGATCGTTGAAAGACAACCAGTGATCGTAGAAGGATAGTTCGGGTGTCATTGGAAAGCTAAATTTACGCCATTTCAGGGATACATACTTGTATTACGCTCTGGGTCTTGTTTATGCATGAAAAAGAGCACTGAAACAACCCCATTTAGGGTAAAAAAAAAAACGCTGGGCGGCACAGTGAAATATACTCCACCAGCCACTCGTAAGGTGACAAAATGCTTGCAATCAAATTTTCAAGCAATTATAAAATGAAATTGTACTTACCAACACCCACACCAGTATGTTCTTCGTCAGGAACGTCTCCAATTTGCTCAAGGGTCTGTCCAACATCAACCACAACATCCACCCCGCGCAAATTATGCTTCGGGTGAAAGCCTATGATCGGGTTATTTTCGTCTTCCGAGTCAGCCACACTACCAAAACTCTTACCCAGACCTTCGACGGTTTTATCCAACAGCTTATTATAAAGATCTGAAGAGTTCAGCATGATATCTAGTTACTGGGTGGTGAGCCGGGCGTGGTTAGTAGGGTGGCGCGACGCACTAGGGATGGCGGCCACCGAATCGAACACGGGCAAATCTTGACCTTCCATTATGGCTGCTTGAGGGTTACTGAGTCACGGTCACGCAGTGGGGATGTGTGGGTGGGCCCTTGTAGTACACCGCCTGACCACCAAGTTTCGTTTTCCACTTAAATTAGGGCGGGAATACGCCCACAGACTTAAGTCCGATCCCGCCATTTAGTCCAATTTTCTCGTATCGGACTTAAGTCCGACCCCGATCTTTAAGGGTTAAGAAAGCCATACTGGCGATCTGAGAGCAGATTATGAGAAGAAAAATGCTTAACCCCTACTGTACCATAGGGTACAGTAATAAAAGTCCCCCCCAGTCCGAAGCAATGTGGTCAAAATAGCAAAATATAACAACCTACCACCTCAAAAGGAATACAGCTGGCTCTCCCAGCCTGGAGAGGCTTGGACATAAGCTGAGAAGTCTTGCCAGTTCTAGAGCTCTGCTCAAATAGTTGTGGTACCAGGCACTGCCTGATACTGGCAGTTACAAGGAAAGTATATTACTGACGGCTCTCTGCGGTCGCTGGGACTGGGGGGTGATTTATCTACTGAGGGCAGGGAGCCGTCGCTGGTACTGAACGGGTTAAGAAATTTGGAAGCAAGAATAGTTTCAAAATCTTTAGAGATACAAGAGATGAGAGCAATTGGACGATAGTTGGAGGGTTGATAGCGGTCACCCTTCTTTGGGACAGGTTGATTGAGAGCAAACTTTCAGCAGGAAGGGAAGACATTAGAGGAGAGACAGAGACGAAAGAATTTGCCTAGGCAGGGAGTCAGCACGGAAGCACAGTTTTTTAGTACAACAGGAGGAACACCATCCGGACCGTATGCCTTCTTAGTATTAAGCCCAGAGAGGGTAGAAAGTAAATCTTTAGAAGAGATTAGGATATTAGGCCTAATTAGGAGAGAGGGGGGTGGAGAGGAAGGAATAGCATCGGAATCATCAAAGGTGGAGTTTCTAGCAAAAGTTTGCTAACAAAAGGCAGTACAATATTTTTTCCGGCAATACAATCCTGGACAGATAACGTTAAATTTCTTGACGTACACTACTAAGGTAGTACCCAATTTGGTACCACAACATTAAGAATATATAACTAGGAAACTATCTGCGAGATTGTGAATGTTCAAACTTCTATAATTAATTCAATATTTCCTTAATGCTAAGAGGAATGTTAGTGAAGGTAGTGCTACAAATAGAAGTGTAAATATATTTATTACAAAATTAAGTGGGGTTAGGAAGTGACTGAATACAAAAATCAATATAAACACTTATGGAGTCCTGTCCTGAAGCAGTTGGTTCCCATCTTGCTAGGTTGCCAATGAGTACCATAATCATATCTCCCAGAATGAAGTACATAAACACTATTTGGCAACTCGATTCCAAGTAAATATTGGTTACCAAATATTTAAAAGGTGGGTCCAAAAAAAAGCCCAAGATACATGCTGTAGCCTGTGTTACGACCGGCACAACGAAATAAACAAGGGCACTTAATATTGGACTATAAGATAGGCTAGATCTGCAACAACGGTACGCTAATTCTAAACCCTCGAACTATTAAGCCGGTGAACAAAACACTTAAACCCTCCAGAGTTAATCTACTGGATAACGGGGTATCAATTAACTGGGTTAAGTGTACTTCTACAAAGGCTTTCCGGTGACGGCAAAGCCTACTCACAACAAGAGTAATTACGTTAATAAAAAGCTCTCAAGTAATAGCAATGCTTAAATAAACTATGACAAGATTTAATACAAAATTATATGCTTACGTTATCTTTAGTGTGAGTCTGAACTCAACACTAAACTCTTCAATGCTCTATGAAAACACTTGAAGTCTAGTCCTACAGCAAACAGATATGGAATCTTCTGAAAAACGATTATGCTCTAAGATGCTCGTCGAATATAGAACAGGAATAATGCAGGGGCAGGACACCAAAGCGTGTATCCTAGATACACTAAAAAGTAGGATACATATATATATGAAACAAGAGAGTGCATCAACTCTGTGACAGCACTAATAACAGTAACTCAAAAACAGTCCTTCCTTAGCCAAAGTAACAGCCCTACTGGGTTGTGCACTATGGATCAACCTAGGCTAAAACAATACGTGAATAATTGCTAAAGCATACGCAGTTAAAGTTAATAAACAATATGCTGTCTTTCTTACTAATAAAGTCTAGCAGCAGCATAAAGGTACAGGGAGCCTAGGCAGAGCACAAGCATGCTCGCAGCCTACTGTCTCCCCTGAACAGATTTCCCTTATCTTACGTTAAGTGACTAGGAGGCTCTCTTGGTAAGTCCAGATCTCAAGTATCTGGTCTTACCCTGGTGCTCCTAAAAGGTCAACAAGATGAGTTAGCAAGCATACAAGCTAGAGTAGGCAAAAGCCCTTCGCTTGTATACTGCTAAGCTCGCAAAGGAAAATATGCACAAGGGTGTACTACAGGCTACCTAGCTCCGTCGAAGTCGTACAGGCTCTGACTTGCCATATACATAGCTCAGACAACGACCAAAGTGTTACGCTTGCCAGAATGCACTCGTAACTCGCTAGCGCTCGCCAGGGCAGTGATATGGGCTACAATAATCGTAGAACGATGTTTTTTCTTTCATAGAGTTCATGTTGTCACAGACAGATCAGTAGTGGTCTTTATTCTTGTCTGTGACACTTGGAAGTATTTTATATCATTGCTAGAATATAAGATGCATTGTGTGAAGTTGTAATGAGAAAGAGAGCGAGCAGCGAGGTGGTAGTGTGTGCGTGTGTATGTACGTATGCCTCCCGCGCTCGGAGGAGTCTCCCACGCCCGTGATTGGCCGGCGGGCCTGTCTACGTCATAGGACGCTTGCTCTTCATGACGTAGTAGTCTGTGATTGGAGGCCGCTGTCCGGGGACGGTGGTGCGGGCTCCTGCCCTCGTGTCTCTTTCAGAGCTTGGCACAGCGTGCTTGGTCCTACATGTCCTTTGCAATCTGTCCCCCCATATAACCCCCTGTACTACTTTCTCTCTCTCTGAACTTCTTCGTTTTCATACTTCTCTCTTTATTCAATTACTTATCCCTTCTGGTTCTGCATACGACTTCCATAGTCGGCCAGTCGTATTACCAACACCAGCTCTCTATATATGTTTGCACTAGTTTTAGGGATTATTAGAGTCATAGTCATATGGTAGCCTAGTGTTGGGGTGCTTCTAATTATTGAGCTGTTCTTTCCCATTATTTAATGCTAGACAGTGGAAGGTATCTCTGGTTGTTGTCTGATTTATGTATGTGGCAAGTCAGAGCCTGTACAACATCGACGAAGCTAGCTAGCCTGTAACCCTTGTGCATATTTTCCTTTGCGAGTGTAGCAGTATACAGGTGAAGGGCTTTTGCCTATACTTATCTGTATGCTTGCTACCTCATTTTGTTGACCTTTGTGGAGCGCCAGGGCAAGCCCAGATACTAGAGATCTGGACTTACCAAGAGAGCCTCCAAGTCACTTAACGTAACAAAAGGGAAATCTGTTCAAGGGGAGACAGTAGGCTACAAGCATGCTTGCGTTCTGCCTAGTTTCCTAGTACCTTTTATGCCACTGCTAGACTGTATTAGTGAGGAAGACAGCATTGTGTTTATTAACTTTTATTGTGTATGCTTTAGGAATTATTCACGCCTTATTTTAGCCTAGGTTGATGCATAGTGCACAACCCAGTTTGGCTGTTACGTTGGCTAAGGAATTACTGTTTCTGAGTGGTTATTATTAGTGCTGTCACAGAGTTGTTGCACTCCCTTGTTATATATATGTATCCTACTTATTGGTGTATTTAAGATACACGCTTTGGTGTCCTGCCCCTGCATTATTTCTGTTCTATAGTAACGAGCATCTTAGAGCATCAGACCTTTTCAGAAGATTCCTTATCTGATTGCTGTAGGACTAGACTGCCAGTGTTTTCATAGAGCATTGAAGAGTTTAGTGTTGAGTACAGACTCACACTAAAGTTAACATAAGCAATTATTCCTTTATTAAATCTTATATAGTTTATTCAAGCATTGTTATTACTTAAGAGCATTTTTCGTAACGTAAGTACTCCTGTTGTGAGTTGGCTTTGCCGTCACCGGAAAGCCTTTGTAGAAGTGCACTAAAACCCAGTTAATTGATACCCCGTTATCCAGTAGATTAACTCTGGAGGGTTTTAAGGGTTTTTGTTTACCGGCGTAATAGTTCGAGGGTTTGGAATTAGCGTACCGTTGTTGCAGATATAGCCTATCATCTAGTCCATTATTAAGTGCCCTTGTTTATTTCGTAGTGCCGGTCGTAACAAATGGCGACCTTAGACCAGAATATAGTGAACTGAATATTGCCGTTTTTTTTGGGAGAAATCTTATTGCCATTTGGGGTTGAATTTATTTCTCGCATTGTTGGCAGTAGACATTGTTTTGAGGATACATAGAACTTGTTGGAGTTATTGGTGACCTAGTATTGCACTCAAGAACATCTTCGAATATTTGTTGGTGAATAAAGCTACGCAAGAGTTTGGCTATTTTTGTCTTGACTGAGAATTTTGTTGTTGACTCCATCATGTCACTGGACGGGTCTGAACATAGTGAGGGCACAGTGTGAGAGGCAGGCAGGGGCGTATCTAGGGTAGATAGCGCCTAGGGTAAGGACTGGAATTGCGCCCCCAGGTGGCGTGGGGCGAGCGCAGCGAGCGGTTGCGAGCGCAGCGATCCTCTCCAGCTGGGGGGTTCGGGGGGGTGCTGTAAGCCCCCCCCCCCCCGAGATTTGTTTTGAAATATGAGCAATTCTAGGAGCATTTTAAAGCCATATTCAAAGCTATATTTAGGTAATTGAAACACTAAATAATGAATGATATACCAGTAGGCTCTATATATATATATATATATATAATGTGTGTGTGTGTGTGTGTGTGTTAGGTTCATTGTTTGGTTTAGGTTAATGATACCTATTTTGAGTTTGGATTGTATTATACTTTTTTTAAGACCCTGTTCAATCATCTGACACCTATCTTTTAGATTTCATAAATCCATATAATCACTGAATCAGGATAAAAAATCGGCATTGTTCTTAATGTTTTTGTTTAACCCTGTTTTTCTTCAATACGATGGGGATAGGAAAACCAACTAAGAGGTGTATGATGTAGCATGGTATCAATGCTTCAAACTGACTCCAACAACTACACTCTATCGTTCTTCATATTCTTTTGGCAATGAGTTGAATATTACAAGAAACCCACACAACCGTATGTTAAACTCATCATCACGGAAAGAAGAAAAATCATACAGAAGATTTGTTGGTGTATTTTAAAAGTATTGATAACATGCACCATCATACAGGATTTTGCGTTTTCGCTATTAATTTTATTTACATGGAAAATGAGTTTAAACCGATGAAAAACATGAAAATTCCGTCCTTATCGCATGCCAGTTTTAACGTGTTTTGCCATGTTTACCGCTTTGTATCCTATAAATGAAAGAAATGGATATAATACTGAGTAGTGTATGATGGAGTATGGTATAAATACTCTAAAGAGGCATAACGAACTCATCTTTAGCTTTCTTCATCTGCCCATGACGATGTGTTTAATAGCCTATGCGATTTTATGTTCGATTTGTAATATTCAACTCATCACGGGAATATGAAGACAGATACAAAGGATTTGTTGGTGTCTCTATGAAGAATTAGTATGATACTTTATCATCCACTATATATTTTCTTATCTATACCTTTTGATTAGAGGGAAAACTGCCTTAAACATTACGAAACACGAAACAAATTCGACTTCAATGGACCATAAATGCAAAAAATCCCTCAAAAGGCTATGTAGCCTATATAGGCCTATAGAACATTTCTTACTCAGAATGACCTAATCTTTCATTTCTGGAGTATTTGACAAAACTCGCGGGACACCCTGTATAATAAATTCTAAAAGTAGACCCCTATTTAGCCTAAGCAATAAAGTAATTTTATATAGAAATAAGGTTAAAACCACTTTCCTTCTTCATGAGGAAGTTTCGTGATCTTCTAAGATTCTTCTTACACAAATTATACAATGCTCTGAAATAATGAAAATGACACTCTAAAATTACTCTAAACCACGTATAAACCTAGAAGCTAAATTCTAAAAGTATTTAGCCTAAGCAATAAAGCATGTTCGGATGTTCCTAAAATAATAAAGGTAAAAACCACTTTCCTTCTTCGCTAGGAACGGTTTCATGATCTTACATACTGCTCTGAGAGTCTGAAATAAGGAATATTATATTCAATGTACCGTCAGATAAAATTAAACAGAGTATAGAGTAATAAATGCATATATTTCGTACCTTTGCCTGTCTCTGCCCGTTTTGTTTATCAACAATAAACATTCGCTTGGCGCTAGCATTCGAGAATGCTTAAAGTTATAAATAGCCTATATTCCTGATTTTCTTGTGGGTCTCTTATAAAGTAAATTCCGAAGTACTAACAATATTTTATTATTATTTTAGCCTAGGTTGATGCATAGTGCACATCCCAGTTTGGCTGTTACGTTGGCTAAGGAAGTACTGTTTCTGAGTGGTTATTATTAGTGCTGTCACAGAGTTGTTGCACTCCCTTGTTTTATATATATGTATCCTACTTATTGGTGTATTTAAGATACACGCTTTGGTGTCCTGTCCCTACATTATTTCTGTTCTATAGTAACGAGCATCTTAGAGCATCAGACCTTTTCAGAAGATTCCTTATCTGATTGCTGTAGGACTAGACTGCCAGTGTTTTCATAGAGCATTGAAGAGTTTAGTGCAGTTTAGTTTAGTACAGACTCACACTAAAGTTAACGTAAGCAATTATACCTTTATTAAATCTTATATAGTTTATTCAAGCATTGTTATTACTTAAGAGCATTTTTCGTAACGTAAGTACTCCTGTTGTGAGTTGGCTTTGCCGTCACCTGAAAGCCTTTGTAGAAGTGCACTAAAACCCAGTTAATTGATACCCCGTTATCCAGTAGATTAACTCTGGAGGGTTTTAAGTGTTTTTGTTCACCGGCGTAATAGTTCGAGGGTTTGGAATTAGCGTACCGTTGTAATAGATATAACAAATGGCCGTTGTTGCAGATATAGCCTATCATCTAGTCCATTATTAAGTGCCCTTGTTTATTTCGTAGTGCCGGTCGTAACAAAAGATACCCTCCACTGTTTAGCATTAAATAGTAATAAAGAACAACCAAATAATTTGAAGCACCCAATAAAATGAATCCATGTGACTATGATTCTAAAAACCTCTAAAGCTAGTGCAAAACATATATGTGAGAACAGGCGCTGGTAATACGACTGGCCGACTATGGAAATCGTATGCGAGAACCAGAGGGGATGGGTAATTGAATAAAGATAAGAAGAAGTTCAGAGAGAGAAACAGTAGTAAAGGGGGTTAGATTTGAGACAGAATGCGAGGGACATGTAGGACCAAGCGCGCAATACCATGCTCTGCGGGAGTCAGGAGGGTAAGAGCCCGACCACTGGGCTAGGAGGGCGGCGACCAACCACAGGCCACTACGTCACATGACAAGCTGACGTCATATACCACGCCAGGCCCGCCGTCCAATAGCGAGCGAGCGGGCCCACCGAGCGAGGAATGCACACGTACCTACGCAAACACACTGCCTCTTCGCTCTCCCCTCCGACTCTCTTTCTCTCTCTCACGCGCTGCATGTTATAATCACTTACTGGATATAAAATACTTCTAAGTGCCACAGACAAGAATAAAGGAAAACACTGATCTCTCTGTGACAACATGAATACTAAGAAAGAAAGAACATCGTTCTATAATTATTATAGCCCATTTCACTGCCGTGGCGAGTGCTAGTGAGACACAAGTACATTCTGGCAAGGTGGCCAGCGTAACACCCCGCCCAAGATGTGGGATGTTTTAACCTCAGGTAAACGCCACAACTGACCAGACAGAATGCCCACAAACCCCGCATCACCCAGCTACTCCCCAAGTTGCGAAAAACAAGGCACAATCACAAACGTAAAAACACTTCATTATATAAAAAAAATCTACACAACACTTTCCCAAACTAATAGTATCACTTAACAATGTTCCGCTCAACGAGCAAGCTTCACCAAGCCTAGCCTACTAAGAACAAAAACTCAGAATGTCTTAGATTCTTGCTGTAACATACTGCATTTATATACTATCAAAAGAAAGTGTTTTTATGTGAGGTTTTTGTATTATTTTAATAGTGTTTTTGGCGGCTTTGCACTACAGGGGCAAGCCTAATTTGTCTCCACTCAAACCAACACTGACTGAACGGCGAGGGTTCTCCTTAAAACAAACCCTCCCGTGACAAACAATCAGCCAGAACATTATCAGTGCCCTTAACATGCCACAGATCCAACTTGTGTTCCGGCAGCAAAATAACACCTGACACTGATAAACAGCCCAGTCCATCACAAGATTGGCACTTCTCTTCGCTCTCGCTGGCAACAGGACCTGCCAATCACCTTTCACTATTTCCACCTTAGTGATAAACGAGGCAGCCCCGATGCGGCCTATGGGGTCGTCAACTCTGGGTAATGTATAGGCGTCTGTCAGGGATGATGCACCAACACTCTTGCAATCAACACAAACACGGATCTTGCCACTCAACTCAGGTTGCAAAGTCACTGGCAACGACCACTCACGATATCCCTTATCCCTCAGACCCTTCTCCAACATGTAGTCCAGCTCTGCTTTTACAATAGGCTGTCGAGCAGGATTTATATGGTAGGGAGCCAATTTGAGCTTTGCACTGTCTCCAGCCTCTATGTCGGGTGCCACCCCGGACATCAGGCCTGGAGAATCAACAAACATGCGGACGTACTGCCACAGCCTAGTAAACAACTTCTCTTGGCGCTTAGGAACAAGAGGTTGCAACTTATCTCGAAGAACAACATGCTCATTGCCCTCCCACAACCCAGCCAGGACCGCAGTCTCTAAACTATAGTCTCCCTCCTTCTCCACCTGTCCCTAAAACAGCCAGGTCATGAGAGGGACAATCTGTACCACCTGTGCAGTCACTCCCATAGTCCATAAGTGCTAAGGCTTCCCCGCCGATACCGTACATGCGCACTCCCGCATTCCTTGCGGCTAAACCTGCCTGCGCAGCATCACCACCTTCAGCGCCACGGCCAGATACAGTCGGTCTATGGTAGGTCTGTTGCATTTTAATAGGGCAGCAGTGGGAGGCTATGCGACAGTCGGGCGTATCTATTCCATAGTTAACCTCACCAATCTGCTTAATGTCCTGATACTGACCACCACCCTTAGCAGCCATGGGTCGACCCTGAACTGACAACCATGCCAAAGCCTCGTCGCCCACCTTGAACAACTTAGACAATGAGGCCAACGTTTTACTCACACCCAAGTGACCTGCCAGCAGAACATCGTGCACCGCATGAGTTGTGAGGCCTGGGTGCTCGGCAAAAACAGTGGGGTATAAACCGAACAGGTGCTGGATCGCTGCACACTGTTGCTCAGGCAGGTGCTCAAGCGCTTCCACAGCCACCTGACTCGTGTTCCCCGCCCATTGAACCGCTGAGATATGACAATCCCAACTTTCCTCCACCTGTGCCTCACTGCCCCCCTCTCCTTCTCCACCTTGGCCCCTGCAGACCAACACAGGGACAGTAGGCTGTTCAGGTGGGCGCCTAACAAACTCCTTCAACAGGTTCACATGACATGCTTCCCCATCCTCATCTAGTTCAATAGCCCCGTTCCCACAACTCTGAAGACTAGGATCTTCTAGTTGCATCCGTCGTATATCAGAGGGTGCCAACCTGTCCAAGTGCTCCTGGAGCAACTTGTGGCCACCCCCGATACTGGGTTGCTCATGCCTAGTCTGTTTCCCCTGGGAACGTTTCTGTCGCGGAGTGCTATCACGCCCGACCATGTCACTAGGGGGGACAGGTTCTTGGGCCACTCCGGACCTCAAAAGTGGTGCAAATACCGAGTCACCAAGGAGTGTCGCTGGGTCCAAACTCTTAACCCGACCACCAGCCTTGACTTTCTCCTTCCGACCCTTCCTCCGCTGGTCTGAAACCTGGGTACTAGGCTGTGACACCTGAGCGGACTGAGATCTGGTGACAGCACACGCCATCTGCTGCGTCTGGCACCTCTCGAGCCACTCTTGCCCCTCCCTACTCGTGTCGGCCGCCCTCTCGGCAACAACTAAGGGTGGAACCTCGGAAGTAGGCACCGCAAAGTCGTTACCGAGAAGGAGGTCGACCCCCTCAACTGGCAATTTCTCTACAATCCCCACATCCAACTCCCGTGTCACACCATCCACCACAAGCTCCACTCTCACCAGCGGGTAAGACCGCACAGCATTGATGCCTTGAACCACTACAACCCGAGCTGCGTTAATAGGCTTACCAGTGAAGTTCTTAAGTATCGTCTGGGAGGCACCCGTATCACGCAACAACTCAAGCCTATGTTCCACACCAGCCCACATCACAGTGCCATGTCCCCTATGACCACAAAAAGCATCTCGGACGGGTATCGAGCCCTCCTTATGCTTCTTCACCGACTGTGACTCCGCAACCGACGATTTACCCCGGGCAAACGCGGAAGACCTCAAAGACACCCCGATGTTGCTCAGTAGAGACACCACTGCTGTAGACTGTGTTCGGACAAGAGCGCGCAATATGCCCCTTCTGATGGCACTTAAAACACTCCACCTCACTCCTTGACTTCCCCTGGGGTGGGGAAGGGCCCTGGCCTTTCTTTAACGAGAAGGATTTCGACTTGGGTTCAAAATTGGCAATAGTGCTCTTAGTAGAATAATTTGTTGTATCATTAGTTCGGGAAGGGGTGGGGGGTGGGGGGGGGGGTACGCCCATGGTTACCTGCCTCAGCTCTCTAGGCAGACCCGCACCCACGAATTAACGACAACCTGAGGTCAGCCAACTCAGCCGCCTCCTGCAGAGTTTTAGGTTGCTTTTCTTTCAGGTTAAGAGTCAAGTCCCCACCAGTGCATTTAAAGACTTGATCTAACAACACTAATTGCTTCACCGCATCAAAATTAGTTGCTTTCTCCGACCTCAACCAATTCTCAAACGCATCTGATAGTTCTCTAGCGTGTTCCTGGATACTACTCTCCTTTCTCTTAGGAACAGCCCTAAACTTCAGCCTATAGGTCTCTGGCTGCAACTCATACGCCCTCATGACAGCCTCTTTCAACGCCTCATAATTCACACAGGAATCTAGGGGCAAAGCATCGTACGCCTTGAGTGCTTTCCCCGTCAATCGTGAAGAAACAAGGGCTGCCCACTTCTCCTCGGGCCATTGGTGCTCCCGGCACTTTTTCTCAAAACGGAGAACGAATTCTGTAACTCCTGACTCATCAAACACTGGAACCAACTTTAGTAGCTGCGACAGGGGTTGGTCATGGGGTCGGAGCCCCCTGGACGAAACGGTTCCCCGTCACCTCTACACGAGTTTTCTCTAGGTCAACATCGGCACAATACTTTGCAGACTCACCCTGATACCTATACTTGAGCTCAGCCTCATGCTTTCGCTGCTCGAGTTTGGAGAGCTCGAGCTGAAACAACATCTCGGAAGACAAACCCTGAGGAGGGGGTGCTACTACCGGGGACCCACCCAGTGAGTCACCTAGAGGCTTACCCAACCGCCAGCGGACATCGGCAACGCGAGGGGGCGCCATGATAGGAGTTGAGTGGAATGGGGGCTGGGACGAAGGTGCCCCAGCTCCCGCTCCACCCGAACCCTCATGCACCCCACCCAGCACACAGGCAACCACCTCACTTCTTGACCAACCGCTAGTGCAAGAAAACCCTAAGACCGTGGCTATACTCTGCAGTCCGTACCGGTCCAGCCCCGACACCTGGTCCGCCGACACAGGCTCCTCCAAAAACCTCCGAGCATCCTCCTCACCGTTCACCACCCGAACGCCGTCAACCAACTCCACCTTCTCCACGTTCTCGCCTGTCTCTCGCACTGTGCCCTCACTATGCTCAGACCTGTCCAGTGACGACATGATGGAGTAAAAAAAAAAAAATCCCAAGTCAAGACAAAAGTAGCCAAACTCTCGCGTAGCTTTATTCACAAAAAATAGTTGAAGATGTTTTTAAGTGCAATACTAGGTCACCACTAAACTCCAACAAGTTCCATATATCCTCAAAAACAATGTCCACTGCGAACACTGCGAGAAATAAAATCGAACCCAAAAATGGCGAATAAGATTTCTCCCAAAAAAAATCCTGCAAAACTCAGTTCACTATATCCTGGACTAAGATCGCCATTTGTTACGACCGGCACAACGAAATATACAAGGGCACTTAATATTGGACTATAAGATAGGCTAGATCTGCAACAACTGTACGCTAATTCCAAACCCTCGAACTATTAAGCCGGTGAACAAAACACTTAAACCCTCCAGAGTTAATCTACTGGATAACGGGGTATCAATTAACTGGGTTAAGTGTACTTCTACAAAGGCTTTCCGGTGACGGCAAAGCCTACTCACAACAAGAGTAATTACGTTAATAAAAAGCTCTCAAGTAATAACAATGCTTAAATAAACTATGACAAGATTTAATAAAAGATGATATGCTTTCGTTATCTTTAGTGTGAGTCTGAACTCAACACTAAACTCTTCAATGCTCTATGAAAACACTTGAAGTCTAGTCCTACAGCAAACAGATATGGAATCTTCTGAAAAACGTCTGATGCTCTAAGATGCTCGTCGAATATAGAACAGGAATAATGCAGGGGCAGGACACCAAAGTGTGTATCCTAGATACACCAAAAAGTAGGATACATATATATGAAAGAAGAGAGTGCAACAACTCTGTGACAGCACTAATAACAGTAACTCAAAAACAGTCCTTCCTTAGCCAAAGTAACAGCCCTACTGGGTTGTGCACTATGCATCAACCTAGGCTAAAACAATACGTGAATAATTGCTAAAGCATACGCAGTTAAAGTTAATAAACAATATGCTGTCTTTCTTACTAATAAAGTCTAGCAGCGGCATAAAGGTACAGGGAGCCTAGGCAGAGCACAAGCATGCTCGCAGCCTACTGTCTCCCGTGAACAGATTTCCCTTATCTTACGTTAAGTGACTAGGAGGCCCTCTTGGTAAGTCCAGATCTCAAGTATCTGGTCTTACCCTGGTGCTCCTAAAAGGTCAACAAGATGAGTTAGCAAGCATACAAGCAAGAGTAGGCAAAAGCCCTTCGCTTGTATACTGCTAAGCTCGCAAAGGAAAATATGCACAAGGGTGTGCTACAGGCTACCTAGCTCCGTCAAAGTCATACAGGCTCTGACTTGCCATATACATAGCTCAGACAACGACCAAAGATACCCTCCACTGTCTAGAATTAAATAGTAATAAAGAACAACCAAATAATTAGAAGCACCCAATAATATGAATCCATGTGACTATGATTCTAATAACCTCTAAAGCTAGTGCAAAACATATATGTGAGAACAGGTGCTGGTAATACGACTGGCCGACTATGGAAATCGTATGCGAGAACCAGAAGGGATGGGTAATTGAATAAAGATAAGAAGTATGGAAAAGAAGAAGTTCAGAGAGAGAAACAGTAGTAAAGGGGGTTAGATTTGAGACAGAATGCGAGGGACATGTAGGACCAAGCGCGCAATACCATGCTCTGCGGGAGTCTGGATGGTAGGAGCCCGACCACTGGGCTAGGAGGGCGGCGACCAACCACAGGCCACTACGTCACATGACAAGCTGACGTCATATACCACGCGAGGCCCGCCGTCCAATAGCGAGCGAGCAGGCCCACCGAGCGAAGAATGCACATGTACCTACGCACACACACTGCCTCTTCGCTCTCCCCTCTAACTCTCTTTCTCTCTCTCACGCGCTGCATGTTATAATCACTACTATGGATATAAAACACTTCTAAGTGCCACAGACAAGAATAAAGGCAAACACTGATCTGTCTGTGACAACATGAATACTAAGAAAGAAAGAACATCGTTCTACGATTATTATAGCCCATTTAACTGCCGTGGCGAGTGCTAGCGAGTCACGAGTACATTCTGGCAAGCTGGCCAGCGTAACACCTGAGAGCTGAGAGAGTCACACTTCTGCTCACCACTGAGGCAGCCCTCACACTGACTCACTGCAGGACGATACACCCAGAATGGGCCCACATGGTTGTGCAGTACCCAAAATAGTGGTTTTGTGCAACTGGGCGTGTCCATCTCTGGCACCACATATCCTTACCAGGGTTAAATGGCCATAGTATGAACAACAACAAAATATATATCAGTCAGGAGTCATAGGATGTCTGAAAATGGAAGAAAATAATTACTGGGGGAATGTAATAGGTGGAATGCAAGACTTCAGCAGTTGTACCGATACAACGCCGGCGTCCCTCTCAAGCCAACCATTAGTTAGGCCTACCAACTTGTTATATAACTGTTGGTTGGCATCAAGGGTTCCATTGGGATTGGGCCCATATGGGACTGGGCCCATATGGGATTGGGCCCAGACGGGATTAGGCCCATACGGAATTGGGCCCAGACTGGATTAGGCCCAGACGGGATTGGGCCCAGAAGGGATTCGGCCCACACGGAATTGGGTCCAGACGGGATTGGGCCCAGACGAAAGTGTCAGTATTGCACTGGTGTATTAATGTGTGTGGATTTTCAAAATTTACTCCTAAGCTAGCACTTGAAGTTGGAGTGGCGAGCTTAGTGTGAGTTGAGATGAGGTAGTAGCTGCCTGGTCTTCTACTTTTCTGTTGGTCCGTTCAGATGGTCCAGCCGTGTGGATGAGTAGTTTGGGATACAGATGGATTAGCTAGTTTTGGGTCTTAAATGATAGTTCCTTGATGTCATGACATTGGACACTTTCATCGGACTAACGCGAGTAATAAGCTAGGACATGTCCCGGGGCTAGAGTTACTGGTCTATCCTGACCGTTATGCTAATCGGTGGTGAAGTTACGTTTCGGTACTCTTGATTTAAGGTCTTTAATACAATGCATCTAGTGTCATGACACAGTGACAAGGTATCGGGCTAACGCGAGGAGATAGTAAGATCATGAATTTACTGATTTCGCTCGATCTGCCACTGACCGTTATAAGAGGTTCAAAGAACTCAGGGGCGGTGTTTAAACCTTTTAATTGTAAGTGTCCTCGACCATGGCGTCTGACAGATACACTAAGGTGTTTTATATGTAGAGTGCCGTTGTTAGCGGTATCTCACAAAGCCCTAAACTAGTCGAATTACCTTTACCATGGCAAGTATCTTTCTATAGTTTTAGAGTGCGGTTTTGGCAAATGAAGTAAGGTGGGGACATGTCCAACGGTTATGCTTCTAATACCAAAGGTGCAGCCTATTAGAGATCTTATTATTAAGCACTATACCATGGCATGTCTATCTATCAATCTATCTATATGCTCAGGCCCTATCCCCATTTTTCCTTTTTTTTTTTTTATTTCATTCTATTTTATTTTGTTATTTTTCCTTTTTTCTTGGGGGTGGCCGACTCAAGACAGAGCAAGAACAGGGAAAACACAAACACAACATAAAACAACGAACAAATACAGAATACAACACAAATTCACACACATCTAGGTCACCCAGGAGAAGACCCAGAGACCAGGGTCACCAAGGTCGCTCCAGCACTTCCCCGGCCCCCGACCACCTGGAGAGATTCCGATCTCGGCAGGCAGACATGCAGCGGAGACGAAGCCACAAGCCCGCCCACCACACTTCCAAGCGCACCCTTCATATTAATCATCTCCCCGGGCCAGGCGCCTGATGGACTATTATCTAGTCTAACTTGCGCCCAACCCCTTCCCCCATATGACCACGTGTTCACTCAACTGTTCACAAGCATTCTCCATTCATTCCTGTTTATTAACCCTTAATTAGCGGCGAGCAACATAAGTCGAGTTAAAAAAAGCTGGACTATGTGGCGGCGCTCGACATAGGTCGAGTGGCAATTTCAGCACGTAATGTGGCTGAGAGAGAGAGACAAGTGGTGGCAGGAGACTAGCGAGCGTATGACTGCTCCAGACCACCGCGGCGAACCTACTGACACAAATCTCAGCTCCCTCCTCCCTCTCTCACTCGCTACATACTCAATTATGTACCGAAACTACCGAATTACCTGCTTTTTGCCCTCGCGTTGCACGGTTATTGCAAGAAAACTATCCATCATACAAGGATCGTTATGGTGTCATTCGAAAGCTCTGTTTATGCCCTTTCAGGGATAGGTACTTGTTTTACGTTCTGGGTCTTATTTAGGCATGAAAATGATCACGTAAACAGCCCTATTTTGGCTAAAAACACCCCGCTGTGCGGTACATATAATAAACCGCATAGGCCGCTCGTAAGGTGTTAACAATTCCTTTGCCTGATCTATAGTCATTCCTCTATCATCCAAAGCTTTTCTTACACAGGCTCTCCATCTCAATGGGGGTCTTCCTGCCCTTCTATCTCCCTTTGTATCTGACTCACATATTCTCTTTGTAAGCCTTTCATCTCCCATTTGTTTAACATGACCATACCAGCTCATCACCCTTCTGTCCACCCTGGCTGACAAATGTTCCTGCTGCCCCACTCTCCTATGTATCTCTTCATGCCTCAATCCGTCTCTACGAGTAACTCCACACATACTCCTCAAGCAGCTCATCTCCATCACATCCAGCTTTTTCTCCTTTTTCTTCAGAGCCCATGTCTCAGCCCCATACATCTCTGTTGGCACAACAATTCCTTGATATATTGCACTTTTTACTTTTATTTCGAGATTTCTCGTCTTCCACATACTTCACATTGCTCCGAAAACCTTCCTCCCTTCACACACTCTGTTTTACCTCCATTTCCATACCTCCACTCCTGCTTATTGTTCCTCCTAGATATTAAAAACACTCTACTTGTTACAATATTTCCCCATCCAGCCTCACATCTAGATTCACCCTATGATCTCCCCTATTACACACCATTACTTTACTTTTATTGACGTTCACCTGCAGTTTCCTCCTTCCACAAACCACACCAAACTCTTTGACTGCCCGCTGCAGTTTCTCCTCAGAATCCGCCAACCATGTCATGTGATAATATTAATTCCTCAGTAGGGAAAAGAACTCCTCAGACCTCGAAAGACATTCACCATGGTTTCAGTACAATCCTTGAATGGTAGGGTAATTTTAGGGCTAGACTGTATACATATACATTGAACCAAGCCCTAGAACTACTTGCCTTATCCAGGTTTTCTTTGGGGTAGTGACGACTTTAGCTGAAATGTCCCAGGTCAGGTGTGCGGGGGTCAGAAGGTCATAAGTCCAGAGGGGCGTATTCCGGGGGGATTAGTAGGACCCCTTAAAAGTTTGCGGGCAGGTGAGAATACTTCTTGGCGGAAGTGTCCCTTGTTAGTGTGTCTATGTTGGTCATTTTGTCCCAAGCTGAATACTATTTTCTTCTCTGTGGCCTCGTGTGTGGTTGTGAAGTTGTGATGGTTTTGCCTGGAGTGGTTGGTATATCAGGTTTGATAGTGGCAATTCTGGTATCTCGTTTGATATAAGGTAGTGTGAGACACAACTACTTGTGACCACACATGACACTTCCCAAACCCTTAACCCGGGAACTGCGGGGAGACTCTTAAGAGTTCCCCCGGAGGACAGCGGGGAGACTCTTAAGAGTGAGTGAACAAAAAAATCAACTTTTGACATCGAAAAAAAAAAAAAAAAAAAATTGTTTTTATTTTTTTTGGGCCCCTGGGCCATGCAAAATCTCAGTCCTCTACCTTCCCCACTTTCCTCCTCTCCTTCAGTTATCACCTATTTTCCCTGTTATTCCCTTATTCTGAGGTATATTTTCGTGCTAACATTAGCGAGTTGCAAGCAGGGTGTTGTCATCACTGATGGCAAGCGAGTGCAAGAGAGAGAGAGAGAGTATCGATCGACTGTGTCTCAGTGGCCTTGGGGGAAATTGGCGGGAAAGCAGCTTGCCTCACCCATACATTATACAACTCGCGGGCTATATCTCCGATTTTGACCATCCAAACGCTGTTTTCACTCGTTTTATTGTTGTTTCAGGTTAATACCTTTATAATCAACCCATAATATGCGCATATGGATAAGTATTAATGCTATTAACCCATAATTAGCGGCGAGCAACATAAGTCGAGTTAAAGAAAGCTGGACTATGTGGCGGCGCTCGACATAACTCGAGTGGCAATTTCAGCACGTAATGTGGCTGAGAGAGAGAGACAAGTGGTGGCAGGAGACTAGCGAGCGTATGACTGCTCCAGACCACCGCGGTGAACCTACTGACACAAATCTCAGCTCCCTCCTCCCTCTCTCACTCGCTACATACTCAATTATGTACCGAAAGTACCGAATTACCTGCTTTTTGCACTCGCGTTGCACGGTTATTGCAAGAAAACTATCCATCATACAAGGATCGTTATGGTGTCATTCGAAAGCTCTGTTTATGCCCTTTCAGGGATAGGTACTTGTTTTACGTTCTGGGTCTTATTTAGGCATGAAAATGATCACGTAAACAGCCCTATTTTGGCTAAAAACACCCCGCTGTGCGGTACACATAAATAAACCGCATAGGCCGCTCGTAAGGTGTTAATGGTACAATGAATATTTTAGTGACGGAAACACCTCAAATACATGCGCACAGGGAGAGGTGTCTAATTACCCCCATGCGCACTTCAGAGGTTAATGACCCCAAAATTCGACAAGTAGAGGCCATAGTACTAGACTTTGCCAAAGCCTTCGACAAAGTCCCTCACCAAAGACTGTTAGCTAAGTTAGACCACTTCTTCACTGGATTAAGACTTTCTTGACCAATCGGGATCAACGCGTTGTTCTCAAGGGTTCTCATTCTTCCACTGTGTCTGTAACTTCTGGGGTCCCACAAGGCACTGTCCTGGGTCCCCTACTTTTCCTTTCATACATAAATAACCTCCCACTATCGCTTACTTCTACTACTAGACTTTTCACAGATGATAGCTTAGTTTATAGACCAATTACTAATAGGGACAATTGCCTTCGACTACAGGACGACTTAACTACGCTTGAAGAGTGGGAAGCCAAGTGGCAGATGACATTTAGACCGGACAAATGTCACCATATCCGTTTCACCCGTTCAAACAAAATCATACCATTCTCCTACAAACTTCATAACGCTATTCTGGATACTGTTCCCTCCCACAAATATTTGGGGGTCCACATCTCAGCGGACATGAGGTGGACCACTCACGTTAGCAGCGTCAGAGCAAAGACTAATAAGGCCCTGGGCTTCCTGCACAGGAATCTCACCAAGTGGTGAGTTATCTGCTCAACAGGTGGCGTTGTGTGTGTGTAAGTGTGAGAGTCCGAGTGTAGCGGGTGAGACAGTGAAGCACGGGAACGAGGTGGCTTCAGAGATGGGGTCGTTTCGGGCCATGAGTGAGCACCGTGCCTCATGTGAAGGCAAGATGGCAGGTGCTCGTTGTACTCTACGTGCTTCACATGTCTCACTCCCTAGACTGGAATAAGACCTCACGGGCTTCACTGTTCATTGTAAAGCGGTGAATGTTAAGGCTCTCAACCTATGCCCGAGAGGAAGTAAGTTGGAATATAGAAAAAAAAAAAAAAAAAAAAGTGCAACGCAAACATTAAAATTCTAGGATTTAAAACACTAATTGTTCGGCCACACTTAGAATACTGCGATACCGTCTGGGATCCACACACCCACAATAATATAAATAAACTAGAGGCCATACAAAAAAAAGCTGCAAGATGGATTAGACGTGATTACAGACATACTACATCTGTCACTTTGCTCAAACAAGACATTAAACTCGACCCACTTGCAACAAGAAGACAAATGCACAGACAACAGATGTTATATAAAATCACTAACAACTTAGTAGACATAGACAAAGATATATATTTACACCCTACAAGTATACGATTTAAGAGACGCAGCCACAACCTAAAATATCATACGTATCAGGCAAGCACGGACATATTTAGACAATAATTTTTTCCCCGCAGCATCAAAGAGTGGAATCACCTCCCATCTCATATGTAGTTAATAGCCTCACCCTTGATTCATTTAGAACTAGGATCACCAATCATTACATCCATAATCCTGATCCTGTCCCCAACCATTAATCCTAAAAGCATAACCCCCGCATATCATGCCACCCGAGAGAGACCCTCTGCGGGTCCCTCAACGTAAACGTATACGTAAACGATGCACAGGTGTTGTTTGGGCGGCTAGATGTGGTGGGCTTGCTTTTGTTTTTTATCTCCCACATGTGGTTTTACTGGCGCATTGGTCTTCTGTGATGGAGGCGAGTTTTCCTTCTCGGTGTGGATGTTCTGCTTCTTGTTTCTGCTGTGGTCTTCTTTGTTGGTGATGTGGGGACGTTTGAGTATTCTGGGCATCTTCGGTGTTTGGCTATTATTCCTGCTTTCCTTTGCTTTTGTTAATTCTGGTCGGGTTGTTCCTTCGTTTCTCCTGTTCCATTTGCCTTGTTGTTGTTGGCTGTTGGTGCAGGTTATATTTGTCTCCCCTTTGTCGTTTTTTTTTTCCTTTTGCGTGGTATGGCAGTCTTTGTTAATCTGCTTATTTTATTGAACATGTGAGATTGGTGAAGATGTAAGTATAATGATGATGTGAGAATACATGGGTGAGTTTAGAGTAGGTGTGGGTATATTGTGGGTGAGTGTAGTGAAGATGTGAGTATAGTGAAGATGTGAATATGGTGAAGATGTGAGATTGGTGAAGATGAGACTATAGTGATGATGTGCGTATGCATGTGATAGTACAGAGTAGGTATGAGTATATTGTATGTGAGTTTAGTGAAAATGTGAGTATAGTGAAGATGTGAGTGTAGTGAAAATGTGAGTATGGTGAAGATGTGAGTATAGTGAAGATGTGAGTATAGTGAAGATGTGAGTATAGTGAAGATGTGAGTATAGTGAAGATGTGAGTATAGTGAATATGTGAGTATGGTGCAGATGTGAGTATAGTGAAGATGTGAGTATAGTGAAGATGTGAGTATAGTGAAAATGTGAGTATAGTGAAGATGTGAGTATAGTGAATATGTGAGTATAGTGAATATGTGAGTATGGTGCAGATGTGAGTATAGTGAAGATGTGAGTATAGTGAAGATGTGAGTATAGTGAAAATGTGAGTATAGTGAAGATGTGAGTATAGTGAAGATGTGAGTATAGTGAAGATGTTAGTATAGTGAAGATGTGAGTATAGTGAATATGTGAGTATGGTGCAGATGTGAGTATAGTGAAGATGTGAGTATAGTGAAGATGTGAGTATAGTGAAAATGTGAGTATAGTGAAGATGTGAGTATAGTGAAGATGTGAGTATAGTGAATATGTGAGTATGGTGCAGATGTGAGTATAGTGAAGATGTGAGTATAGTGAAGATGTGAGTATAGTAAAAATGTGAGTATAGTGAAGATGTGAGTATAGTGAAGATGTGAGTATAGTGAAGATGTGAGTCTTCACTACTCTCAAATCATCACTACACCCACATCTTCACTATACTCACATCTGCACCATACTCACATCTTCACTATACTCACATCTTCACTATACTCACATCTGCACCATACTCACATCTTCACCATACTCACAGCTTCACTATACTCACATCTGCACCATACTCACATCTTCACCATACTCACATCTTCACTATACTCACATCTGCACCATACTCACATCTTCACCATATTCACCTCTTCACTATACTCACATCTTCACTATACTCACATCTGCACCATACTCACATCTTCACCATACTCACAGCTTCACTATACTCACATCTGCACCATACTCACATCTTCACTATACTCACATCTGCACCATACTCACATCTTCACCATACTCACTAAGATAATGGAGAAAATAAACACCATGCCACTACCGCCAAACAGTTTTCCTGCGCACACCATCACACCCATGAGATGGAAGCCACACCACCAAGATACGCACGAGTCACTTCAACCACACCCGCACTCCCCTCCACACCCGGCAAAGATCCCATCATCACCATCAACAACACGAGTGATGATAGGAGAAGGAAAAGTGGAAAGGAAAGCAAGGTAAGCCAAATCTTGCATAAGTCCTATCCTTCCATGCGCCCTTCTTCCTCCCAACCGCATCACCACCACAAGAGGGAAATTGAGAGGGGCTACCCCAGCCCCCCCCCCCCCCCCCCCCCAAGGGCCTCCTCCCAGCACAGCTGCCCTTCTTACCCGGAGAAGGGACACCAGGAGGAACTCAGAAAGAGGTAAGACTATGACAGGCAAAGTTAAGATCTATACAGTTGGAAAGTTATTAATTACCCTCACTGGAAGGTAAATAACAGCTGGAAGATTTGGGTTTATACCAAGTATACCACTGGTTATAAAGATCTATTTCTGATTCTTTAGATCTTGGCTAATAAAACGAATTTGGTATTAGATCCCACTAGGGAATGCTGTTTTGACAAGCGCTTTATTGGTAGTAAACCGACCTTCTGAAACCTAAAGTTCACGCACTGGCTGGGCTTTTGAAGGGTAGGGCTCTGCGAGATACAGTAGCTTTTGCATAACGGCACTTTGCTTCTAGAGTCCTTACGGTACGGAATCCCAGGCACTGGTTTTGGGGTACGTATACTGTAAAAGGCCCAAAATTACCTCATTCGCTCAGTCCTTGAAAGACTCTTAAAACGGCCAGGATAGTTAAGAGATGTGTCAAATCAGCCTTCTTATGTTAGTCCGATTATATATTACAGATGCACTGGCATATTGTACATAACATTTAAGACTCAACAATCAAGAGTACTGGAAGGCTCTGCATCAAAACACTTATAACGGTCAGTGTAGTTAGAGAGACCGTATAACTTTGGTATAGCTTCTCTCTTCCAGTGGCGGTTTGTGACTATTTTTCATGGGGGTGCTGTTACATAACATGTTTATGAAATGCTATGATATTGTATAACACACACACAAATATCAATACATCATTATATATATACATATATATATATATATACAGTATATATATATATATATGCGAAAATGCTTCCACACTAAAGGTGTGTAGAAAAGGGTAGGTTCACTGCACAAAGTTTACATTTGTTTAGTGCTAAAATTAAATTGCATCTAAAATATATTGCATGCACAAAATAAGGGTTTAAAAAGTATGTCCGAGTATCTTATTAGAAGGCTCGGACATATTAAAATAATGTTTATGTAAAAGTGTTAAAATGCATTTCTCTACTTTCGTAGATCTTCAGTTATTATAAAAATTTGCAAGAGTGGCTGGCTCCAGACTCAGGTATTTGTTCTGTCTGGAGCCAGCCACTCTTGCAAATTTGTATAATAACTGAAGATCTACGAAAGTAGAGAAATGCATTTTAACACTTTTACATAAACATTATTTTAATATGTACACAACAGTCCGAGCCTTCTAATAAGATACTCGGACATACTTTTTAAACCCTTATTTTGTGCATGCAATATATTTTAGATGCAATTTAATTTTAGCACTAAATTGTTTTAAACTTTGTGCAGTGAACCTACCCTTTTCTACACACCTTTAGTGTGGAAGAATATTCGGATATATTTTTACCACAAGAATCAATATTTTCCATGTTTTATATATATATATATATATATATATATATATATATATAGGCTATATATTACCGGTATATATAGATTTTTTTTCTTCTGTTGGTACCATTCTGAATTAAAGCTGTGAATATAAGCTACCTCTTGTTGCTTATTCACTCACACATACATTCATACATGCATAACATTTTAAGACTGCGTGCTTCACACATGCGTGCAGTTTATATTTCTTGTGCTAATGGCGGAGTTCCAGGCAACCCTGTTAAGGGCTGCTCCACTTGTTAAATTTTTGAATTTGAGATCGGCATGTATAATCTGATCCCAGGTCTTCCTCGGTCCACCCCTTGGTGCAGCTCCCTCCACAATCACAGACCTGGATTTATTTACCAATGTTGTTCATCCATTCTCTCCACACGTCCATACCATCCCAGTCTACTTGTACGCATCACCTCGCTAATACTCTTTATACCTAAACGTCTCCTCAGCTTATCATTGGTTATTCTATCCTGCAGACTGGCCCCTCACATCCATTTCACCATGCTCATCTCATTACATTCCATTCTGTTGACATCCTCTACTTTAACGGCCCATGTTTCTGAGGCATACGTCATTGCACTTCTAACACATGAGGCATACACCTTTCCCTTTAGGGGAGAGGCATTCTTTTCATGGTCAGAATTGGCAGTAGTTCTCTGAACTTCCCCCAGCCACATCTAATTCTAGCGACAGTGGCATCCTCGGCCCCACCACCGCCAGATATGGTATCTCATAGTTAACAAAACTTGTCCACCAGCTCCAATGACTCATTTCCAAAGTTCACAGCCACAGAATCATCACTTAACACAAGCTCATCTTTGCACACTACGCACTCAAATTTCTCTATTTCTGACTTATCCTTCGGCAGGGGTCCTTTTATTCTACTACAGCGCTTACTCCCATGGTGTACCCAACATCGATAGATGCTACATCGAATCGAGTTAGCGCCTATACCATTTCCACACACTGCACATGGGTATGCACCGCTCTTTTCCACATTGCCTCGTCTCAATCTACAATGCATAACCTTGGTTTTGTTAATATTGACTCTTCAACCCTTGCTCGCCATGCCCTCTCTCCATCTTCTGAATTCGGCCTCAGCATCTTGCATATTGTCAGCTATTAGGACTAAATTGTCTGCATAAAACAGTTCCCACGGGATTCCACCTCTAAAAACTCTAGACAGTGCCTCCAGGACCATAATAAGGAGGAGGGGCTTAACACTGAACACCGATTAACTCCAACAAGGACTGTGAACTCATCACTCAGTACACCCTTCACCCTCACCGCAGTTCGCGAATCCTCATACATCTTCATTATCACACGCACCAACCACTCTTCCACACCAAGTTTCCTCATAGCCCACTGCACAACATCTATGGGCACCCTGTCACAGGCTTTCTCCAGGTCTACAAACACAAAGTAAAGATCCCTGCCTTTTAGTAAGTATCTTTCCTGTATCTGCCTGACTATGCAGATAGCATCCGTTGTACCACGTCCTGGCATAAAACCAAACTGCATAATTATCATCAATGGAGATGCTTTGCCTGATCAAACCCTCAAAGACTCTCTCACAGACCATGATTTGGTCAAGCATTTTTAGGCCCCTATAATTACCTCTATCTAGCGCATCCCCTTTTCCTTTGTATATATTTACTATTACACTTTTGTGCCAATCCTCGGGGATTTTCTCATCTTTAGTAATGGTGTTTATCAACTCAGTGACTAAGTTGACACCAGTCTCCCCTGAGGCTTTTATCATATCAGCGACAATGTCAGAGCACCCTGGAGCTTTACCTGGATAATTGAATGTCTGGTAACGGAGAACCTCCTCTTTTAATGGCAACTTTATCATGAAGAGACAACTGCGAAAAATTCAGTTCTTGAAGTTTACTAACGATCTGTGTTTCTTGAGCCATGATTAATTACTGATGGCCTAGGCCTAATCGAATTTCAAACTTAAACAGAACTCTAAAAAACGACAATTATTAAAGTTATATGAAGTGTCTATACAAATTATATTGCACAATATGAGCTTTAATTATCACTCATCACCAATTCAGCATCATTAACACCTTACGAGCGGCCTATGCGGTTTATTTATATGTACCGCCCAGCGGGGTGTTTTTAGCCAAAATAGGGCTGTTTACGTGATCATTTTCATGCCTAAATAAGACCGAGAACGTAAAACAAGTACCTATCCCTGAAAGGGCATAAACAGAGCTTTCGAATGACACCATAACGATCCTTTTATGATGGCTAGTTTTCTTGCAATAACCGTGCAACGCGAGTGCAAAAAGCATGTAATTAGCCACTTTCCCGATACAATTCCTTATATAGCGAGTGAGAGAGGGAGGAGGGAGCTGGGATTCGTGTCAGTATGTTCGCCGCGGTGGTCTGGAGCAGTCATACGCTCGCTACTCTCCTGCCACCACTTGTCTCTCTCTCTCAGCAACATTACGTGCTGAAATTGCCACTCGACCTATGTCGAGCGCCGCCACATAGTCCAGCTTTATTTAACTCGACTTATGTGGTGAGCCGCTAATTAAGGGTTAATACAAATTTATTAAGCCTTTGCAAATTGCGAAACAGTGAGGATAACAAAACGACGCATCCACACACCCTTCCTCAACAACAGCCAGGGGCGGGATTCACTAACGATCGTAGCGTGCGATGTCGTACAGAAACGTACGATCACCACGGAAGGTGTTTTCACAAACGCATCGTTGGGCTCCCTTTCGGCTCCCTTACGCTAAGGCGCCTCTTGACCAATCAGGCGCAAGGCCACTCACTGAGCGTAAGTCCTTTGTAAATAAACAAACCATCTTGCCCACGTGACCGAAGCCACGCCGACTCGCCAAGGAAGAACTGCATTCATTGTTTAGCCGTTTTAGCATGGCCTCGTCCAATCCACCACAGCCACCACCAAAGAAGAGGAAGGGTGTCTTCTCAAATGACGAGATACGAATGATTATTGAGGAGGTTTTAAAGAATAAGGCTTTGTTTTTGGGTACACTAAGTACCACGGTGACTGCTCAAGCAAAAAAGAAAGCATGGGAGGATGTAATTCTTAAAGTAAATGCGATAGGAGTATGCTGACGTGAGCCAGAGGAAGTGAGAAAGATGTTCACAGACTTCCGCTCGATTGTTAAGAAGAAGTTGGCTGCCCTTAGACGGGAAGCTCGTCAAACAGGTTTGTGGCCTAGGCTAATTGTTTTCAGACTAAGGCTAGCCTAGGCCTATACTATTTTTACAAGTTTTATGCAAGGTTAAATTGGAAATTAGTTTACTATTTCTGCCATTACTAGGCCTATTTATTGCTTACTATACCTAGCCCTACACTTAGGCTACCCAAACCGGACAAGGTTGAGCTGTAAGTGTATAATATAGCCTAATGTAGGTACCTCGATAATTATGTCATATATCGGTAGCCTACACCATCTTATGACCAATAGCCTAGGCTACATCAAACCAAAATAGAAGACTTAGGCCTAGGGGTTAGTAGCCTATGGTGGGGTGCAAAGCCCCTCTCAACCCATTATTGTATCCCATGGCCCGGCTTGGTAACAAAACTATTTAGCTAACAGCTGGCTGTAGATACAATAATAGGTTAAGGGAAGCTTTGTCCCCCTCACCCTCTATGACTTATTGTCATCATCAATATTATATATTTCCAACAAGGAGCAAATAACAGCTGGCCATGGGATCATTTTGTAAACCTGTATTATATATTATGATGATAATTATTTAATTAGCCACAAAACCGGTAAAGTTAAAGGCATAAAGGCTGTGACCTAGAGCGTGCGAATATCGCCGCTGAAGTCTCCTTGAATATTAACAAAATAAGGGTTACATTATTTGAATCACATACAGGTAATCATATACCGGTATATAACCTTAATCTATGCTTATACATAACTAAATGTATTCAATTCTGTTTGCAGGTGGTGGGGTAGGTGATCTACCGCCTTTGAATCCAGTGGAGGACTTGATGGTGCCGCTCTTGGATGGTGCAGCAATCGAGGGGTTGCTTGGCTTACCAGATTCGGAGGACCCTCTTCCTGATTCTAATGGCAAGTACTGTACAGTGAATCTGATTGCTATATTGTCTTGAACTTAACAATCTCATATGTTTTTAAAAAGACCTCCGTCTACGTATTGTGAAAAACCTGTTATCCTCCGGCAAATTGTGGGGTTGAGTGAGTGAGACAGTGAATGAAGGAGGATACATGTTTTTCATAATACGTGTTGGTAGCCCCAAACGCGCGAGCAACTGTGGCTTTCAACCATCCGACACATCCCCTTTTATTTATGTGCATCACACATGTTAAATACAAATAAAGTTTATGCTTTGTTTTACCCTACTGTGGAAAGACTACGGATACACCACTCCTGCCCGGGCCTCACACAGTGGCATGACCCAGTCCAGTCGAACTGAGCTCATGACGCTGGTGGCATTGCCCCGAAGGATAGCCATCCCTAGTCTTTGCTTGAGCCAGAGGGTTTCCCGGGGTTCTCCTGAAACTTCTCTGATTTTACGGCCTATTTCATTCACCATAGCAGAAATAAGAGAGCTAGAGCTTGCTCAGATTCCTGTCAGGCGGCGTAGGCCGTCACAAAGACAGCAAGGGGCAAGTGCACCTCCCCGCCGCCCACTTCCCCAAGACCCCACTGAATCCTCAGAAAGTGGGGAAGAGGTTGTTGTTGCAGATGAACCTGCTGACCCTCAAAATTACGTGCGTGTACCTGGGGAAGAACGAAAGGGATTGAAGAGAAGAAGGGGCGAGTCTGGGAGTGAAGAGGAGGTACCCCCACAACCCCGCCTGCCTTCTCCCCCACTTCCCATAATCTCCCCACTCAATCTATGGTCGTCACAAACCTAGTGACGAACAACCTGGTGATGGAGAAATGGGACAACGTGGTGCGAGACAAAGGCGGTCACGTGACCCAAAACGCTCCCTCTTCCCTCCTGACCCAGAGCACGAGGGGGGGGATGAGTCACCACCACCATCACCACCACCACCACTACTACCAGACTCTCCGCCTCGCCATTCTTCCCCCCCACTATCACCTTCAGGCTCCATCCCGTACACCTCTCCACAACGCCGATCTGCCCCAACGCCCTGCAAGCAAACGACGTGGGCGTGTCATATCTCGCGGGCGTGCCACCCGCGAAATAAGACGCCCCAGCAACGAATCGAGCTCTAGATCTAGCTCTCGATCAAGTTCGAGGTCTAGCTCCAGACCCAGGTCCACCTCTCGCCCACGCTCCACCCGCACCCGCCACGAAGGCGCTGATAGGTGGGATTAAACTATCTACCAGGACAATACCACTTTTTGGGGCAGCTGAGGCCGGCCCTACCATGCCCGGGTCACCAAGAAGACGTCGCCTCATCGCAACCCCCTTCTTTGGGAAAGTCATGAGCAGGAATAGATTCACGGCAATCATGGGAAACCTGCACTTTATTGATAGCCTGGCAAGCCACACCAGGAACCAGGAATACCAAAGACCCGATGGAGAGGATAAGACCTATATTTGAATACCTCAAAACAAAGTTTGCAGCCTCCTTCAAACCTTACCAAAAACTAATCATTGATGAGAGTCTGGTGCTATGGAGGGGGAATATTAGCATCCGACAGTACATCCCCAGCAAGCGTCACCGTTATGGCCTGAAACTTTTCGTGATGTGCGATTGCAAGACCAGGATGGACAATCGTGACGTCAATATCCTCACCAGTATCCACCTGCCCCGCTTAGAGGACACCAAACGCCGTGATAGAGCCACAGGTGAGGCGGTCAAAAAACCTGTTGCAATCATTGACTACAACATCAACATGCGGCTGGTTGACAAGAAAGACTCTGTCATATCGTCGGTCGAGTGTGCGAAGACGATGAGGTGGTATAAAAAACTATTTTTCCACCTACTCGACCTCACCCTCTACAACTGCCACATCCAATATCATGTGAAGTTGAGACGATGGAGTCGTACTGCATCGAACTTGCACGGGAGCTTCTGTTCTTCTTCAGGGAGGGTCCACGCCGCCAGCAACGTCCCGCAGCTCGTTTTCAAGCACCAGAAGGCCCCGCCAGACTGACACAACGCCACTTTTGCGATTTTGTCCCGCCCAACGAAGTAAAACCCAACCCACGCAGACGGTGTCATGTGTGTCGCAACACAGGCAGACGCACACCAAAACGGCAAGACACCCGGACGATGTGTGAAGAATGTGATGTGGGACTGTGTTTTCCCACCTGCTTCAGGGAGTATCACACCCTCGAGCACTTCTAAGTGTTCAAAGTGTTCAAAGACTGCGATAAAAGACGCTATAATGTAATACTAACAGTGTATATAAAAGACGCAAAAAGTGAATATAAAACAGTGTGTATATATATATAATTTACAAGTGCAAAGTACCGAACAATATAAAACACTAAGTAAATTCTAAACTTATAAAACTGTGTGCAAATAATTATAAGAATAAGAGACAATAAGTGCGTAAAACAATGTATATACACCTCATAATCTTAGGTAAAACAATGAACAAGTACAAATAATTCAATGAAAAGGAGACACAGAGTGACCTTGAGTGAAAGTGACAGCCAGACAGAGAAAGAAAGAGGGAGGGTGCTGTGGAATGTGGGTCACTCGCTCCGCTGTATGGCCGTGTGTTCGTACGTGCGTTTTGTTATTGTCCTGAGCAAAGATGGCCGCCCAAGATGGCCGCCATCACCATGGCAACGGGGACGCTAACACTCGTGCGCACTTGTAATACTTGAATGAAGACACTTATCACACTACAACTTCAGTTATATTTACATTATGTGATATACAAAGACATTCTATGAACTCTGAAGCGCACTTTATGTCCGAGAGGTGCGAAATAAGTCATGCTGCCTGGCGGCTGGCAACTGGCTGCTGGCGCGGGAGATTTGAAATGGCGCTAAGGCTCCTCTGAGGCTGGGGACCCCCACTACCTCCCAGGACCCCCAAATGGCCTAGGTAAGTACTTTTTTCACATTTCTTCATGTCTATCATTATTTTCTAACACATTCTGATATATTTATAAAAAAAAAAAAAAAATGAAAATTGCCCGGGTTCTGGTGCACAAAAATAATAAAACCGGCCGGGGCTGTACGGGTTAAGGGTGGTAGGGCCGAAGACTCCTGAAGTTTCGAATGCCAGGGGCTCGAACTGATGATTTCTGGCGATGGCTTGATATTTTTCTCGCTTTTTATTTTCTGCTATCCGGGCGGCTTCACCTGCTTCGTCGGCGTTTCTGGCGATGTTGGTTGTGGAGAAAGTGTCACCATATGTGGCATCCCACACGAGGCACCGGCCATTCTTGTAAGGGAAAGTGGTCATCCCTTCTGGCCGTTTGCCGTCTTCTCTGTGAAGTCCATGTGGTTCGAGGATTGATGCACGGTTAGCACTCTGCAGGGCCCGTTTTATGACATCATTTAGTGCAGAGTGTCTTGGCAGGCGGCCTGCGTTGTAATTACATGACAAGGCATGGTGACCTTGATCATCCATCCCCCCACCACACTTGCAAGTGTGTGGGTGACAAAACTGCCGCACCCACTCTGAGCGCGATGGCAACCCGGAGCGCTTCAGCATCCAAGTGAGTTCCAAGAGGTGGGATGGGGATGGCGTGTAACCACAAGCCACTCTCCGAATGGGCGGCTGCTTGGAGGCGTGCTTTTGCAACCGGGTCTGCATTTGTTAGGAGATTTTCTTGAGTTTTCTTCGCCGAGATGGTATCCCACGCTTTCTGCTTGCTTCTGGAGGTACCCTGAGGCTCCTCCTCTGCTCCTGTACTTTCCTTCCAGGTGTTGATCGCTACTGTTACGTCCCCATTAAGTGTCATTCCGGGTTGAGAAGAAAGGATGGACACTACAAGGTCGTTGGTCGCGATGAGGGAAGAGATAAAGGCTGGGGAGGCAATATCCGAGGCTCTCCGTATGCCCAAGCCCCCGAGACGGACAGGAAGGGTGGCTTGTGTCCAGGTCCGTTCTTTAAATTCCACGTTGGTGATGATGATCACTGCTTCTCGGATTATGCTGTCTAATTCTTGGAGGCCACCATTGTTCGTGTAAGTCATCGATGTGCGCAGGAGGTATTGGAGTTTTGGGATGGAGAAACAGTTCTTCAGAAGGGCCAGAGCTGAGTGGGCATCGATGTGTATCAGGCGACTCACGAGACGTTGAAGCTCCTCCTTTTTAACTTGAAGTGCTGGTGGGATTGCTGCCAGAGTTAGTGGGGAACCTAATAGGGTTTGCTGGTGCTCCTGAAGGATCTTTACATCTGGCAATATCCCTCGAAACAGGGCCTGAGTCTCTTCTCCTTCTTCACGTGTGTGGTTGAGGAGGACAAGTTCACATTTGGTGTCATTTATCACTAGCCCAGCCTGGCCGAGGTCAGTTACGATGTTATTTAGGTCGGTTAGAACGTTCTCTACTGACCCACCCAAGGTTGCATCGTCCAGGTACCATACATTCAGTTCTGACCTTACTTGGTTAGCTGCTGCATCCACCCCTATTGAGAAAAGAGCAGGACCACCTGGATCTCCCTGCTGTAACCCGGTCGCTGATGGGATTACCGTCTCGCCAAAAATCAGGATTGAAGGTTTGGAATAAGCCTGCCAAAGTAGGGGGTACAGAGTGGGGATGTGTTCTTGAGCTGCACGGAGGAAGACATCCCTGCGAATGCTGTTGAATGCGTTCCGCATGTCAATCTTTAGAAGCACTCGTTTTTCTTGGGCTTGGCTGAGGTAGGTGCGGGTTCGTGTACAGCAGCTTCACACCCCCCTGGAGTTCCGAAACCTAGTTGAACTGGTCTTAAGTGTTGACCTAGGCCATTCGAGAGTGGTTTCAAACCCACCTTTGTGGCAAGGCGGCGGAAGGTGTTCCCTACTGCTATTGGGCGCACACCGCCATCTTATTTTGCCAGTGCACAGAGTGATGCCCCAAAAAATAGGGGTGTGGCACAGTCGGGTACTTCCCCTCTTAAAACCATGTTGATGAATTTGGTGAGGGTTTCCAAGAGTGCCTCCCCAGCAGCTCCTGATCCCTGACCCAAGAGGCCTTTGAGGTGGGCGGGTCGGATACCATCTGGGCCCGCGGCTGAGCCTGCTGGGAATGAAGTCACTGCGGCAACCACCTGCTCCTTCGTGACAACTAAAGGTTGGGGCATCTGGTCATTTGGGGCAGGGGGGAGGTTTAGGTCCCTAGGTGTAGGTGGGTGCTTTTCTTGTAGGGCTTTAACAACTTCGGTGCCTTGACCAGCAAAACCTTCTGAAGAGGACAACAGTCTGACGGCCCCTTTGATGTCACTATCCGCCAGCTTCGCCGCGACCCTCTTACGTAGCTGTTCAGCCTCTTCCTCTTCCTTGTCCTGTTGCTTCTGGGCCCTGTTTGGTTGCTGTTCGGGAGTTTCCACCAGTTTGTTTCCATCCATATACTGTGCTACTTGACGTTTCACTCTGGTGGCTAGTGAAACCTGAAGATGGTCTTGTATGTTGGTTCTGGGTGGTTTTCGGAGGGCCCCATAGGAGAAATCCAGGAGCCGTGCCCATGCGAGGGGTGTCTTGAGCTGTAGGGCCTGCTTTATGATGGTTGTAAGGGCCTCCGCCACTTGGATTCTGGCTCCTTTAGGTACACGGTGTTACGTTACGAGTCGGGTTCGAACCCATAACATAAAGAAACATTCCACTAAACACCACAAAACGAGGACTTATTATTTAGCCTCACAAAATGCTGAAAATATGACTATCAGTTTCAGTCAAGAATAAGTGGTATGTTAAACTTCCACAAAAACTAGCAACTCTCTTTGTAGTCACTAAAACCTTGGTAGGTGAAAAGATGTGGCAAGTTCATAAAATATCAGTTGATATCAAATGGCTGTTTTAGCCTAAAAACCCCAAAGTTATTCCTTTCTTATCACTCGTTCAGAATTAGTTATCTTTAGTTACTTTGACTTAGATTTATCCCAACAATCAAAAGAATAATATATTAGCATATAAAGGTAAAATGTAAAGAGTATTTAAAATATAATTATAATTTATTTAAATGATTAATTATACACAAAAGTTACTTCTAGTGAAAATATCAAATTTGAGAAACATTGATGTGAAATAATAAAGAAACTCTTAAGAAAAATAATACATAGTTATATCAATAATAGTTATATAAATACCCTCCAAGACAGTAAGTGAAAGCAATCAATAAACATAGAACAAATCCTAGGCGATACTTATTCAACTGATGGAGATTCTTTTACAAACGAACTCAGGGCAGGTCAGCTTAAGATGGTGGTGGAGAATACACTACCTGTGGTTACGGTACTAGCGGTTTATATACCCTTAGCGCACCTAGCTCTGATACCAACTTCTCTAACTGTATTAATCTCAACTCATTATATTATACTTGCTGAATTAAAGTATTACTTTTACCAAGAACTCTATGATATATCTTGTAAACATTACTTATGATTAGAAAAGCCAAATACATTATTACCTAGTTATAATCAATATCATTCGTACGTCAGGCAACGAAGAAGAGCAAGGGGTTGGAAGAAAGGGGGGAGAATGAATAGGGTTACGAGTGTAGGATGATAGGGGGTAGAATGGAATGTGAACGAAAGGGGGGGTAGTCTGCACGAAGCCTCCCAAGACCACCTCACTAGTTATTGTACACTGTTGAACAAAAATATCTTCCTATATGAAACTAAGCTGTCTACAGGTCGAATTAATTATACCTGGCTCATAACATTGCATACGATGTTCAATCATAAATAATTAAAGATCGTACCCACCATAACAAGCACAATACCTCACTTACAACCAGTGACACTTGAATAAAATAGAAATCCCTAACACCTCCCTCACAAAGAGATTTATAAGAGAAGCGAAACTAAATCTAAATCCTAATGCAATAATGTTAAACCTAATACCATTCACCAAACCATAAACCAAAACCAAAATCACATTAACAAATATAAAAATTATTGCTGGCAAAATAGCTCTAACAACTAAAATTGGTCTCATTCAGTTCCGGGACAACATGTCCGCGATAATATTGTTCTTTCCTTTTATGTGGTGAATTTCAAGGTTATATGGTTGCAATGCCAAGCACCATCTCATTAACCGCTGATTCGAGTTTTTCATTTTATACAAGAATTTCAGGGGGTTGTGATCAGTAAACACTTTCACGGGAAAATGTGAACCACTAAGATACACATTAAACTTATCCACTGCAAAGAGCAAGGCAAAACACTCTTTTTCAATGGTGTTGTAGTGTTTCTGATAAGGTTTGAGTTTACCGGATGCATAGCAAACTGGATACAAAATCTCAGCATCACTGTACTGTAACAAAACTGCTCCTACACCAACATCACTAGCATCCACCTGAATTATGAACGGTTTATGAAACTGAGGAGACTTCAGAATAGGTGCATTGACTAATAGGCAACGAATCTTTGTGAATGAAGTTTGGCATTCTGGGGTCCACACAAATTTTCTCTTGGGACTAATCAAGTCTGTTAGGGGGGCAGAGAGGTCAGCGAAGTTGGGTACAAATCTCTGATAGTACCCAGCCATACCCAAGAAGCGCATTACTGCCTTGCGGTCCTCGGGAATAGGCAGTGTTGAAATGGCTTCGACTTTGGCAGAAATAGGGCTGACTTCCCCTTCTCCTACCACGTGACCCAGAAAGATTAGTTTGGCATGGCCGAACTCACTCTTGGCAAGGTTTACAGTGAGTCCCGCCCTGGCCAAGTTGGAGAAGAGACTCTGTAGCTGGTGAAGATGATCCTGCCAGGATTCGCTGTAGACCACAATATCGTCGAGGTAGGATTGCACGCCCGAGAGGCCATCTGTCACCCGGTGGATTAGTCGCTGGAAGGTGGCGGGCGCATTCACCATACCAAAAGGCATGACGGTGTATTGGAATAGCCCGTCCAGGGTGACAAATGCAGACACTCTCTTGGCCCTCTCCGATAGTTTTATCTGGTAGTAACCCTTCAGCAGGTCAATCTTGGAGATGTACTTAGTTCCTCCCAAACGGTTCAACAGGTCGTCGATCCGTGGTAGAGGGTAGCAGTCCTGGCGGGTGAGTTGGTTTACCCGGTGATAATCCGTACACATCCTAAATGTGCCATCAGGTTTGTCCACGAGTAGGCATGGAGAGGCCCACTTGCTGTCACTCCGTTCCACCAATCCATGGGCGAGTAGGAAGTCCACTTCCTGTTGAAGTGCCGCACGCTTCTCTGGATTGGCGCGGTAGGGATGTTGTTTGATGGGACTGGCCACCTCAGTCAGGACCACATCATTTTCCACCAGGGGACACTGCTGGGGAACGTCACCAAACAGCTGTGGAAACTCGGAAAGCAGGTACTCCAAGTCTTCACCTTGGTCAGACAACAAGTGCTGGAATTTTAAATGGGAGTTAGTCAAGAAGTCAGAGTTTTGCAATTTGTTATCAAGAGGCAACTGGATGTCATTATGCTCCTTGATCTTTAGATCCTCTAGTTCACCTTCAAACTGTGCTACTGATTCAAAGTTTAATACCTTATCTGGATCTCTGCAGTGATAGGCTTTCAGCAGGTTAACATGTACTAGTCTTTCGGACTTCCTACGATCAGGTGTTTTTAAAACATAATTCACATTACTTGTTTTCTTAAGCACAACATATGGACCATGGTACTTGCTTTGTAGCGGCTTTTTAGGTATAGGCAGAAAGGCAAGCACTAGATCTCCTGGCTGAAATTATCTGACAACTGTAGTCTTATCATACTGCACTTTCATTTTATCTTGAGATTTCTCTAAATTGTTCATAGCTAGTTCTACTGCAGATCTCAGTCTAGATTTAAATTGATGCACATAAGTGAGAAGATGTTTATTAGAGTTAGCATTGATCCAAGTATCTTTTAACACTTTCAAGGGACCTCTGACCTCATGACCAAAAACTAGGGAAAATGGTGAAAATCCTAGAGAATCTTGTACCCTGCTTCTTACATCATACAACACCAAATGGATACCCTCATCCCAGTCGGCATTGTTCTCTTCACAATATTTAGTGAGCATTGATTTGAGGGTCTGATGGAACCTTTCTAATGCCCCCTGGGACTGTGGGTGACTGGCAGTGGAATGGTACTGGTGTACTCCCAACTCTGCCATGGTTTGCTTGAAGAGCTGAGAGGTAAAGTTGCTTCCTAAATCAGACTGTACCACACGGGGTATTCCATACTGGGTGAAAAATTTACTAAGCGCCTTTACTACATTCTTTGATGTTATACGCCTCAAGGGGAACACTTCTGGATACCTAGTGGTGGAACACATGACAGTCAACAAGTACTCATTTCCACTACAGGTTCTTGGCAAAGGTCCTACACAGTCAATTATGATTTTACTGAACGGTTCATCCGTTACAGGGATGGGATTTAAGGGTGCAGGCTTGATGGGCTGGTTGGGTTTCCCAGCAAGTTGACACACATGACAAGTTTTACAGTAAGACTTCACAGATTGTTTCATCCTCGGCCAAAAGAAATCATTGAGAATTTTGTCATAAGTCTTGTTGACACCCAAATGTCCACCACTAAGGTCATGAGCAATGGAAATGATGTCTACTCTATACTTATGTGGCACAACTACTTGATGCACCTCTTGCCAGGGCTCATCAGCTGGCACATTGGGAGGTCTATTCTTGCGCATCAGGGTACCATTACTTAGATAGAAGCATTGAGGATAGTTTCCTATATCTGACTCTTCCACAGCCTTATCAAAATACATTGCCAGTTCAGGGTCCTGCTTCTGAGCCTCTTTGAGAGTTTCAGAATCAATGGGAATCTTGCTAATATCCTCTGACTCTACATCAGGAAATAGGGAGGAAGTGTCTAGGTCAACACTATCAGGATCAACTTTGTCCTTCTTACTGTGGTGACCAGCCTCACTCCTAGTCACTACACATGAGGGAAACAAATTGGGATACTGACTTTCTAATTGCTTAGTGTTGTTATCAGAGGAGGGAGTGGAGGTAACTATGGGGTCTGGTATCACTTTGCCACTGGCGATATCGTTGCCCATCAAAAAGTTCACTCCTTCTACAGGTAGGGAATCTTGAATCCCAACAGTAAAGTAACCACTAGCTAAATCAGTTTTTAGATACACCCTAGCCAAAGGAACAACAAGACACCCACTGACTCCCTGAATGAGTATACTCTGGCCCAGCAAACAGTCCTCAATACTGGGCACCAATCCTCTTACCAAGAGGCTATGAGAGGCTCCTGTGTCTCTCAAAACATGAATGGGATAGTCAGTGGAAGCGTCAGTAGAGGAAACTGATCCTGTGGAAAGAAAAGGTTGGAACTGGTTAGAACAGCTAGGTGGTATACTAGGGAAAACCTGGTTGTGAGAGCCATCAGAGTCAGAATATGCACTCAACACAGGTGGAGTAGGAGGGGATACTGCTACTCTATTTGGATGAAGTACAAGGGAAGAGGCTAGAACAGCACTACTCTCTGGTTGACGGGTTTTCTCTTTTAACTTTAATTTGAGACACTCTCTGATAAAATGTCCAGGTTGTTTACAGTAGGCACAAACTAAGGGTCCAGGAGGTTTAATAGAAGAAAGAGAAGTTTTGTTAAATTCCTTTTTATCAGATCCATTGCCCCCAGAAGCTACCCTTGAAACTGGTTGGGAGACACCACCATAACCAGACCTACCACCAGTAGATTGGAAACTACCACCATCACGAGGACCAGCACCAGAATGTGGCCGGTTGCCAGGCCCTCTCTGTCCTGTCCTGAAATAAGAATCGCCATGAGTTAATCGGTAATTTTCAGCTAAAATAGCCGCCCTGTCTACAGATTGCACCTCTCTCTCTTGGAGGTAAAGTTTTAAGGGGTAGGGACTTTGCGGAGAAATTCTTCAAGCATAACTAGCTGGCACAACTGCTCAAAGGTTGTTACTTTACTGGCTCTCAACCAACTCAGAAATTTTCGCTCTTTTTGCTTTACAAATTCTAGATAGGTTTGTTTTTCACCTTTCTTCATATCCCTGAAACACTGACAATGAGTTTCAGGAACCTGATCATACACTGCTAAGACTGAAGTTTTAAGAGTTTCATAGGTCAAGGAATCAATGGGGAGATTGGTGTAAACCTGCTTGGCTTTACCTATGAAAGCAGTCTGGGCTAGAAATGCCCACTGATCATTTGGCCATTTGAGTTGGTTGGCTGCCTTCTCAAAGAGGATGAAGAAATTCTCCAGGTCAGTCTCATCAAAACTAGGGACAAATTTCAAACTATGACCCTTATCAGAAAATGGTCTACTTGCAACCGAATCCCTTTGATTCCGGTTTTCTTCAGCTTTTAACTTTAACATGCGCTTATCATGCTCTCTCTCACGTAGTTTCTGTTCACGCTCATGTTCAATATCACGCTGTTTTTGTTCAATATCACGCTGTTTTTGTTCAAACTTGCGCTGTTTTTGTTCAAACTCATACTGTCTTTGTTCACGCTCATGTTCAATTTCACGCTGTTTTTGTTCACGCTCATGTTCAATTTCAAGCCTTCTCTGTTCTCTGTCAGCTTTTGCATTCTCCAGCTCTAATAATTTCACTTTCATCCATGCATCACTACCTCCTTCCTCTGCACACAACTGATATGCTGCCTCAGACAAAACACCAGTATTTACCAATTTCCCAATCACACTCTTTCTAATCTCACCTTTGGTATTACTAGTTTTGTAAGGTACATCATACTCTGTGGCTAAGGAAATCCAGTCTACTTTTCTGAGCTTCGACACAGACAATGTGCTCAAGGAGGGGTCCGTGACAAATTCAATAATTTTAAATTCCATGATTGAATGCTATGAACAATGGATAAACGAGAAAATGTATGACAAATTATGATGAGTGAGAAACGCGAATAATTGGCATTAAAGAACGTAGAGGCTGACACAGCTCTCTCAACTCATAAACAGAACGAAACGAGATGGATGAGATGAGTATGCGATATCCTAGCGAGGGATTTAATGTTTCACTAATGTTCTCAATTACTACCAAACGAGGGAAAGAAAGGAATCCTGGTCACGGCACCATGTTACGTTACGAGCGGGGTTCGAACCCATAACATAAAGAAACATTCCACTAAACACCACAAAACGAGGACTTGTTATTTAGCCTCACAACATGCGGAAAATATGACTATCAGTTTCAGTCAAGAATAAGTGGTATGTTAACCCGGTGAGACCCAGCGTCGCACGTGTTGCGTCGGCAGTGTTTGATAACCAACTCCCAGCTACGCATCACGTGCGTCCGACATATAAAAAACACTTACGTGGCTCGTAAGGTAGGAAATGGCGGGAGAATAGGAGGGGGAGGTACCGTAGTGTGTGTGGGAGCCGGGCCAGTAGGTGTGAGCGGGCCGAGACAGCCGTGCGGCTGGTGGTGGTGGGCTTAGTGGGGATAGTTTACACCCTTAGTTCACCGCCATTTTGAACCTTCATTACTCCGGTTGTATGGGAGCTAGAGGCTTGAGATTTATGTGAGACACTCCTTAGGATGTATGCCGTACAATGCCATACTCAGTTTTTACCCTAGTGTTCCCGGGCGGGTGGTCATGCGGGGGAGACGAACTATTGACCCCCCCCCCCCGCCCCCCAAATGACCGAAATGAGTTTTTTTTTATTTTTGTCTTCATTTCTCACCATTCTCTTCCATTTTGGCTAAACACATTTTTTGAGGCTCCCCCCCCCCAAAAAAAAAAAATTTCCGAGGTGATTTTTTTTTTTTTTTTCATTTCTCATCCTTGTCTTCCATTTTAGCAAACAAAAAAAAGAAGTGAAAATGGCTTGGGACTGGGGTGAACAAAATATTATAACTAGCCGGGGCTCAACGGGTTAAACTTCCACAAAAACTAGCAACTCTCTTTGTAGTCACTAACACCTTGGTAGGTGAAAAGATGTGGCAAGTTCATAAAATATCAGTTGATATCAAATGGCTGTTTTAGCCTAAAAACCCCAAAGTTATTCCTTTCTTATCACTGGTTCAGAATTAGTTTTCTTTAGTTACTTTGACTTAGATTTATCCCAACAATCAAAAGAATAATATATTAGCATATAAAGGTAAAATGTAAAGAGTATGTAAAATATAATTATAATTTATTTAAATGATTAATTATACACAAAAGTTACTTCTAGTGAAAATATCAAATTTGAGAAACATTGATGTGAAATAATAAAGAAACTCTTAAGAAAAATAATACATAGTTATATCAATAATAGTTATATAAATACCCTCCAAGAGAGTAAGTGAAAGCAATCAATAAACATAGAAAAAATCCTAGACGATACTTATTCAACTGATGGAGATTCTTTTACAAACGAACTCAGAGCAGGTCAGCTTAAGATGGTGGTGGAGAATACACTATCTGTGGTTACGGTACTAGCGGTTTATATACCCTTAGCGCACCTGGCTCTGATACCAACTTCTCTAACTGTATTAATCTCAACTCATTATATTATACTTGCTGAATTAAAGTATTACTTTTACCAAGAACTCTATGATATATCTTGTAAACATTACTTATGATTAGAAAAGCCAAATACATTATTACCTAGTTATAATCAATATCATTCGTACGTCAGGCAACGAAGAAGAGCAAGGGGGTTGGAAGAAAGGGGGGAGAATGAATAGGGTTACGAGTGTAGGACGATAGGGGGTAGAATGGAATGTGAACCGGTCGCCGACTTGACCCAGCTTGTGACCAAATGGAAAGCGCGGATCCAGGTCCTTGCCCGTTGTTAGGGATTTCTATTTTAGTCAAGTGTCACTGGTTGTAAGTGAGGTATTGTGCTTGTTATGGTGGGTACGATCTTGAATTATTTATGATTGAACATCGTATGCAATGTTATGAGCCAGGTATAATTAATTCGACCTGTAGACAGCTTAGTTTCATATAGGAAGATATTTTTGTTCAACAGTGTACAATAACTAGTGAGGTGGTCTTGGGAGGCTTCGTGCAGACTAGTCTGCAGGGTAGTCTGCACGAAGCCTCCCAAGACCACCTCACTAGTTATTGTACACTGTTGAACAAAAATATCTTCCTATATGAAACTAAGCTGTCTACAGGTCGAATTAATTATACCTGGCTCATAACATTGCATACGATGTTCAATCATAAATAATTCAAGATCGTACCCACCATAACAAGCACAATACCTCACTTACAACCAGTGACACTTGACTAAAATAGAAATCCCTAACAACGGGCAAGGACCTGGATCCGCGCTTTCCATTTGGTCACAAGCTGGGTCAAGTCGGCGACCGGTGTTGCCGGTGTTGCCCCGGTTGGCTCTGCAGTGGGCCCTGGGCATGCGAGACATTTCCAGTTTGGTTGTTCTCCTGATGTTTTCTTTGTCAGCTTAACACAAGATAAATAAATAGATCTAAGATAGCCGGAACATTTTCGCGAATTCTTTCTTGCATTGGTTTTTCCGCACTTAAAACACTTAGTACCTGCTAGGCCATAGTCTTCCAAGATAATCCGTTCCTCTGCCTCTACCAAGCCGACCTCCTGATCTTCCCGTGGTGCTTCCATCTCTGCCATGTCTCCCTTGTTTCAGAAACCCCGGGAAATCTCTCCTGGCACATATCTACATTATTGCTGTTGTTATTAATGTATAATTGGCTGGATACATAAAAATGTACATATCATAGTCAACCTTTCTGATGGGATATGTAAAAAAAAAAAAAAAAAAAAAAAAAATCACATATCATAGTCAACCTTTCTGATGGGCAATTGGCCTGCTTCTACTAAAGCTAAGTGGTTAAATGTATAAATCCTCGGCATTGGGCACCGGTACAACTAAAAGATCTAACTGATTGAAGGGAAGCACGCCAATTATATCCTATGATTACTTACACTGGCGACGCCACCCTGATGTTGAGTATTAATAAATGCTTAGGATATTAATAATGCTGTCAACATCAAGATAGGGAGAGAGCGAGAGAGTGAGCGAGAGCCAGGATCTGAGTGGGTAACCGAATCTAGGGTCTCTTAACAAAATGTTAAGAGAGAGAGAGAGAGGGAGAGAGAGCAGGGGCGGGGGCGAGGGAGAAAGAAAGCGAGCTGGAGAGGGGGCTGGCCTGTTTGGGTATTGAAAGATGTTAGGGAAAAACAAATAACTAAAATGATAAAGAGCGATCTGAAGTTATAGAAAACCAAAAAATAATAACAATGAGACGGTTAAGTGCAGTGATTGAAAGTGGATGGAAAGATGTTCAGGATAAAAAGGAGAGAGAGAGAGAGAGAGAGAGAGAGAGAGAGAGAGAGAGAGAGAGAGAGAGAGAGAAATGAAAATGGACCTTGTAGCAAGTATTTCCTAAATGGTTAGAGAGAGGGAAATAAAAATGGACCTTATAGCAAGTACTTCATAATGGTTAGAATTATTTGAGAAGTTGAAAGACCGAGGGTCAGGTTCTTGGGGTAGATGGAAGATAAGGCCTATGGTGGGGAACCATAAGGGTGAAACTGCCTGCCCTATAAACGGTTACTTCACTCACCTTGTGGTTACTGCTGGAGGTTTATGGTGCCTGGGCAAGGCTGGGCTAGTGCCTGACGGCTCCTTGTCCCCTCACTGATACTGGTAATAACACTCTCAAGATTAAACTAAATATGCTTTGTGGGCGATGTTTAAACAAGAAACCACGTTCTGTTTACTATGTGCCGAAACACCGTATCATCGCCGATATTCTGATACGTATATGGATCACTTAGCCCTACGATACCCCTCCGAAAATCCCCTCTTTTGAGGAGCACAACCAACCTGTGTGCTCTCACTGTGCTCTCACTCAGTCACTCAGTCACTCATATGTTGATCTTCGTATCATTCAAGGAGCCTTTCGCCATGGTTCGCACACTCGGTCACGACAGTTAGAGTACGTTTGCTTCTTATTTTACTACTTTTGGGGTGAGATGGGGCTCCTCACTTCCCCAGGACTTATTGTCATCATCATATACAGTATATATATCGCAGGCTGGCAAGGGAGCAAATAACTGCTGGACGGGGGTTAATTACAAATACAAACGGATAAATTAGACCTGTAACCGTAACCGCGAGTATTGCTGCGAAAGTCTCCTTTAATGATTTCTTGATTTTTAACACTAATGTTGTTTCAGGTACTGTACTAATTGTTCCCATATAATTTGTGAAGTTAGGTTTTTTAATTAGTAAATGTTTCAAATTTCATATTCCTTCATGTTCTCGTGTTGCAACACTGCATAAGAAATTTCTCCTTAAATAATTTTAATATGTTATTAACCCTTAACTGGCGGCGCGCAACATATGTCGAGTGAAATAAATTTGGACTATGTGGCGGTGCACGACATCTGTCGACGCCATTTTCAGAACGTAATGTTGCTGAGAGAGAGAGCTGAGCGGTGGGACAAGCGTAGCAACCCTATGACCGCTCCCCACCACCGCGGTGTACATACTGAACTGTATTCTACTTTCCTCCCATCTTTCTCACTCGCTACACAGGGAATTATGTAAGGAAATTACCTTATTTCAGGGTTTTTGCTCTCGTGTTGCACGATCGTTGCAAGAGAACCAGTGATCGTACAAGGATGGTTCGGGTGTCATTGGAAAGCTATGTTTACGCCCTTTCAGGGATAGATACTTGTTTTACACTCTGGGTCTTATTTAGGAATGAAAATGATCACGTAAACAACCCTATTTAGGGTAAAAAAAAAAATGCTGTGCGGTACGGTCAAATAGACCGCCTAGGCCGCCAATAAGGTGTTAATTTATGTTGCGACCTGAAATTCCTATGAAACTTTAGCCTATCAGAAGCACCCCTGGATTATTAATGTTTCATTAATAATACTGGTATTTCTTGTCATGTGGTTGTTGATATTATATGGTACCATGTACCGTAGTGAAAAAGAGTTGTCCAGTAACAGAAGTACCGTACCGGTAAGTCACTAGTGAAATGCATACATTGTCATTCAATTTGTCAGTTTTCTATGAATTATCAAGGACAACCCAACTGTTTGGATACCGATAGTAAATTGAAGTAATTGAGTCAGTACCGGTACTGGTACTTACAGTATCTGTTCAGTTAATGGTACGGTACTGAAAGAGAGAGTCACTAGCCAACAGGCCATTTCATGCTTCCCATCTTTTTTTTCTTCCAATTACTGTATTTTTAAGCAATGACATTGGATCATGTGCTTTATTCTGAGCTCAACATAAAGAATCAGATGACAGATGTACACCACATGGAGTGCTGTCATTTAGGAATTAATGCAGCAAACATACTACTGTAACAGTCTATCTGTGGGTGGAGTGGTCCTGAAAATTGTATGTACCAGTATGTAGCCTACAATATGTGTTTGTCTATAACATTATAGGTGTATTGTTAATGGAATACTTGATATCTATAAGTTTTGAATTGCATGCTTAAACTTGGTATTAATTGTTGATAATATTTTTCAATAGAGCCATCCCCTGACGATGAAAATGTGGAGAGTAGCGGGGACCCTCATGATCCTAATGCACTTGTGGGGGCTACTGGTACGCATGATTATGCACAACCACCAGAGCGGCAGGCTATTGCGGCTCCATCAAGTACAGGACGTTACCACACAGAAGGACCTACTTCACACATCAATGTCGGTAGAGGCATTCTTGGAGTACATGACGAGATTAAGAATGCTGTATTGGCAATTGTTGAGCAGTTGCGGGTTATGAGCGAAATTATGAACGCTATAAAGAATGCTTTGAGTGAACATTGATAGCGGATTTACATTAGCTATTTATCATCATTTAAGATTAATAGAATTTTTATTTATTTTTTTATATCCATACTTCATTCTAAGAACATAATATACTTTCAGCAATCTGCTAAAGAATTGAAATTTTTTGTTTATCTGTGAAAATCATATGCTTGCCATTTAGCTTTGTTTTTCTTATAATGTACAAAATAGTATAAGCAAATGTAAAGTATGTGATAATGTAATTAAAAGGTTTAGTGGATATGTGATATAGTCATATGCTGCTATCTCATTTTCTGTGATAATGAAATAACAAGTTTTATTTGATCTGTGATCTAGCCATATGCTTGCCATGTTGTTTTCTGTTTTTCATATAATGTACAAAATAGTACAAGCAAATGGTAATCTTTACACCTTCTTGTGATATAGTTGTAAGTGTCGGTGATAATTTTGTTTTTCTTTTATAACTTCTAAATTCCTCACTCTCTCTGAAGATGTAAATTTTAATGAGATAATCAGAATGTAGTGTCGACTGCAAACCTTGAGAAGGATGTAGTACCCGGGCATACGGTCGTCATGTATGGTTACATTGGTCGTGCTCTCGCGTTAACGTCTTTTTTTACTGCTTCTATTCTGTAATTTGCCCCTTGCTCTTAATATAATAATGATGACAATAAGTCATGAGGGTGAGTGGTGGGCAAGGGCCCCCTTTAACCTATTATTGTATACCCCAGCAGTTAAAATAGACATGGACGTGATTGCGAGTGGTGTACACAAGGGGGGCGATACTACATCCTTACCGAAACCTACTGCTATTTTTGAAGTTTACTGTGTATATTTATCAAAGGTATGTACGGGTTCATTACAATCTTTAGTTTACTTTGTGTGAGTCATTGCAAGATTTGTGTAATGATTATACTGTATTTCCTTTCATATGAGTACTGATATCCAGTATATTTAGTTGTGAAGGCATACCCTTTTCACACAGACTTTGCAAGGCACTATACTTGATTTATGCGATATATAATAGGAATTCTTGCCTGTACCTTCTTAAGCCTCACAATTTATTAACCTTACACTGATCTCCATATTTTTTCTTCTAATTATTAGTATATAATTATGTTCTCAAGCGATATACAGTATAGTGATGACAGAACAGACAATGTATGAGGGTACAAAGATGGCGGTGTGCGTGGAGGATGAGCCAAGCAAGGAGTTTGATTCTATAGTTGGTTTGAAGCAGGGATATGTCATGAGTCTATAATTGTAGAATTTGTTCATGGATGGAATTAATACAGAGGTTCAAGGGACATAAGTGGATACTAGTGGGTTGTAGGTACACTCGGATACCATAGTCTCTAGCCCACTCCTCTCTGGCAAGAGGTGAGGCCAGGACTCTTACTGGACGGCGGCCCACAGTGATAGTTAGGGGTGGGGTTTAGGGAAGAGGGCAACGCACACACGAACACACTGTGAAGCATTTGAGGTCTTTGAATCCTGCCTTAGCCTCACAAATAAGTGTGACATTTATCTAAGATTATTATTATTGCAATTATCATTATTATTATCATTATTATTATTATTATTATTATTACTTAGATACAAGTGCCATAGCTAAGATTTAACTGGTATACTAATTTTTTCCATGCATCTCTCTCACTTTCTCTCTCTCTGAGTTCATATTAACGTCTTACTATTTATATTCATATAAATGTATGTTAATATATATTGTCTTGGTATTTATTACTTTACTTTTTCATCTCACAATTATGTTAACATTATTATGTATAGAGGAAACATATGCTTCTATCAAGAAAACAATCCATGCGCGTACTGTAGGTTTAAAGTGAACCCTACGAATCACACAACATGCTTCAGACTGAAGTTGTATTCATGGGTATTGCTTTACCTGCGTAGGAATGAAACTTCTCTAACAGTAAGGATAATGAAAATCTTTAAATTGTTATACTAAATACCCTATATGAAAGATATAATTCAGAAAGTTACCAATGACGTATATGACTATGATTAGTTATTCACACACACACACACACACACCCACAAATGTTTCTAATGAAGTTCTATCGTATTCCTATTCCATATTTCCTTTCCAACACCTCCCTTTCACTCTATCTCACTCCCTCTTTGCCTCTCACCACCACAACCACATCTCACCCTCTCCCTGTTTCTCTGCCTCCCAGTCTGTCCCCACCCCCACCCCACCCCACCCCACACACACACACTATCCTTCTCTCTCTGTGTGAGTGTGTGTGTTCCAGTCTGCCATATCTATACTGATCTATTTTGAAGCCTTCTCTGAACTTCAATTTTGCTAATAATAGGAACTGTACTACCTAATAACTAATGGTTCACACCGGTAGTTATACTTACTCATGCTAAAGAAAACATTGCATATGTTTGTTCTCAATAGTATGGAATAAAGGATTTTAAATAATGCGAACAAATATAACATAACTACAAGAAAGTAACCAACAAAGATAGCTTCCTGGATTGCTTCACACAAATGCTTCACAGTGTGTTCGTGTGTGCGTTGCCCTCTCCCCCCAACCCCACCCCTAACCATCACTGTGGGCCGCCGTCCAGTAAGAGTCCTGGCCTAACCTCTTGCCAGAGAGGAGTGACTATTTATCCGAGTGTACATTGAGAAAGTTGATAAGAAATTGAGGGTACTGAATTAAGTACTAATTTTGTCTAGTCTTTACGTTTACTTTAGTACTGAATTATGTATTAATTTTGTCACTCATTGTTTACTTAACCACTGAATGAATTAATAATTTTGGCACTCTAGTAATCTTCTTAAGTTTACTACATAATTAAGTATTTATTTGTCACCAAAGTCATAATTATTACTTTATCTCTGAATTTAATATTAAAACAGTGCATGCTTTCCACTTTAAACTTATGCAATTTATTATCAGTATTACCCATGAATTCTAAATTTGTGTATTTGTAAAATTAATATATTTTTTGTATATATACAAAATATATATTATCCTGAGTTTCTTTCCCACAGTGTTAATGTATCATTGTTTAATAGAAACTTGAAACAAAAATGACAAGTCACATCTGTGAAAATTAAAACCTGATAGAACCTTGTGCTTTATTCAATGAGTAACATCTTCATGAAATAAAGGTTTGTATTAATGTTGAATATGATAAACAAATACAGTATACAAAACCAACAGCCTATCAATGCAAAGAAGATAAAATCGAACACCAAATCTCAATGTAGAAATATAATATACAGTACTGTATAATTATAACCTTCCATGTAAACCTAATACAGTACTGGTAATTTATTTTTTGGAATTAACAAATTTCACACATTTATAAAGCATTACATGGTAGATATTTTAAATTACCCAATACATGTTGTGTTATAACTTTATATGAAATCATCTACTGCAGTACCATAGAATGTTTTGTTCTTTACCAATGTACAGTAGCCCAACTATGTTTTGCGACAAAATTAGGTACGTGGCACCTGTCTAGTTTGCACTCCCGTCCCCAGCCCGTGTTATGTCTAGCAGAGACCCGTGGTGTCTAGGCAGCCCCCACCGCCTACACTACCACAGCCAGGGCACACAGTACTCGCACACGTTGGACGCTACATATGGCAATATTGCTATCATTATTTGTTTGTATCATATTAGAAGTCTCAGTCTCAGTCTCTCTCTCTCTCTCTCTCTCTCTCTCTCTCTCTCTCTCTCTCTCTCTGAGGTTAATATCAATCGATGTTCATGCTACACTATTTGTAGATTAACACACACACACACACAGAAACGGAAGGCAAAGTTCAGTGTTATAAACCCACATTCTACGCTGATTTCCCTGATAAAACAATGAGGTGTAAATAATTGTGTTCTTTTATCTAATTAACACTCTTTAAATAATACAGGTATGTTATAATCTGCATCATCTTGCGGTGCTGGGTTATACGAGTAGTTCTATTTGCAACATCTGCATTAGGTAATATTATTAATGATAAGAACGTGTATTAATATAACGCTAAAGTTCTTACTGATTCTATGAGATACTATTAGAATATAGAACATTATCGTTACCGTATCATGATTTGAGAATCTAACTTCGATGAAATTCTGTTTACTATGGAAATATATGGGAGTATAACTAAGCATTATTTAGTTTACTGGGTATATAATTTAAGTTCTAATTTACAGATGTGACGCTTCTACATAGTAACCACGTGCGGGCATGCGCGCGTGTCGGCTGCCCAGTCGTTTAGAAACCGGCTGGTGGTAGCCAGCCGGCAGGCTCTCCCTTAGTATATATCCTACGACAATGTAACTAATGTCTGGGATATTCTTATGTTGTTTCACAGCTTGAAGCTGCCCTTATTCTTAACCAACGCATCTTAGTATATTTTATTCTCGATAGTTGATTGTTTCATTATAATATATAAGATGTAAGTCTAGTGAGAGCGGGAAGAGACGAGCGGGAGAGAGAGACCGGCTTGGGACGTTGCTTCACTTGCTTAGCTTGGGAAGAGCCTGAAGCGCTGCCACATGCATTTGATTGCAACGTTAGGCTTAGTTTCGACTCACGCACGGGGTAGAGGATTTTGACCCGGCAACTGTGTTGAGTGTTGCCGAGCCTGGGATGTATTCTGCATGCCTAGGGCGGGGTCCAGACAGATTCAAGACTCAGAGCTCACCTCACTGTCGTACCCTTCGGACCACCTTGATATCTATCCCTCTCAACCCCACTTAGAAACTTTCTCTCTTACTTTGTATACCTTCTTTCCACTACTTCAACAATCTATTTAATTATCCCATCCCCTTGATAGACCTTATATCTATTATTGTATTAACGACGAGCTCTCAGATAACTAGATAGGATTTTGGGCCTTATGCAGAGATGTAATTGTTAATGAGACCTAGGAAGCTTTTTTGTTGTCTCATATTTGGTGGTTTCATGCTTGCTAGTGTGTTCTTGTGTCAGGTTAGCAGGGGCTAGACCAGAGGGGAGGCTTTTTGCGATCCTTTAAGTAAAGTCTGCTGATGCGAGTCCCGTGGACCCGCACGACTTTACTAGGATACCCGTGGGAGTTTGGGGGCATTTTCTTGTCTGTGTCCCTGTGTGTCTAGCATTGTGTTGTGTGAGGGCCCTTGCCTAGTCCACTCAGCACTGCGCTAGCACGTCTTGCTTTTGTTTTAGGGTCGCCAGGAGAGAGTCAGATACTTGCGATCTGAGTCTCTCAAGAGAGCACCCTTTCAATTAGAGTAATTTGGCGCACAGACCTGGGAACGTCCCTAGGCTAGAGCAGGTGGCTCAGCTCGGGTATCCGAAGCCTATATCCTTCCGGCTAGACCTCTGCCACCTGGCAGATTAACAGCTAGGGGTTTATTATCTCTGTATGCTTGTTATTGTGCCACAGTTTACCGTTTTTGTGAGCATTGTGAGTCAGGGTGTGGCTTAGAGACTCTGTCCGAGCAGGCTTGCCTGACTAAGAGTGAGAAGCACACCTGTATGTGGTTATGTTGCGAGTTGCTACCTTTATTTAATTATACCTATGCCATTATACACTGTATGGCCTATCACTAGTATTTATTCCTGCTTATGAGTTAAGAGTTCTCTAAATCCGTAACGTACTTTCTTTGCTAAGCATCAGACCCTACAGTAGCCGCATGCAGTTTAGAAACCCGCATCTTGTCTACCTGTACGATGTTTTGAGGACTGTTTGCTTTCACCTTCTTTCACGCAGGGGTGATTAATTGTATTAATTAACGTAACGTTAAATGTACTTTCTTCTAGTTTGTTATTAAATTGTTTCTGCAATTTAATTCCGTGATCTATCTTTTCCTTGAAGCTTTAAGTCAACTTAATTGTGTGATCTTTTATATAGCCTGCTTGACTATCAGCAGTCTATAGTGCGTGCACCCTGTAACCGAGTCATAGGATACCTTGTTGTCCAGGCAGGACTCTTGAAGGTTTAGGGTGGTTTGTTGCCTGGGTTTATAGATAAGGGTTGGATCTAGCGTTTTCCGTTGTTGCTTGTTGCCGCATACCTAGTCCAATAGAAAGAGCCCAGTGTTTATATATCCCAGGACGTAACACAGAATCACACACACACACAGTGGTCCGTAGCATATTGGTTAGCGCACTTGGTTCACAGCCAAAAGTACACGGGTTCCATTCACAGGCGGGAAAGAAACATTTTGGCAATTCTTCTTACACAATGCACCTCTCTTGACCTAGCAGTATAAATAGGCCTCTGGAATAAGAGGCCACTTACGACGTCTTGTTTAGTGTTGGTGGTCTATTACTAGCTGGACGGGTACCGTACAGGTCAACCAAACACTCAAAATTCAGATATTGGCAATTGGCTGATTACATAATTATTACATGCATATCTGCAGCCACTCCAACCATGTATTAACACTTCACGCAATATATTCCCAGGTCGAACTGTTTTCGGTAATACAAATAAAATAAAAATAAAATAAAAAAACGTGAAGCTGTAATAATTGGAAACTGAGGTGATCAGAAAATCCTCAATACTCTCTTACCCACATCGCACCTAGTCATCCATTCAGCAAGGTTGCTGAACGCTGTAGTATGGTTGGGATGAGCGGGAGTGGGGTGTCGGAACGTTTAGCAGTGGCAAAAAAGATAGGAAGAAGGACAAATGACAGACCAACATAGAAGTGGAGCTAAGCGGAAAACCACGTCCTAACAGGACCAAGACATTAAACAGTAGGCTATATGGATAACCATCCATTCTCCAACGCCGAGGTAGCTAAGCAACATTTGCAATTTCAAACTTCTACAGAAACAATACGCAAGAGATTAAAGGAGATGGGATATAAACATAGATCACCAGCTGTCAACCAAAGCTAACCAAGAGGCACAAACAAACCAGGCTTGATTTCGCTCGACTATTTGTTGACCAGGGCATTGACTATTGGGCACGAGTTGTTTTGATACTGTCAGAGAGGCTCCATAATAGTACCAGGACGATTAAAATTGTATCACTTAGCCGAGTTGGCGGGGGTTCTTCAAATAAGAATAAAGGTTGCTTCCTTTATATCCGCTCATGGCCGAGTGGTTACGGTGCCTTACTCTCCCAAACATATCTGGAGTGAGTGGGTTCGAATCCTGGTTAGGATACCTATCTCCCAACCAAGAGTTGTTTTCTCAGACAAGAAAACTTTCAGCTCAACCACGCATGGGTCGAAGACTGCGCTGTTGGAGGCCTAGGAACACACGGCATGCGAGTTAGTCCTATAGTTGATATTGTGCATACAATATTATATAATAGTCATCATACAGAGTAATACTTTCCATCATATCACTCTTGGCTGATTTCATATTAACCGAGCACTATAAAACATCTTAATGTCTTTACTCATCCACTAATACCCCTAACTTACTAATTAACTCCTTACTTATATTGTCCAAATACTATTAAGCTAGCATGACTTGATATAATATGCACATTAACCACTCCTGTCTATACCATCAGTTGTTTACCTAAAAAACAACCACGTTCGGTTTAGTAACTCATCCTTGCCACTTCGCCCCCCACTATCTGTGCAATATAGGATAGATCTTCCCCTATTACTTCCTTCCCCCCTTAGTGAATGCATATAACTTGTTTGCGAATATAATACATAATAGCTTACCTAAACTATCATTGGTGAATAGAGAGACCAGTTTATCACGAGGATCAATACATATATAATCATGAATCCCATTTGGATTGACTAATTTTGTCAGTTTAATCGGGCTTTTCATTAGAGGGTTTATACAACTTAAGGTGGGTATGTAGGAATTATAGGGACACATACTATGTCATATTTACCCTCTGACTTTCATATTCCCTTTCTACTCTGAATAAAATAGTCTCCTTTTCTACTCCGAATATAATAGTATAATGCTAGTCTGAATAAACTCTCAAATACTCGTCCTAATTCCACTAGGCCTATATAAACATTAACATAAACAAAAATCATAAAAGAGGGATTTTTTCCAGAGGGCTGACTCCATGGGCTGATATGGTATAAAGACTAATATTAGTCTTTATACCGGTACAATGGACTGGCCCATTCACGGCGGATCCCATTGACAATCAGCACATCACAGCCATGTGCCTATCTAATTATGTGTCAAAGCTTTCTGTCGTTATTGATCCTACTGTAGCAATCGGTAGCCTATTTTACATATCTACCAAACTGTTGCATGCTTATCACGGAGCAGCAGTTCGTTTTCCATATCGTCTTTGTGGATCCCACTTACAACTTAACCCTCTCCGACATATCACGCGATTTTGAGCCTATTAGGGATACTTTAAAGCCTTTGTTACCATCAGGGGTATTTAGAAACCTTTAGTTTAGTTACTTCAACCTCTGCAGTTGTCTTTGAGTTAGCTGTGGGCAGAAAACTAATTTTGGAGAGGTAATTATGAGAGTGAGAGAACTCTATTTATTATTGCTAATCTGGCAACCTCTGCATCATATGCGCATGCAAGGGTTAAGCATCTGTATCATATCCTCTCTTACTCTACACTTCTAATTTATGCAAACCTAATGCTTTCCCAAGTCCCCTTTCTTTTGTACTGACCATATCATGTATTTAATTATATTCACTACCTCAATACTCGTTTACTTTTGTTAAATGTTCTAACCCATTCTGGCTATAATTCCCTGTAATTTGGCCTTAGTCGTCAGGCACTAGAATATTATTGATGTTCTAATGTTCTATTATTCTGGATTGTTTTGCCGTTCTTCTTTGTACCGTAACTTCCAATCAATCTATGGACACTGGACAGCAAAATTAAAAACATAATCCATGTGAAGCCTTACTAAAGACAGGTGAAATTTTAAAATTACATTGTTGTTATTCACGCTTCTACTGTAGATATCTATTAATAACTCTGATTTCAAACAATGTTGCATTCCTTTTTTGGTTTCATATCACGACTGACGATGACTTCCAAACCTTTTGTAATAATTGAGTTACTTAATTCCATGTTATTTAGCCATCTAGATACCACTGATATTGCGTCTTGCCCCTGTTACCACTCAGATTGGTGAACAAATTATATATTTTTTCTTCTGAGATATAGCTGGTGGTTACTGGCTACCCTGGCCTTGAGTAAGGGAGATGGGTAATGTAATCGGACATCACAAGAATGCATTGAGCCATTGAATCTTCTCATACGGGAGATATATGGTGCGTAATTATTGACGAAACAAATATTGTTAAATTTATATCCTGAAATTTCTGTCGATTTCCCAATGTTCACTAAACTGCATGTATTTATCTACATTAACTATCAACTGGCAAGGTATTGCACCATTCGGGTAGTGTATCAAATTATTTTTTGAGAGCATGAATCGTTATCAGGATCACTAATTCAACCCATATTTAGTGTCATTTGAAAAAGTAGCAATCTTTTTAGTTAGGCCTAAATCAAGGTCGTTAATGTAAAAAATTAACAATTGAGGAACTAAAACTGACCATCATGTAAGACCCCAACCTTCACTACACCTCAATCTGAGTGTATAGGCTACTGTTAATGTTAATTGTTTGTTTCCTACTAATTAGCCATGGTCTAATTCACGTAATATAGTTCGCCCTATTCCATGAGCTGCTTCTTTAATCAGCAATCTTTCATGTGGATATTCATCGAAAACTTTACTGACATGTCAATATCTTTGAAGGTATTTGTTTGTCTTTGTTTATCGATTCGTATGCTTGGGAAAAGAAAGATTAATAGATAACGAGACACTCGCAGCCAACACGGTTAAATTCCGTTACAAGATTGATGATTAAGCGCTTAACAAATGTGACAGCATCATACTCCTCTTAATTTGACGTTTGTAATTTAGTCAGTAGCCAGCCCTTATTCCCACAAGGGGTAGGGAGTATCAACAAGAAACACATGAAAGGAGGACAAAACAAGAGGTGCCAGGGGAAGAATCCATACAGCAGTTCGCACACAAACATTCGGAAACCTCAATTACTTATTAGCCCTAAGATCATTGGCTTCACCTCAGATGCTATTGACGTCCAGACAAATTAAGTGTCTCAGTCATTTAGCTGTATAAAATTACATTTTTTTAAGTAATATCGAATACATATAAACGTTTAGGATAACTCATACAATATATACCCGGTGCCAGCGAACTTGGCGCTAATCCTGACCGCATAACATCTTATAACTAAAAAAAAAAAATATATATATATATATATATAAAAATACATAAATATGAGTAGATCAGGAGATATACTGTATGTAGAGATTGACTACCTGTTTCTCGAATACTTTCTACACCAACACCAAGTATAGTGTTTAATAGGGGTTCTGATTAGAACAATCACTAACAAGTGTATTATTATGTTCCTTCCAACAACCAACTATACTCCTAAAATCGATTAATGAAATTTACAAACACATGTGGCAGTCCGTGGATTCGAATCCAGGATGCTCACACCGAAAATCAACACCTTATGCATCGCACCACGTAGACAGTTAAAGAATGGTGGACACTGCCTACGATTTATTATGCAACTTCGAATCCTGCATATCAATCTAAGCATGTACACACATCCCAACTGCAACTCACGTAGGCTATGCATATGTGAATGGAAAGAGCAATTAATGGGGCCTTAACCACTAGGGAAGTCCTCTCGATAAATTACCCCTGAACCAATATCAATTATTATGTTCCTTCCAACAACCAACTATACTCCTAAAATCGATTAATGAAATTTACAAACACATGTGGCAGTCCGTGGATTCGAATCCAGGATGCTCACACCGAAAATCAACACCTTATGCATCGCACCACGTAGACAGTTTTAATAGATTATATAATACAATTTATGCAACTCATTGTATTCATTTTAGGTTATGTATAGAAATGGATCTATAAAGTAGTTTGTCGCGCGTAAATATATTTGTATTTAACGAAGAGAGAGAGAGAGAGAGAGAGAGAGAGAGAGAGAGAGAGAGAGAGAGAGAGAGAGAGAGAGATAGCCTTCTATTATGATACAAACAAATAATGATAGCAATATTGTCATATGATACGCCCAGCGTGTACGAGTTCTGTGTCTGTACGTGTGCCCTGGCTGTGGTAGCTCAGGTGGTGGCGGCGCCTGCCTAGACACCACGAGTCTCTGCTAGACACGGGCTTGGGACGGGAGCGCAAACTAGACAGGTGTGGCGCCACGTACCTAATATTTTGTCGCAAAATTAAGTTGGTACATGTACCGGTACGTGTTTTCATAATTAATTTGAATGATTAGCATTTGAAATCACTGAAGCACTCAATATCCACTCCAACATTTTCAAAACTTGCAAAATAAACAAACCAAAACTGGGATGACACAAGATAAAAGGCTAAAACAAATTAAACAGCATGTTGAAATGCTTCATCATTTGTTTCCCTAGTTCAAAAATAAGATAAAAATTGCCTTGCCCTAACTTAGAATTCGTAGTTAATAAATAGTAAGCATAACATTAGAAGAACTTAAAGAAATTGAACTGAGGAAGAGAATTTGGATACAAGTTACGTGAAATAATTTTGTAGAATCTCATCCCTTCGAGCATGGCCTGGAACAAATCTAATGTCGTCACGTTCAGCCTCCGGTACCTCAACTTCCTCCTCCTCTTCGATGTCCTCATTGAATGGGATGTTGCGGTTAATGCAGAGGTAGTGTAACAACATGCATGCTGCAGTGATTTTGCCACATTTTGCTGGGCTATACTGCAATGCCCCACCAGATCTATGAATGCAATGGAACCTTGACTTTAGAATACCAAAGGTTTGTTCGACGACAACACGTGCATGGGCATGATGTCTATTGTAGCGTTGTTTTGCCTCTGTGTTTGGTACACCAAAAGGAGTCATTAGGTATGGCTGTAGAGGATAGCCACTGTCACCTACTAACGATTAATTGCCATAGACTCCATCATCAAATCTCATTTTCAAAAGGCAATTTCCCCATATGAAAGAGTCATGTGTGCTTCCTGGATATTTCACAGTAAAGTTCAGTATTCTCATCTTGTTGTCGCACACTGCCTGAATATTCAGAGAATGGTAATGCTTCCTATTAACATAAATGTTTTCTTGTTGATAGGGCGCTTTGATTGAAATATGACTACCATCTATGGCACCAATAATGTGTGAGAAGTTGCTGAAGGCAAAGAAATCCTGCTTCATTGTAGTTATGGCTTGACCGCTGGGTATCTTTATTTGTGACACAGCTCTTCTGTACAACATGTTGTCACTTGCTGGATAACTCTACTAATACTAGATTGGCTAAGACCAATTGAGTCGCCCACAACACTCTGGAATGACCTACTTGCAAAAAATCTTAAATTAATCAAGATCTGTGAATGTACGGGAATGGCATGAGATCTTCTTGTCATTCGGCCAAGCTGAGGCTCAAGATCCACACAGAGACATAGAATCTCATTTCTTGGGAACCTGTAGTATCTTAGTAGATGTTTGTCAGGGACGTGAAGTGGATCCAATGGGTCACGGAAAACTCTCTTACGATGCACGGCACGTCGCTCAGCATCTAAGGCAACCCACACTGCCATTGTCTGAAATAAGCCAATGCATTGCATTAGCATGCGGCAATAATGCAATTACAGTACGCACAAATGTTCCCAACCTGTATGTGGCCTAAGCTAAAGGATTTCTGGCTGGTGTTAGGCTATGGGATTGATCATTGATACTCCAAACAGTTAGACTAGTTGGGAAATAGTGTACTGTATTATTTATACATTAACTATAATGTTATACTTTACCATGCCGACACCTAGGTAGTGCTAGTAAGGTATGGGGGGATGAGGGGGGCAAAGCCCCCCTCAACGCATTATTGTATCCCACGGCCGGTAACAAAACAATTTACCCAATACCTGGCAGGCTGGCCGTGTTATACAATAATGGGTTGAGGGGGCATTTGCCCCCCAAATGAGTATCATAAATATTTTAATCACATAAAATCAGTAGCAACTGCCATAATTATGATACATTACAAGAACTTAAAAACATCAAGTTGTGCAAGATATATAAAGCACTGCGCCATAATAGTCGTAAATTTCACATTACAATTTAGTCTAGGCCTATGCCAGCGCCACTCGGTTTTTATCGTCATTAGTGTAGGCTACCTCAAATCTAATTAAGCCACCTTCTGGCAACAAATATGCTGATTTTAATAAGTCATGGGGTGAGGGGGGCAGCGCCCCGCCCTCAACCCATCCTATATCCAATGGCAACACTCACATGCAATGATCCTTGTCTATAGGCTACAAAGCTACTAAATATCAAGGAAAAAATAACAAATAATAAGAAAACTGAAAAATCGAGGCTGGGTAACACTGGACATTGACCTAACTTTGTATAGGCCTATTCTCATGATGGCTCATGTAACGTCATATGCCTATAGGCCTATATAGTACCAAATTTCAAAATACATTTCACCTCTTAATAATTTACACTTAGGATTAGGCCTAGCCTAGCTTAGGACCATAGCATACACTCTTGGGAAGTTGTGATTAGGCTCAGGCTGTTGTAGGCCTTGGCTAATTGGGTAAATAGAAATCTAGACAGCCAACATATTGTGCAACAATATTACTAATCTAACCGTATTTGTTGTCACAGCACATTAATGTGTGCATCAAATAGCCTAGACTAGATTTTGGCTGGCATATGTAGGCTACTCTTACTAATAGGTATGCTGGCATATGACATTACGAATACAAATAGGATTATCCTTTGTATTAGATGCCCTAATCATGTTTTAAACACATGTTAACATTTAATTTCCCCAATAATTACTTAGTGTCATCAAGAGCTATACAGGCAGACGGATTTGTTGTGGTCGCGGGTTGTGTTATCGATATTTGTGTACCCTATGTCCGGGTCAAATTCATGTAAGGGTGGTCCGGACCACCCTTTGTGAAAGGTGGTGTCTGCGACCAAAGATGGCCGCTAAGACGCTTCGTGAATGCCAGAGTTAAGCCGTAAGGTAGCCGTAAGGGAGTTTCGGGATCGTACAACCGTTAGTGAATCCACCTCCAGGCCAGCACTGTCTGTGGGAGTCACAGTGGCACAGTGCTCTCCCCTCACAGTCTTCGCGGCTTGCCTATCACATACCACCAGACAAGTAAAATCGGAATTGTTGAGTACGCAGTTCCACATATTGTTTGCTTTTTTGTTTATAGAAATGAGAGGATGGGCAATAATTGTAAGTTTAAGGATTATTGATATTCATTTATACTTTCATATATGCATGTATATATTCATAATTGTGTATATCCAAGAAATGTACTGACAAGCCGCCACTGCTCTCTACGTTCGCACGATGATATGTATACGTATGCACTGGCATAACAGAACATAACATTAAAGACTCAACACCCAAGAGTTCTTCATCGAGTTCAATCCACTGTCCAACGTCAACGTTATTATTATTATTAGGACCAACCACCATGGCCAAGACCCTCATCAGAAGACTACAGTACTGCCTCGTTATATAATACCCAGTGTGACCTCAAAGAAGTACTAGTGACGTACCTTATTAAAGGAAGTACTTAAGTAATATATATTAATATAAAATATGCAGTATAAGCCAAGAGAAGTACTAGTGACGTACAAGTAACTCGATCAATTCGCGGAGATAAACCCCCAGATCTTGGCATTTAAACCCTGGTAACACTGAATATTAGTGGTCTGCCAAACGTATGATTCTTTATATGACCCCCCCCCCCCCCCCCCACCCCTCCAACCCCCAACCCACCCACCAACCCCATCACAAACGCAAGTGCTCCACAACACCTCTCTTCCCGTTCCTCCCTTTCCACCACACCTATCCATCCCATCCCATTCATACCCGTCTCCTCTGATAATTTGCACAACGTTTTATATACAGTATTCTTACCGGGAGGACAGTAGATTAATAGTAGCCAACAGTTTACAAAATATATTATTCAGCTGCCTATTGAAGGTGTAGAATATGCCGAAGCATTACATTATTATTATTATTATTATGATAATGCAAAGGAATGTGAAGCAATTTGTCAAAGGAGAATTGTAAGTAAGCAAATACGGCAATCAACCTCTAACAATGATTTTGGATTTTTTTTACAACATTGTTTTACTTAGGCTACATTTCATCCATTGCCATTATTCACTAGAAAATTGACATCCTTACATAATACAAATTAATGAGATCTAGGATGTATTCGTGATCTGTGCTCTCTCTCTCTCTCTCTCTCTCTCTCTTAAAAGGTGTAAATATGCCTTGTTTTTATTGACCATTTCTGTACCGGTGACGTCTTTTTCATTTGATTTCAATTATATATCAATAATTTGATGAAGCTTAGGAAGGACTTGTGGTAGGTAAAAGGATTGAGATAGTCTGTAGCCTTTTAATTGGTAGACGTCCTTCCTAAACTGAATAAAGTCGTCAAATATTTGCCAGAATATAATGAAAAAGGATGTCACCGTTACTTAGTATATTAATGTTATTTTACTGAGATTTAGAGCATCTACATTATATTCGATTTACGGTTCCATTTTCTTTATGATTTTTGTCAAATCTGAGCTAAATAGGTTAATAAATTGTGTGAAAATTAGCCTATGTATAATATCACGAGACAATAACTTTAGGGACAGACCATAGGCAAAACTTATAGGATCAGTATAGAAAGAGAACAGAGCTTGGTCATCTAGGAAAGGTTGATACCGTAGTTGATTGTATGACGTTCAGCTTGAATTCGAGTACACTACAAAGAAATACGATTAACAACTTGTGTATTGGGGCTTCCCCATACGCCAAATGTTGGTCATCGACACAACCCAACATCCTCTATTCGGCCATTGTGTTGTCATGTCATGTAAAATTCTTGCATGATCGTCTGATGTCCCCGATTGGTTCCTGGAGTTTTGGTGAATCTTGAATTGGGTCTTGATGGTCGTGCTGATTTTTGGAAAGTTAAACAAATTTCACGAATGTCGGCTATGGTGTCGCCCGAAAATATTTGTTATGAACATGCACAACCTCGCCCGACTATTTGCCGATGCACTACGATTGCACAGAACTTGTCTTAAGAACAATCAGCGAAATGACAAGACAGGTCTTGTATGTGTTGCAGACAACATAAGCGACAATGGCAGAATGCGAGTATGCTATACTCAACAGTGTTGGCAACATGAAGGAACGGTCGGGGACACAGTCATACAGTCAACTCAACTCAACATGGTCGCCAACAAGTTAACCGTATTCTTGTTTGCGTTCAGAGTAATGGTAGTGGTGGTGGTGGTGGTTGTTGTGGTTGTGGTAGTAGTAATCGTGGGTGTGGTATATGGTCGTGGTGGTGATGTATGGTGTTGGTGGTAGTGGTGGTGGTGGTTGTGGTACTGATAGTATTGGTGGTAATGGTTGTGATAGTGGTGGTGCATGAACGTGGTGATGGTGTATGGTCGTGGTAGTGGTGGTGTATGATCGTGGTGGTGGTGGTGGTAATCATGGTTGGTTTTTGTGCAGGCGGTTCTGGTTGGTAGCTGGTGGGGAGAGTGTGTGGTTGTGGTTGTAGGTGTGTCTGATGGTTATGGAAGTTTGATGGGGATGATGCTTGTGAGGTGTGTGGTGGTGGTGGTAGTTCCGTGGTGGTGGTTGTGGTAGTTTGTTGGTGGTGGCGGTCGTGTTGTTTGTTGTAGCTGGTGGTTGTGGTGGCTTGGTAGTGGTGGTAGTAGCTTGTTGGTAATTGTGGTAGTTTGGTGTTGGTTGCGATTATTTGTTCTGGTTGGTGGTGGTCGATTGTTGTGGTTTTTGGAGGATATTAATATTTGTTTCCAAACGTTTCCTAGATTGTTTAACCCTTTCTGTATTGGCGACGTCTTTTGTTTATCATATTTAAGCTATAATTAGACAATTTTGTGGAGCTTAAGAAGGATCTGTGGTGGAAAAAGGGTTAATTAGGTTAGTTGAAAGCCTGCTAATTAAGCTAAATAAAATCGTCTATTATTATCCAGAATAAAATGAAAAGGGCAGAACTAGTACTAAACAAGATAATGTATCGTCACCATGTTTTGCAGGCAAATTCGGTTTATCAATGCAACGATTGTCGACATCCGTCGGGGGCGCATTGTTTTCGGGGCGAATCCTTCAGTATTCTTGGTGATATTAGTAGTTGGTATGCCGGGTTGTAATCCAACTCGTTTCAGTATTATCTATTTACCAATCCGGGTTTCGGATATTTAGACTTGGAATATGCTCAACAGGAACACATCGAGCTTAGTGAATATGATAAGTATTTACTCAATCAGGCAACGATAACACAATAAACACACAGGTTAGATTACACTCTTATTTATTCAATGGCATAGAATACAGGTTATGTGGTACTATTATATTCAATAGCAAGTAAGTAAATTAGTGACTGAGAGAGTTAACTAATTTTACTCTCTAATAAAGGTCAGTTTGTCACTTACATAGTAATTGAAGAGTGAAACTACGCAATGATAGACAGATACATATATTCACAAACAAGAATCATTGACAATAATACATATGCAAGTAAAGTGTCTAACGGTAAGTATTCTGACAAAGACAAGGTACAATATGGAACTTATCGCTCATCTGCGCGTGAGTCTACGTGGGGGGCAAAGGGGAATTTGGCTGCGCTCAGGTGAGACCATCAAAGGTGCCGCCCTGAGGACTCTAGGTCAGATGGACTGCGGTCTCAGGAAATAATAATTGACTTTAGTGCGATATAAAATCAGGAACTAAAGATATGAATTCTTTTTGAGTTTAGGGGGAAAGAGTGTTTAAATCTGAATTGAACTATCTAAGAATTATTGCGAATAATCTCTCACCCGAGACACACATAATTATATTCGATCATAGAGAAGGTCAAATCACACGGGTTGAGGAAATCATTTTCACAATAAATATAGCGAGTGAATTGGAATAGATAAAATACAATTTTATATAGATTGGGATTAATTAACCAACTACTTTAAGAAATGCAAATTAAAGAGCGCTGAAAGATAGCTTTATAAGGAGCTATGAGAATTGAACGTACACGATGAAGTTGCACTTAGGAAATACCATAGATGATGGCATGAAAGGAGTTCTGAATAAATTAACAAATTCCTAAAAGAACGCAGAACTACTGTAGCATTGTATTATAACGTAGATACAATTATAATCAATGGATTACTAGATGAAGTAATAAATAGAATCAATAGCCAACACGGCGGGTGCCCAACCCCGAAAAGGGTTGAAATAGGGGAGCTATCCCCCCGCCAAAGGCGGCTTTCTAGGGTCTTTCCTAGCTGATGCTGAGAGGATTGGGTTCTAGTCATGTGGTGATGGGCTGGTCTATCAGAGTGAGAACTGAGCAATCTCTGCCATATCCATAGCTTACTCTGGCTGTTCCTTTTACTTATATATTTTCTAGATCTCAAGTGACGGCGTCTCTAATTGGATTGACCTCCCAATATACCAAGATTGGAAGCCAAAGCATCACATTTTCCCCTTGCCCCTCAACTTTCTCTTCATAATTGCTGAGGGACACAGGGCCCTGGGTGGGGCTTTGGTTTCCCGGGCATTTCCGCACCCTCCTCAGCTCCCCGCCATGGAGTGGCTTCGGTCACCCAGGCTTTATTGTGGTCGGCGGGGAGGGTTCTGTGGGGGCGCTCAGTTATGGCCTTGGCCTTGCTCGGGGCCTTGGGGCTGTTCGGCCAGGCAGCTTGGGGAACAACAACAACAACAACATAGCCAATTATTAGGCAGAATCAATCAAGGAATGTACAATCTGAATTCCTAGAATGGTGTGGAAAGAATTACATGACCCGAGCAACGTATATTATTAGATTATTCGCAAGAACTAATAGAGATCAGGTATCTTGATAATGAATTAATTCTAACTCAACATAAAGGGTTCTTGACTTTCAAAATAAGGGACATAGTATTATAAGTATTCTCTGGCGATAATTACGCGGATATATGGATCCTGAATTGGGCGTAGGTTCTAGGTATAAATCGGATTTAACACATAACTGTCGGTACCCGTCATATGACGGGCGGCATTTTGAGCACCTTATCGGCTCTAAGAGAGAGTCCACGCGTTGGGAGGACGATAGGCGGGCTCTGACCATTCGGCCCGACCACAGAACCGCGACTGAGATCCACACTGCAACATTCCTCACCCACGGCCTCGCGAAACCAGGAAAAAACTGGGGATATTACCTTATTTTAAGGTTTTTCACCTCTCGTTGCGCGATCGCTACAGGATAACCCGTAGTCGTACAAGGATTATTCAGGTGTCATTGGAAAGCTCTATTATCGCCCTTTCACGCTCTGGCTCTTCTTTATGCATTAAAAATAGCATGGAATGAAGCTCGTTTAGGGTAAATATGCCCGCTTGGCAGGTAGTAGATGTTATAAATGGCCCCGCTCTTTGGGAGTTAAGAAGGGAATCAGTTCACGTTATGCACCTTCACTTCGGCTTGGATACACAAAGAATAATAAAGACATACAAATAAAATCTGAGAGTATTCTGGTTCAGTAACATGTGTAAAAATGACTATGTAACGTACGTACAATTAACTCCCTCTGACATATTATGTTCCAGTAAGTCCGAGGAGGCGGGAGCCCGGTATCATTGCCACTGTACCCCACACCTGTCAAAACCACACTGCGGGACCGTTAGAATTGTCGGAGAAACTTGGGGTTGCCACCAATCGACAGATTTTCATCTAACTTACCGAACTTACTGAGCTCCATATGACGCTAGAGCGTCATATAACTTATTCGAGAGCTATGAAGATAAGTCCATATGACGCGATCGCGTCATATGAGTTATTTGGCATAAGTTCCATATGACGCAGTAGCGTCATATGAGTCTGAAGGAGTTAAGGGTCTGAATGATTTAACACAATTCCTCTTACCAATATCTCGTACTTAATGAATCACTGTACAGATCAAAGTTATAGGAATCTTACACGGGTATCAAAGGTTCAGGATAGATCTTAGGCACAGATCTATTATTAAATGTAATAGAATAATCGCATATTTTATCTTACCTTCACAACAATAGCCATAACTTATACCACTCAGAGACACTTAGGGTAAAGGGTAGAGGTAACCATGAACGAGAATCTGGATGACGTAAAACTCGTGGTTCTGCCGGGCTGTACGTCAGGGGGAACTGCCTCTCTCTCAGGTACAGGGGATGTTGGTTCCGGGCTCCTCGACACACTCTCGTTCAGGTTGAGACTCAGTACCAATCCTTTCCCACAACCGGCTTAACCAGTGGAAGGAAGCAATAGTATTTGCTAACTTCCTTCAGTTTCAGTCAGACTATAGTTGGTTTATTTTTAGAACTCAAGTTGATCTATCTTAATAACATAGGGACAAGTGGATATCATTGTTTTGTCTATGGTGAAGGCCATTCTTAATCTAAATATACGCTGAAGTTATTTATCTAAACACACAGAGATTCTCGATCTCTCGATATGTCCCTCCTATTTTAAAAGGGTGGCATGGTTGCGTAATGAATGATGTTCTGTTCATCGTGATGTGTGTCTTTTCTTAGTCTGCAGACCATAGATTTACTATTTATCACTTTGGTTTCACTATTCTCAGTCTTCCCGGGAGGTGCTGTAGAGAGGGTGCTGGGATTCCCATCGATGTCGATATTGCAATGGTTCTTGGTGGGGAACTTGCATAAATAGTTCCTTACTATATTGCAAATCGGGCTGGAGCTGGGTATATGCCTTGGGCATTTGTCTCTGACCCTGCCATTGGAGGAGCAGGGGTCCCTGTGATTGGTCCCTGTGATGATGGTGACAGTTGTAGTGATGATTGCAGTAGTGATGATGGTGATAGTAGTAGTTATAATAGGGGTAATATTAGTGATGATGGTAGCCCATGGGTATGTCGTTTTGATTTTGGGCAGAGCGGCACTTCTACTTTATTATAATGTGGAAGAAACTATAGTAATTCACCATGTTCCTAAAACTTGGCAGCTGCGATAGATTTTTTTTTTTTAAAGTGCTGCAGGTGCAACGCCACTAAAGGACAATTTGGAAAAACACAAATTATATTTACCATATAAAGCAATATTTCTGCTTTATATGCACATATTTTAATTGTATAATGAGCATGTGAACATTGAAGCAGAAAATAGGCTTAACACAATTACTGCGGCACCCGTCACCTAATGGAGACCAACATCTGCCTATTATGTGGCCTGGGAGCGAGGCAAGCTGTTGCAGGCAGCACGGGAGGGCCTCATCCGGAGCCCACAAGTCTGGGCGCGCACTGGTGCGCGAGGTAGCCATCTCTCACACCATTGCAGCGTTACACATAGCAAAAACCGCTCAAAACCGCTAATTGTGTGCGATTTTGGCCGATCTATGCAACATTGTTGCAAGCCAACCTGACATTGTACAGAGATGATTCAGGTGTCATTGGAAAGCGCTATTATTGTACTTTCATGGATATATCATTGTACTACTCTCTGGGTCTTGCTTATGCATGTAAATATGCAGTAAATGAGGGTCAATTTCGGAAACTCATTCGGGGTGAAAGAGGAAAATTAATATCCAGTGTGAAACTGTAGATTTGTGATGGGAGGGGTGGGGAGGGAGGCAAGAGCAAACACAACACAAATTTACTTTCTTGGCTATCTCGAGAGATACTGGAGGCTCTGGGTTGGTCTCGTGCCTGCGTGAGGGAGGAGGGGCTAGGGAGAGTGTACAGGAGTGTGACTTAATGCGTTTTAGGCGGGAGAGACGATTTATAGGCAGTGGGGAAGGAGAATATTGGATAAATGAGGAGTGGGTAAATAGGTAGAGAGAAGGAGGGGGGGGGGGGGGGAGTACGAGGATGGTGGCAAGGAGGCATACCATTTAACACCTACTCTCCCAGTGACGTTCGTTGGCCGACAGTAAAAAAGTAACTCGTCAGTACCAGTGACGGACAATGTACGTAAATAATATGCGATCTTTTTAACAGCCCGTATCGGTCGTTATCTGGAAACCACTATGCTAGAGCACTGCTCTAAGACCTTGGCAACACTTATCAGCTTATATCCAAGCTCCCACAGGCTACAGGAGGCAGTGTTCCTCCATAATTTTTATTTTATATTTTTTCTATGTGAATGAGGGAGACAAAAGGCCAAACTGCCTGCAGTGAGTGCCTCCCCCAGATTTCAAAGAGTGACAGGCCCAAAATCAAGGGAGACATTCGAGCTAAAATGCTTGGACACATTGAGTTGAGACAATTTAAGTCATAGGAAGAGGGAAATAATGATTTTGGGAGAGAGTTCCAGTGCTCAGCAGTTGAATAGAAGAAAGTCTGAGAATAGCGTTTCACTCTTGGGTTGGAGAGTTGCACAGAGTAGGGGGATTGTGTTGCAAGGCGGGTACTACGTACCCTATGTAGAGGAGGTGGTATACACTGGGAAAGCTCCGAGGAACACTGATTATTGTAGTAGCAATAGAATAGTGAGAGATGCAACATTGCGGCGAAGAGAGAGAGTTGGTGAGTGGATGACAGTTAATGATACGAAAGGCTTTCCTTTCTACTTTATCTAGGAGTGCGGTGTGAGAGGATCCTCCCCACAAATGTGAACAATACTCAATACAAGGACGCACTGTGCCACTGTACAGAGAAAGTAGCTGCGCAGGGGTAAAGAACCCCTTGAGGCGGTTGAGCACACCCAGCTTCTGGCCGGCTTCCTTAGCGAGACTGGTAATATGGTCTTTCCAAGTGAGAGCAGAAGAAAAAGAGACACCGAGAACATGGAGGGAAGATGAAGGGTTGATTTTTGTATTGTTGAAGAATAAAGGATAGTGCTCTAGAGGTTCCTGACGGGTAGTAAGATGGATAAATTGAGTTTTGGAAGAATTAAATGTAACAAGGTTTTCTCTACCCCAATAGGAAATAGTAGCTAGATCAGAAGATAAGCATTTTATGGCTTCATTACGTTTACTTTTGAGGGACTGCTGGCTGGGGCGTTCTGGAAAACTAATTGAGTGGTGTAAAGTAGAGTCGTCTGCATATGAATGGATGGGACTAGATGTACAGTTGAGAAGATCATTTATGAAAATTAGAAAGAGAATAGGAGATAGGACAGAACCCTGAGGAACACCGGAGTTGATAGGATGAGGAATTGAGCGATGGCCGTCCACAACCGCAGCTATGGAACGGCTGGAAATGAAATTAGAGACAAAGGCACAGATGGAGGGACAGAAACCGAAGGAGGGCAATTTGGAAATGAACAATTTGTGCCAGACTCTATCGAAGGTCTTCGATATGTCTAGTGCAACAGAAAAAGTTTCACCGAAGTCCCGAAAGTTGGATGACCAAGAGTTAGGAAGATATGAAAGAAGATCACCAGTAGAGCAACCGTTAAGGAAGCCATACTGGCAATCTGAGAGCAGAGTATGAGAAGAGAATTGCTTAAGAAATTTGGAAACAAGAAGAGTTTCAAAAACTTTAGAGATACAAGAGACGAGAGCAATTGGACGATAGTTGGAGGGTTGAGAGCGGTCACCCTTCTTTGGGAGAGGTTGAATGAGAGCAAACTTCCAGCAAGAAGGAAAGACGTTAGAGGAGAGACAGAGACGAAAGAGTTTGCCTAGGCTGGGGGTCAGCACGGAAGCACAGTTTTTAAGTACAACAGGAAGAACACCGTCCGGACCGTATGCCTTCTTAGTATTAAGCCCAGAGAGGGTAGAAAGTACATCTTTAGAAGAGATTAGGATATTAGGCATAAGTAGGAGAGAGGGGGGTGGAGAGGGAGGAATAGCACCGGAATCATCCAATGTAGAGTTTCTGGCAATAGTTTGAGCAAAGAGTTCAGCTATGTCAGAGGAAGAAGTGATGGTTGTGCCATCAGAGTGGAAAAGGGGAGGGAAAGACGAGGAAGAAAAGTTGTTGGAGAGGTTTTTGGCTAGATGCCAGAAAGCTTGGGAAGAGCAAGAGTTGGATAGTTCAGTGCATTTATTATTGATGAAAGAGTGCTTGGCAAGTCGAAGAACAGATTTGGCTAGATTCCGGGCAGAAACATAGGAAGAATGAGATTCTTGCGTTTTAAGGTGTCGGTACCGTTTGAATGCTTCCTCCTTGTGGACAGCAGTAGAACAAGCGTGAGTAAACCAAGATTTTTTTGCATTAGACTGAGAGAAAGAAAATGGAATGTACGCTTCCACGCCCGTGAGGATTACCTCGGTTATGCGTTCAGCACTCTCCGAGGGTCCTCGGCCACGGAAGCAGAAGTCATTCCATGGTAAATCAAAGAAGTACTGCCGGAGAGCCGGAGATGTGGAAGGGTGTTCTCTCTTGACTGAAGCTATTTTGGCCAAATTGCTTGATACTGAGGGTACAATTATGGTAATACCCTCTGGTACAGTAGGGGTTAACCCTTATTTAGCGGGGTCGGACTTAAGTCCGATACGAGAAAATTGGACAAAATGGCGGGGTCGGACTTAAGTCCGTGGGCGTATTCCCGCCCTAATTTAGGTGGAAAGCGAAACTTGGTGGTCAGGCAGTGTACTACAAGGGCCCACCCACACATCCCCACTGCATGACTGTGACTAAGTGACCCTCAAGCAGCCATAATGGAAGGTCAAGATTTGCCCGTGTTCGATTCGGTGGCCGCCATCCCTAGTGCGTCGCGCCACCCTACTAACCACGCCCGGCATACCACCCAGGAACTAGATATCATGCTGAACTCTTCAGAACTTTCTAATAAGCTGTTGGATGAAACCGTCGAAGGTCTGGGTGAGAGTTTTGGTAGTGTGGATGACTCGGAAGACGAAAATAACCCGATCATAGGCTTTCACCCCAAGCATAATTTGCGTGGGGTGGATGTTGTGGTTGATATTGGACAGACCCTTGAGCAAATTGGAGACGTTCCTGACGAAGAACATACTGGTGTGGGTGTTGGTAAGTACAATTTATATTTTATAATTGCTTGAAAATGTGATTGCAAGCATTTTATCACCTTACGAGCGGCTGGTGGAGTATATTTCACTGTGCCGTCCAGCGGGTTTTTTTTTTTACCCTAAATGGGGTTGTTCCGTGCTCTTTTTCATGCATAAACAAGACCCAGAGCGTAATACAAGTATGTATCCTGAAAGTGCGTAAATTGAGCTTTCCAATGACACCCGAACCATCCTTTTACGATCACTGGTTGTCTTTCAACGATCGTAAAACACGAGTGCAAAAACCCTAAAATACGGTTATTTCCTTATATAATTCCCTGTGTGGCGAGCGGTCTTGAGGTCATTTATGCTCCTAATCACCGCTCCGCTCTCTCTCAGAGCACATTACGTCCTCAAAATTGCACTCTACAAGAAATTTCCTTTGCATTTTATAGCGTATTATTTGCAGGCGTTCGGTAAATTTCTTACGGTAATACAAACAACGAAAGATTGAATATTTGTGCTTGGCATTATATGATTGTGGGGAACAGATGTAGGCCTACCGTATATATTATGTTTTCATATATATGATACATGTGTAAATTTGTTATATTATCACGACTCTCTCTCTCTCTCTCTCTTTGTTTGTACTCCTTTGTACTCTCTTTGTCTGATGTAGGCCAGGGCACGCCCCTAACTAATCTCTTCCCTCCCAGGGGAAATCACACCTAGCAGATGTTTTTGACCTCCCCTCTCTCTCTGTCTGTCTCTTCCTCGCTGGGTCTACCTATACTGCATGTGACATTTAAATTGCTTGAGAGTTTGATTGCAAGCATTTTATAGCTTATTATTTGCAGGCGTTCGGTAAATTTCTCACGATAACCAGGGTGTATGGTACATTTCTCACGATAATACAAGCAACAACGAAGCTTGGCGAAGATTGAGGTCTACAATATACCTTTTTTATAATTACATGTGACCTTGTAACTGCTTGAAAGTATGATTGCAAGCATTTTATAGCGTATTATTTTCAGGCGTTCAATAAATATGATAAATATATCAAAATAAGTCCTGTGGGACTATGAAATAGCTATTATTGGACAAGGAAAATATTTTGTTCATCCCTCCACTGGAACATCAACAACAATGTCAACAACGTATCGCCGTCGGCAATCGTAAGATTCAGAGTCGTAAAGATTCCAGGACGAGCTCAATAGAAAATGAATGAATGAAATGAATGAGTGTGCAGTACTGCCAATACGTATAGCGACTTCAGCTAGATCTAGAGACCTTTACTTCGATCTAGCAGCAATGACTTACACTAGCGGTTTTGTTTTGAAATTTCAGAACAATTTCGAAGTGATATTATATGGATTTTGCCAATTCATATTTCTAGTGGTATTTATCATGTCTTACATCTAACAATATATGCTAGCGGATTTAACTTCAATTGGTAACCCTCCCGCTCGAGTCGGCTCCAAGAAAATCGATAATGGTGGCACTTTAGTAAACAGGTGATAAACAAAACCGCATGCGGATCGGTTTGGTGTATCGGTATTATGGTAAGTTGGCTACCTACTATTGTTTATACGATATAGTAAGTAATGATAAGTAAATTATTATATATTATATATAAAACAAAAACAAAATTCCTGCAAAGCAAGCGAAACAGAAAGAGAGAGAGAGAGAGAATGCAGAAACTGAACTGAAGAAAGAGTGAAAAAGATATAATAATACAGAAATATTACAAGCAAATAAATTAAATAGAGGGATTAGTTAGAGAAAATAATAATGAGAAATACATAATACGGATGAGGAAGAGGGAAAGCGAGCGAGCCAGAGAGAGAGAGAGAGACAGACAGACAGACAGACAGACAGACAGGAGTGAGAGAGAGAGAGAGAAAGAAAGAGAGAGAGAGAGAGAGAGAGAATACAGTAATAAGGAGAAATAAGAGAAAAATAAGACCGATTACCGAAGGAATAGTAGACGCGCGAGAGGCCGAAGTCAGGCCAAAGCGAACGCAACCGAACGCGCCCGGGAAATAGACCAAAAAGTACCTCCTCTTCCTCAACTCTTCCCACCCTCCACACTCATTCATAACATCCATTCATAGACTTATATGGGGAGACGAAGAGTTGCTCTTTCCAAAAATGATCGTTTCGTTCGCATTGGAGCCATAGTAACGGCGCTAGGGCGAGTGAAATTGAGCGAATATTTCGGGATTATACCCGCTGAGCGGTACAATGTAAAATACCTTACCACCCGCTAAATAAGGGTTAATCACATATTGCTTCCATTTAGCCGGCCTTTTTTTTTTTTTTTTTTTTTGTTATGTGCAATCTACCTTAACCCTTAACTGTCGGCGCGCAACTTATGTCGTGTGAAATAAATATGGACTAAGTGGCTGTTCACAACTTATGTCGTGCGCCATTTTCAGCACGTAATGTTGCTGAGAGAGAGAGCTGAGCGGTGTGAGGAGCCTAGCAACTGTATGACCACTCACCACCACCGTGTTGGACCAACTGAAGTGAATCCCACCCTTCCCTCCCTTCTCACACTCGCTACACAGGGAATTATGTAGGGAAATTACCTAATTACAGGGTTTTTGCACTCATGTTGCACGATCGTTGCAAGAGAACCAGTGGTCGTACAAGGATGGTTCGGGTGTCATTGGAAAGCTCTGTTTACGCCCTATCAGGGAGAGATACTTGTTTTACACTCTGGGTCTTATTTAGGCACGAAAATGATCACGTAAACAACCCTATTTAGGGTAAAAAACAAAATGCTGGGCGGTACGGTCAAATAGACCACCTAGGCCGCTCGTAAGGGGTTAAAGGAGTATTGCATTCGCCAGGTATAACCTTCCCAAAGTAGCGTCGCAGCCCTTGGCTTTAAAAAGAATATATACATTTCTTTGCTGGCAATTGCATCTGTAATATTACTTATTCTATTGGACTAAGTTGATGACATTTTAGTCCCCCTGGAGTTCAGGATCGCAAATCACTTAATTTGGGGATTGTGGCCAAAGTGGACAACCATGCAAATTGCGTGGCTAGACGCATTTCACGTGCAAATTGGGCTACGATACTTTTTTTTCTAGTGGTAAACCAAATAATATCCTTGATAACGCTGCAGTGAGTCAGGCTGCCTTACACATTTAGTAGGAGAGGCAGTCATAGTCAGCATAGGCCCAGCAGTCAGACGGTGAGGTACGGGTTGCCAGACCTTTGACTTATGTCTCCTAAAGCGTTTGGGAGATTTTAGAAATAGTTGATAAATTACTATTAGTCCAATACAAGTGCTAGTTTTCGTAATATATATAATGGTGAAGGTATCACGGACCTACGGCTACAGTTTACGGTATGTTGAACTTCTTTTGACTGATACAAGTGTTGCATATAGAAAAAAATACACACAAATATTAGGAATAGGATAAGGAAAATATAATGATAACCAATATCATCATATTTTCTTTATCATGCATTGCCCTATATGTTGATTTATAAAACTTTGCTATATAAGTCATAGAATGAGTTTATTAGTCACATATATGGTAAACAGACTTTTACTGACCAATACTTTTTCTTAAATATTCATATGAAATACAACTCTTGGCGATAGAAAATATATGATGGCAAGGTTGGAGAGTTCAGTGCACTGCTGCCACTACTTACCATGAGGAGACTCTGTCCACTTGAAGGGAAAGGTACACGCTTCATGCGTTAGAAGCGCAATGACATATTCTTCAGAAACGTGGCATGTCAAAGAGGATGATATCAACAGAATGGAGCCTAATGAGATGAAAATGGTGAGATGGATGTGTGGGGCTAAATTGCAAGATAGGATATCTAGTGAAGAACTGAAGATACGATTAGGTATCAAGAGTATTAGTGATGAGATCCGTACTAACAGGCTTGGTTTGGACATGGTGAGAGGATGGATGTACTAAGTTGGGTGAAAAGATGCAAGTCCGTGAACATCGAAAGAGCTGCATCTAGGGGGCAGACCAAGAAAGACGTGGGATCAGACCATAAGGTCTGATCTTGAAAACAAAAGGCTGAGCAGTGAGGCAGCTCTGAACAGGGCTGCCAGGTGCGCCGGCATTAGGATGTGAGACCGGAACCCCATTTTGTGTTGAGCAATCGGTCTATAAAATTATCTATGTATGTATGGATGTATGTATCACTCAATATTTTGAATTACGGCTATGATTTCCATGAAACAGTAAATCTTTTTAGTCAGCATTATTTTTTACCATGGTCAGTCAATATTTTATAGGTTTTCCTACGGTAATATTCTAGATTACCCTTTCCTCTATTGTTTCAGATATAATACATTAGACAGAATTAGTGTGAATAAACTGATCATGGATAAAACATTTGGTCCCACCGTCATATCCAAAATCGCGAGTATAAACTTTAACAAAATATTCCTATAAAAAACTATTGATAATAAACAAATTATGGTGACACTGTTGGAAGTTGATGGAAAATGTGTATTTCATACAACAGAAAATATGCTTAGTATACAATAACATTTTGGCTAGGGGAACTTAGAATTATTAAATATTCTCTTATGTAAAGCTTTTGACTGTGATAATGTGACATTTTCCGATATGTTCTTCGGCTTTTACATAGTATTTGTTTTGTACTTTCTTTGGATGTATAATACATAGCATGTAGAGGAAAATATTGTGGGTCATAACAGAGCGATAACATACGTGGTGTATCGTGTTGTGGTAGCCCTGAGAGAGCTCGAGAGTGAGCCGTAATGTAATATTAACCTCTGAAGTGCGCATGGGGGTAATTAGACACCTCTCCCTGTGCGCATGTATTTGAGGTGTTTCCGTCACTAAAATATTCATTGTACCATTAATAGCATTAATACTTATCCATATGCGCCTATTATGTGTTGATTATAAAGGTATTAACCTGAAACAACAATAAAACGAGTGAAAACAGCGTTTGGATGGTCAAAATCGGAGATATAGCCCGCGAGTTGTATAATGTATGGGTGAGGCAAGCTGCTTTCCCGCCAATTTCCCCCAAGGCCACTGAGACACAGTCGATCGATACTCTCTCTCTCTCTCTCTTGCATTCGCTTGCTATCAGTGATGACCACACCCTGCAACCGGATTTCTAATGTTAGCACGAAAATATACCTCAGAATAAGGGAATAACAGGGAAAATAGGTGATAACTGAAGGAGAGGAGGAAAGTGGGGAAGGAGGGGAGGTAGAGGACTGAGATTTTGCATGGCCCAGGGGCCAAAAAAAATAAAAAAAATAAAAATAAAAATAATATTTTTTTTTTCGATGTCAAAAGTTGATTTTTTTTTTCTCTGACTCTTAACCCGGGAGCTGCGGGGAGACTCTTAAGAGTTCCCCCGGCGCACTGCGGGGAGACTCTTAAGAGTCAGAGAAAAAAAAAATCAACTTTTGACATCGAAAAAAAAAAAAAAAAAAAAAAAAAAAAATTATTTGGCCCCTGGGCCATGCAAAATCTCAGTCCTCTACCTCCCCTCCTTCCCCACTTTCCTCCTCTCCTTCAGTTATCACCTATTTTCCCTGTTATTCCCTTATTCTGAGGTATATTTTCGTGCTAACATTAGAAATCCGATTGGAGGGTGTGGTCATCACTGATAGCAAGCGAGTGCAAGAGAGAGAGAGAGAGTATCGATCGACTGTGTCTCAGTGGCCTTGGGGGAAATTGGCGGGAAAGCAGATTGCCTCACCCATACATTATACAACTCGCGGGCTATATCTCCGATTTTGACCATCCAAACGCTGTTTTCACTCGTTTTATTGTTGTTTCAGGTTAATACCTTTATAATCAACCCATAATAGGCGCATATGGATAAGTATTAATGCTATTAATGGCACAATGAATATTTTAGTGACGGAAACACCTCAAATACGTCAGCACAGGGGGACGTTTCCAATTACCCCCATGCGCACTTCAGAGGTTAAGAGTCTCCCCGCAGTCCGCCGGGGGAACTCTTAAGAGTCTCCCGGCAGTTCCCGGGTTAATAATAAGTTTCTTTTGAGGGTTGGAGGGATAGATTTGAAAGAGAGTTGACCTTTATCATTGAGCTTACTCCTGACCTCTAGGGAGTTTGTCTTACAAAACAAACCCAAAATAATAATAATAATAATAAAGTAGACGTGCCGTTTTACCCAAAATCAAAATGGCATACGCAACTCTGCGATAGGTTACCATCATCACTACTAATACCATCAATAACCATCAACACTACTACATCCTTCATCACTACAACCGCCACAATCATTACGACTACTGTCATCATAACCATTACTATGATTATCGTCACTACTACAATTACAATCATCACTACTACTCTCACCATCATCACTACTACTGTCACCATTGTCACTACCATCTTAATCACTACTCTCATTATTGATACTACAACTATCAACCATCATTACTACTATCATCACCACCATCTTACAATCGTCATTACTATTGTTAACATTATCACTACTACTATAACCATCATCATTACTACTGTCACAAGTATTACCATCATGTATCCTACTATCACCATCATCACTACTACTGCCATCATCACCATTACTATGATCTTCATCATCAAAACTATTGTCATCATCACTACAACTTTCACCATCATCACTACTACTCACCATCATCACTAATACTCACACCATCATCACTACAACTATCATTATTACTTGTCACCATCATCACTACTATTATGACCATCATCACTAATACTAGTACTGTCACCATCATATCTACTACTGTCATCATCATCAATACAACTACAACCATCATCACTAATATTATCACCATCATCACTACTATCACCATCATACCCACCATTACTACCATCACTTCTAATGCCAACTAAACTAACTTAACCTATCAAATGCGGGGGGGGGGGGGGGGGGTCTGGGAGGGGGGGGGGGGGGGGGGAGGGGGGATGGGGTAAAACCATATTTTGGACCTAAAATCATAACTATTACATAAATTCAAAAACACTTTTTTGAATGACGTTCGCATTCACGCAACAAATGTTCGTGTGAAATTTTGTGAAAATCCGTCCAACGGTCCAGGAGGAATTTTGAGACAGACGGACGACGACGACGACGACGACGACAGAATTGTTTTTTGTGTGGTACCCACTTTACGGGGGGGCGATACCAAACTCTGCTTACGCAGAGTTGATAATAATACAAATAGAAATAAACGCTCAAACAAATTTCTTCATGTGAAGGCAACTCATTTAAAACATATGGAATGAATGTAAGATTTGCAGAAATCGAACACACATTTAAAGTTTACCTTACTAGTGACCTTGATGTTAAAAGTGGACCTTTGTATGTACAAACTTGATTGATCTAATTACAGGTGTTTTCTTCAAATGTATGGTTCCTATCAGTAAATATAATTGGAACATTACTGTAATTATCAGTGGTTAACAATGGCTTTTGATATAGTTATACATAAAATATTTGAAGTTTCAATAATTAGTATGAATAATGAGTAAATTGACCTTTCTGTTTTTTATTTTGTGTGTGTGTGGGGGCGGAGGGCTTGATCTTTGCTTAGGCATTACGAATATAAGCAATAGGTGGAGTGAAAAATCATTTGAAAAGACTAAGAAATATAATTAAATATCTTTTGTGGACCTTTGACTATGACCTCTGCAATATTATCTAAAAGTTTGTGATGATATTACCAATACTAACAGGAGCTGGTATTTTTAATATGCAGGTATTTTGGAAACAAACTTAAAATTATGTAATATTGACCACATTATTTTACTTTGACCTTTGTCAAAAATATTTGTTTTCTCTTGACTGACATTCGGAGTGACAAACCAGATGTATACCTGTGAAATTTGATGAACATCCATGTTAGTGTAGGAAGTAGACTAGCCTACTACTAAAAATTGTATTTTGATCTTTAACCATACACTTTGAAATGTTGATCTAAAAGTTGGTCAGTATAATACAAAATATATAAGTAAATAACGAGATAAATATGGTGAAAATGGAATGGAAACTATAAAACATTATATGAACAATATTCTTTGACCATTGGAATATAAGAAATGCCCCCACTCGACTGACCCCTGGCAACGACTCCCCATAATGCTCTGGGCCACTATCTTCTACTCTTACTATTAACTTCTGCAACATTTGTGGCCTCTCCTCTGAGAAAGAGAAGGCCAGGGTTGGCAGAGGAGAGGGAAACACCTCCTCTCCTCTGCCAACCCTGGCCTTCTTTTTCTCACCGAAACTCAGGTGTCTGGGACTGCCGACAGCAAAACCTTAACTGTGTGCTCCTATTATCTCTATTCTCAGTTTCAAGCCAAAGGTGGATGTTGCGAATCTGTGTGCAACAATCTTGCTTTCTTTCATGTTCCCAACTTTGAATCTTCTGAATTCTCAACTCTCTGGCTAAAGCTACCACGCCAAAATGTCATCGTGCTTAAGTTTTGGGTAACCCCAAACATTTTACCAGCCAACACGAGGTGAACCGACACGCTCCGTGTACAGCACGCCGCTCCCCGATATCACACGAACACGTGGCCATTACAAAACGTTGTGCCACGCTGTCTACATTGGGCCTCAAATCGTGTATGTGTGTAAGTACCTTGAGGCTTGAATATATAAGGCTTCGAGTATAGGGAGTCGTTTAGGGTCATTTTCTTTAACAAGTATGGAATTGTGTGTTCAGTTAAGTCAGCACGAGTTAGGGTATGGTGGTTGGGGGCTTGGTAGTGATTTTTGATAGCTCTAGTTTGACGGTGGAGGGTGAGCCGACGGTAGAGACGAGTATGTGTCATACGAATATAGGATAGGGGCCCACAGTCCCCATTATTACAGGTGTGTAGGTATACCACATGGTCATCGTTCATCAATATAGGATAGGGGCCCACAGTCCCCATTATTACAGGTGTGTAGGTATACCACATGGTCATCGTTCATCAATATAGGATAGGGGCCCACAGTCCCCATTATTACAGGTGTGTAGGTATACCACATGGTCATCGTTCATCAATATAGGATAGGGGCCCACAGTCCCCATTATTACAGGTGTGTAGGTATACCACATGGTCATCGTTCATCAATATAGGATAGGGGCCCACAGTCCCCATTATTACAGGTGTGTAGGTATACCACATGGTCATTGTTCATATAGGATAGGGGCCCACAGTCCCCATTATTACAGGTGTGTAGGTATACCACATGGTCATCGTTCATCGGGCCCTTGGTTGATGTAGGTTTTATAGTATACATTTTGTTTAATTTTGTTGTCAGGGTTTGTGGGTAGGACATTTTCATTGATAATTTCTCTCATAATGTTGTGGTAAGATGACATGTAATTTCGATAGAAAATCTTGATTTCGTTAGAGGGGTTGGTATTGGGGGAATCTTGATTGTACCATTTTTCTAGGTGGTGGTTAATGGTACTGGCGACGTCGGAGTTAGAATACCCATTGTTAACCAGCACCTGGGAGAGTCGTTCTAGTTCTTGATGGGTATCTCCCCAAGTGGTGCAGTGGGTGAGAGTTCTCCTGACGTAGGCCGAAATATTAGACAGGAGGTATCGTCAGGGGCATTCACTATCACCATTGAGGCACTGACCGTTGTTTGTTATATTGGTGTACACTGTGGTTTTGAAGCTAAGGTCGTAAAGGGATACGAGAAGGTCGAGGAAGGGTAGTCGTCCGTCAGTAGATTCTTCGTAGGCGAGAATTAAAATGAAATATCTATAACCCGAGTTAATAATAATAATAATAATAATAATAATAATAAAAAGTGTATTGTTATAGGATCCTTTACATGTTTACACATATATAAATAGTACACATCAAGAGGATATTCACATATAACAAAAGGACCAGATACCCAGCGGTATATACGTCCTTATATACTATATTCATGAAATTAAATTTTGATGGCGTATTAAGCAGACAAAAGTAACTGGTTAAACCTAAATTATTTGCGTGGGTAATCTTGTAAAAATCCCTGTATCGTGTCCTGGAATATGGATCATACGAGTTCTGTATGAATTGAAATACAGTCTCCAAGTAGAATTTCCCTTCTCCTTAATATAAATATATATATATAGGAAAAGGTTAAGATTATTTTATCATGCCGTAGTGTAGTTGGTTAAAAGCTTGGACAATCATTCTGAATGTCGGAGGTTCGATCCCGGCTGGGAGTATTTAAACATTTATTAGCTCACGTGTATTTGTGAGATATACTTGATATTAACCCACTGAACCCCAGCTAGTTATTAATAAATGTACCACCCAGGACCAGCAGGTTGTGATTTTTTTTTCTCCAGAAAACACCAGGAATGGGTTAGAAATGAAGGAAAACCCACAACAAAACAGATCCCCTAGGTCATTAAGGGGTCCTACGGTGCGCCCGAAAGTCGGAACTGTCTTCGTGGTGCGATGCATAAGGTGTTGATTTTCGGTGTGAGCATCCTGGATTCGAATCCACGGACTGCCACATGTGTTTGTAAATTTCATTAATTGATTTTAGGAGTATAGTTGGTTGTTGGAAGGAACATAATAATTAACATGGGGAAATGGGTAGGCAAAAACAGGTTTTTGCGCGCTCACGCGCACGCGGTTAGACTTTGACAGTTTTCAACCATCGGCATTGTTGCGTGGGATACTTACACAGTTCCCATACAAATCTGAGCCCTCTAGGTGCCATAGGACCGGAGTAATTAACCGCGACGCACCCTATGCAGCTCTGGGGTTTAGCTTTACAAGGATTGCCGACGCAAACGTGCCGTCGCTGGGGTTCTGTGGATTAATGACTCTCGTGTTTGGCTGGACGATGTTTAATATGAAATCTCTATAACCCGAGTTGCGTGGGTATACTTGTAAAAATCCCTGTATAGTATCCTGGAATATGGATTGTACGACTTGTGTATGAATTAAAATACATTCTCCAAGTAGGATTTCTCTTCTCCTTACTATATATATATATTTATACAGTATATATAGGAAAAGGTTAAGATTACTTTTGCACGCCGTAGTGTACAAAGTAAATCAAGCAACAACAGGTCCAGCGACCTCTCAAGGCTGCTTGCCCTCCAAAACACTGATGGTCATGTGTCCAAACAGTAGCTTAGAGTGAGTAGGGGAAAATGGAAACGGAAGACTGCCCTAGGACAAATGTCCGTGGCAGGCTTAGGATGTGGTAGTAGGGGACAGTTGTTAGTAAAAAAATAAAAAAATAAAAATAAAAACAAATACAAAAATACAAAAATATTAATTTACAAATGCAGTCAGTCTTGGATTTAAGGCAAGGTGTTTGTCGAGGCGAAGTTTAAAAGATTCAACGGTGTTGCAGTCTGTGACATCTCGGGGAAGCCCATTCCACAAGTTAATAACTCGATTGAAGAAGACATTCTTAGACTCGTGTGAGTTAAAATATTTACCAATAATTTTGCAATCGTTCCCCCTAATTTGATTGGTCGATAGTGACATGTTTATTACAGTTCATATTGTTGATGCCTTTGATGATTTTGAACACTTGAATTAAGTAGCCTCTTCACCTGTGCTGGGTTAAAGAAAATATATTAATTCTCTAAGGCGTTCCTCGCATAGTTTGTTCTATAGGCAAGGTATCATTCTGATAACTCTACGTTGAACTTGTTCTAGCTTGTCTATATATTTTTAGTAGTAAGGGCACCAGGATCTAATGTAATATTCCAGGAGGGGGCAGACTAAGGAATGTATCCTGTTTATTATTCCTAGGGGGCAGAGGAGAAATGGATATAAATTAAATAACTAAACCTGGAAAGATGAATTGGCCTAGGCTATAAAAATGTTACCGGGTCGGCGGTTGACTTACTTTGTTATTATGTATATGTCGGCTATCTGTGGTAGTCCCAGTAATATCTATGAAGTACTTCTAGTATTAAAGGAACTTAGCTGTGATGCAAAGAGTGTAGATTAGGTGATGGACATGTCGGTAGGCAAATATCAGGTAAGTTTTGGTGTTATGTGGCAGCAGCTGGTGGTCTGTCTTGGCGGGAACAAGTCTGTGTGAAGTGTGTCTGAGATTCCCTTTTGTCGTGACAATATAAAATATATTTAAGGGTTTTATATCGTCCCCCGTGATTAACCCTTATTTAGCGGGTAGTAAGGTATTTTACACTGTACCGCTCAGCGGGCATAATCCCGAAATATTCGCTCAATTTCACTCGCCCTAGCGCCGTTACTATGGCTCCAATGCGAACGAAACTATCATTTTTGGAAAGAGCAACTCTTCGTCTCCCCATATAAGTCTATGAATGGATGTTATGAATGAGTGTGGAGGGTGGAAAGAGGTGAGGAAGAGGAGGTACTTTTTGGTCTATTTCCCGGGCGCGTTCGGTTGCGTTCTCTTTGGCCTGACTCCTCTCGCGCGTCTACTATTCCTTCGGTAATCGGTCTTATTTTTCTCTTATTTCTCCTTATTTCTGTATTCTCTCTCTCTCTCTCTCTTTCTTTCTCTCTCTCTCACTCCTGTCTGTCTGTCTGTCTCTCTCTCTCTCTCTCTCTGGCTCGCTCGCTTTCCCTCTCTCGCGCGCTCTGTCTCTCTCTCTCTTCCTCATCCGTATATGTAATTCTCATTATTATTTTCTCTAATCTCTCTCACTCCTCCTGTCTGTCTGTCTGTCTCTCTGGCTCGCTCGCTTTCCCTCTCTTGTGATCCCTTTCTCTCTTCCTCATCCGTATAATTATGTATTTCTCATTATTATTTTCTCTAACTAATCCCTCTATTTCATTTATTTGCTTGTAATATTTCTGTATTATATCTTTTTCACTCTTTCTTCAGTTCAGTTTCTGTATTCTCTCTATACGGTGGGAATGGTATTTCGTATGAGGGATGTGCAGCACAAATATTCAATCTTTCGTTGTTTGGTTGTTTGTATTACCCTAAGAAATTTACTGAACGCCTGCAAATAATACGCTATAAAATGCTTGCAATCAAACTCTCAAGCAATTTCAAGGTCACATGCAATTATAAATGTAGGCTATAGGTAGACCCAGAGAGGAAGAGACAAGAGAGAGAGAGAGTGTCGTGATAATATAACAATGTTACATATGTATCATATATATGAAAAAATAATATATACGGTAGGCCTACATCTGTTCCCCACAATCATATAATGCCAAGCACAAATATTCAATCTTTCATTGTTTGTATTACCGTAAGAAATGTACTGAACGCCTGCAAATAATACGCTATAAAATGCTTGCAATCTCTCTATTTTCTCTAATCTCTCTCACTCCTGTATCTCTCTCTCTCTCTCTCTCTCTGGCTCGCTCGCTTTCCCTCTTCCTCATCCGTATTATGTATTTCTCATTATTATTTTCTCTAACTAATCCCTCTATTTCATTTATTTGCTTGTAATATTTCTGTATTATTATATCTTTTTCACTCTTTCTTCAGTTAAATTTCTGCATTCTCTCTCTCTCTCTCTGTTTCGCTTGCTTTGCAGGAATTTTGTTTTTGTTTTATATAATATATACTAATTTACTTATCATTACTTACTATATCGTAAACAATAGTAGGTAGCCAACTTACCATAATACCGATACACCAAACCGATCCGCATGCGGTTTTGTTTATCACCTGTTTACTAAAGTGCCACCATTATCGATTTTCTTGGAGCCGACTCGAGCGCGAGGGTTACCAATTGAAGTTAAATCCGCTAGCATATATTGTTAGATGTAAGACATGATAAATACCACTAGAAATATGAATTGGCAAAATCCATATAATATCACTTCGAAATTGTTCTGAAATTTCAAAACAAAACCGCTAGTGTAAGTTATTGCTGCTAGATCGAAGTAAAGGTCTCTAGATCTAGCGGAAGTCGCTATACGTATTGGCAGTACTGCACACTCATTCATTTCATTCATTCATTTTCTATTGAGCTCGTCCTGGAATCTTTACGACTCTGAATCTTACGATTGCCGACGGTGATACGTTGTTGACATTGTTGTTGATGTTCTAGTGGAGGGATGAACAAAATATTGTCCTTGTCCAATAATAGCTATTTCATAGTCCCACAGGACTTATTTTGATATATTTATCAAATTTATTGAACGCCTGAAAATAATACGCTATAAAATGCTTGCAATCAAACTTTCAAGCAATTACAAGGTCACATGCAATTATAAAAAGGTATATTGTAGACCACAATCTTCGCCAAGCTTCGTTGTTGCTTGTATTATCGTGAGAAATGTACCATACACCCTGGTTATCGTGAGAAATTTACCGAACGCCTGCAAATAATACGCTATAAAATGCTTGCAATCAAACTCTCAAGCAATTTCAATGTCAAATGCAGTATAGGTAGACCCAGAGAGGAAGAGAATGACAGAGAGAGAGGGGAAGTCAAAAACATCTGCTAGGTGTGATTTCCCCTGAGAGGGAAGAGATTAGTTAGGGGCGTGCCCTGGCCTACATCAGACAAAGAGAGTACAAAGGAGTACAAACAAAGAGAGAGAGAGAGAGAGAGAGTCGTGATAATATAAAAATGTTACACATGTATCATATATATGAAAACATAATATATACGGTAGGCCTACATCTGTTCCCCACAATCATATAATGCCAAGCACAAATATTCAATCTTTCGTTGTTTGTATTACCGTAAGAAATTTATCGAACGGCCTACAAATAATACGCTATAAAATGCAAAGGAAATTTCTTGTAGAGTGCAATTTTGAGGACGTAATGTGCTCTGAGAGAGAGCGGAGCGGTGATTAAGAGCATAAATTACCTCAAGACCGCTCGCCACACAGGGAATTATATAAGGAAATTACCGTATTTTAGGGTTTTTTCACTCGTGTTTTACGATCGTTGAAAGACAACCAGTGATCGTAAAAGGATGGTTCGGGTGTCATTGGAAAGCTCAATTTACGCACTTTCAGGATACATACTTGTATTACGCTCTGGGTCTTGTTTATGCATGAAAAAGAGCACGGAACAACCCCATTTAGGGTAAAAAAAAAAAAACCCGCTGGGCGGCACAGTGAAATATACTCCACCAGCCGCTCGTAAGGTGATAAAATGCTTGCAATCACATTTTCAAGCAATTATAAAATATAAATTGTACTTACCTACACCCACACCAGTATGTTCTTCGTCAGGAACGTCTCCAATTTGCTCAAGGGTCTGTCCAATATCAACCACAACATCCACCCCACGCAAATTATGCTTGGGGTAAAAGCCTATGATCGGGTTATTTTCGTCTTCCGAGTCATCCACACTACCAAAACTCTCACCCAGACCTTCGACGGTTTCATCCAACAGCTTATTAGAAAGTTCTGAAGAGTTCAGCAGGATATCTAGTTCCTGGGTGGTAAGCCGGGCGTGGTTAGTAGGGTGGCGCGACGCACTAGGGATGGCGGCCACCGAATCGAACACGGGCAAATCTTGACCTTCCATTATGGCTGCTTGAGGGTCACTTAGTCACGGTCACGCAGTGGGGATGTGTGGGTGAGCCCTTGTAGTACACCGCCTGACCACCAAGTTTCGCTTTCCACCTAAATTAGGGCGGGAATACGCCCACGGACTTAAGTCCGACCCCGCCATTTAGTCCAATTTTCTCGTATCGGACTTAAGTCCGACCCCGCTAAATAAGGGTTAAATAATAAGGGAAAATAAACTAAGATATAATTGGTGCAACCACAAAGATAAATAAAGTAATGCGTATAAACAAAAAGGAACCAGCTGTCGTGAACCCGGGAAATTCAAACTATGGTATCTATACCAGGATTCACAACAGAATTGTAAAGAGTTAGAATTACATCTTTGGATTTATGCTCAAATGACCTGCCTATAAAGCCAATTATTTTGTTTGCCTCCTTAACCCACTGAGCCCCAGCGACGCAGGGTTTGCATCCACAATGTATGTAACGCTAAACCCCAGCGACGCATGGTTTGCGTCCTGGCCGGTCCGGTCCCAATTACTCCGGTCCTATGGCACCTAGAGGGCTCAGATTTGTATGGAAACTATGTAAGTATCCCACGCACCCATGCCGATGGTTGAAAACTCTCAAAGTCCAACCGCGTGCGCGTGAGCGCGCAAAAACAAGTTTTTTGGGGGAAATTGTGTTCAATTTTTTACTCATGTAAAATCCGTTTTCGGGGGCTCTGTAGGACCATTTTTTGAGCTTTTCGATCTGTTTTTCATGGTTTTTCCTTCATTCCTAACCCATTCGCTATTGTTTCTGGAATAAAAAAAAAAATCAGAATCAGGCGGTCCTGGGTGGTACATTTATAAATATTTAGCTGGTACTCAGCGGGTTAACAACTTCTGAACATTGTTGACTTAGTTTTAGGTTACTCGATATTGTTACACCCAAATCAGTTTCTTTGTAAACTAGGAAGAGAACTGGCCCCAGTGTAGTTGGTTAGCAGCTTGGACACTCAATCTGAATGTCAGAGGTTCGATCCCGGCTGGGAGTATTAAACATTTATAAACTCATGTGCATTTGTGAGATATACTTGATATTTATGACTCTCGTGTTGAGCTAGGCGAGAATTTAAATTAAATCTCTATAACCTGAGTTGCGTGGGTAATCTTGAAAAATCCCTGTATCGTATCTTGTAATATGATTCGTACGACTTGTGTATGAATGGAAATACATTCTCCAAGTAGGATTTCCCGACACCTTATTATATATACATATATATAGGAATAGGTTATGATTACTTTATCACGCCGTGGTGTTGTTGGTTGAGTATGCCACAACTTAATAACAAAATGCTTGAAGAGGTAAGCGAGAATTACCAGAATATGACATGTGCAAATATATCATCATGCTATGACAATCTTTTACTACACTCGTATCTTAAGTAGGAGATCAGTTATGTGGGGCAAAGTATTAAGTTGATTGGTGATGGGTATAGTTGTATGTTTATTACTTGCCTGTTATTGGACATACCACCATGGTATGCAGCAAACAGGTTAGAACAAACAGAAAGGAAAATCATCAGTATGCGATGAGGCAGGGCTGTATCAATATATATATATATATATATATATATATATATATATATATATATATATACTGTATATATTATATATATTTTTTTTTTTCTATGTGATTGAGGGAGGCAAAAGGCATAACTGCCTATAGCGAGTGCCTCCCCCATAGTTGAAAGAGTGACAGGGCCAAAATCAAGGGACGTTCGAGCCAAAATGCCTGGACACACAGAGTTTGAAGCAATTTAAGTCATAGGAAGAGGGAAAGACTGATTCTGGGAGAGAGTTCCAGAGCTCAGCTGTTGAGTAGAAGAAAGTTTGAGAGTAACGTTTCACTCTTGGGTTGGAGAGTTGCACAGAGTAGGGGTGGGATTGAGTTGCAAGACGGGTACCACGTGCCCTACGTAAAGGAGGGGGTATGCACTGGGATAGCTCTGAGGAACAATGATTATTATAGTAGCGATAGAATAGCGAGAGAGATGCAACATTGCGGCGGAGAGAGAGAAATTGCAGAGAGTTGGTGAGTGGACGGGAGTTAATGATACGAAAGGCCTTCCTTTCAACTTTGTCTAGGAGAGCGGTGTGAGAGGAACCTCCCCACACATGTGAACAATACTCAATACAAGGGCGCACTATGCCCCTGTACAGAGCAAGAAGCTGTGCAGGGGAAAAGAACCCCCTAAGGCGGTTGAGCACACCCAGCTTCTGGGAGGCTGCCTTAGCAAGACTGGTAATATGGTCCTTCCAAATGAGAGCAGAAGAAAAAGAGACACCAAGAATATTGAGAGAAGATGAAGGGGGTTGATTTTTGTATTGTTGAAGAATAAGGGATAGTCCGCTGGGAGATCCTGACGGGTAGATAGATGGAGAAATTGGGTTTTGGAAGCATTAAAGTTAACAAGGTTTTCTCTGCCCCAATTGGAAATAGTATTTAGATCAGAATTTAAGAGTTCTATGGCTTCATTACGTTTGTCGTTGAGGGATTGCTGGCTGGGGCGTTCTGAAAAAGTAATGGAGTAGTGTAAGGTTGAGTCGTCTGCGTATGAATGGATGGGAATTAAGGTACAGTTAAGGAGATCATTTATAAAAATTAGAAAGAGAATAGGAGATAGGACAGAGCCCTGAGGAACACCGGAGTTTATAGGGTGAGGAAGTGAACAATGGCCGTCCACAACCGCAGCTATGGAACGGCCAGAAAGAAAATTAGAGACAAAGGCACAGATGGAGGGATAGAAACCGAAGGAGGGTAGTTTAGAAATTAAAGATTTATGCCAGACTCTATCGAAGGCTTTCGATATGTCTAGTGCAATAGAAAAAGTCTCACCGAAGTCCCGAAAGGAGGATGACCAAGAGTTAGTAAGATATGAAAGAAGGTCACCAGTAGAGCGACCCTTAAGGAATCTGAGAGCAGATTATGAGAAGAGAAATGCTTAAGAAATTTGGAAGCAAGAATAGTTTCAAAAACTTTAGAAAGACAAGAGATAAGAGCAATTGGACGATAGTTCGAGGGTTGAGAGCGGTCACCCTTCTTTGGGACAGGTTGAATGTGAGCAAACTTCCAGCATGAAGGGAAGATGTTAGAGAATAGACAGAGACGAAACAGTTTGCCTAGGCAGGGAGTCAGCACGGAAGCACAGTTTTTGAGAACAACAGGAGGAACACCGTCCGGACCGTATGCCTTATTAGTGTTAAGCCCAGAGAGGGTAGAAAGTACATCTTTAGAAGAGATTAGGATATTAGGCATAAGTAAGAGAGAGGAGGGCGGAGAGGGAGGAATAGCACCGGAATCATCCACGGTGGAGTTTCTAGCAAAAGTTTGAGCGAAGAGTTTAGCTTTGTCAGAGGAAGAAGTGATGGTTGTGCCATCAGAGTGGGAAAGGGGAGGGAAAGACGAGGAAGAGAAATTGTTGGAGAGGTTTTTGGCTAGATGCCAGAAAGCTTGGGAAGAGCTAGAGTTGGATAGTTCAGTGCAAATTATATTGATGAAAGAGTGTTTGGCAAGTCGAAGAACAGGTTTGGCTTGATTCCGGGCAGAAACATATGAAGAATGAGAGTCTTGAGTTTTAAGGCGTCGGTACCGGTTGAATGCTTCCTCCTTATTGCGGACAGCAGTAGAACAGGCGTGAGTAAACCAAGATTTTTTAGCATTAGTCTGAGAGAAAGAAAATGGAATGTATGCTTCCATGCCCGATAGGATTACCTCGGTAATGCGTTCAGCACTCTCCGAGGGTCCTCGGCCATAGAAGCAGAAATCATTCCATGGGAAATCAAAGAAGTACTGCCGAAGAGCCTCCCAGTCGGCAGTGCCAAAGTGCCACAAGCGCCGCCGGCTAGGAGGATCGGGTGGCTGTACTGGAGAGATAGGACAGGTGACAGAGATAAGTTTATGGTCGGAGGAACCCAAAGGAGAGAAAAGATCGACAGTATAAGAAGAAGGGTTAGAAGTTAGAAACAGGTCAAGAATGTTGGGCCGATCTCCGATGCGATCCGGGATACGGGTGGGTTGCTGAACTAACTGCTCTAGGTCATTTAGGATAGAAAAGACGTAGGCTTGTTCACCAGGTGGATCAGTAGTGTGAGAGGAGAGCCATTGGCGGTGGTGAACTTTGAAATCTCCTAAGATGGAGATTTCTGAGAAAGGAGAAATGGATAGAATGTGTTCCACTGTAGAGTTTAGATAGTCAAAGAATTTGGGAAAGTTGGTAGAGTTAGGGGAAAGATAGACAGCACAGAAATATTTAGTAAGAGAATGACAGGAAAGTTTGAGCCATAAAGTTGAGAATTCAGAGGAGTCGAAATCGGGAACACGAGAGCAAGTGAGTTTATTGTGCACATATACACAACATCCGCCTTTAGCTTTGAAACTAGGATAGATAAAGTAGGAGGATACAGAGAAGGGGTTGCTGGATGTTGCTACAGACACCTGAGTTTCGGTGAGGAAGAGAAGATCAGGTTTGTGGGAGGAGAGATGGTGCTCAACAGAGTGAAAGTTAGAGGAAAGTCTGCGAATGTTGCAGAAATTAATAGAAAGAGTAACAGGCCGAGGTCCAGGTAATTGTGTGGGGTCGTCAGGGGATGGTCGGTCGGGTGAGGGGGCATTTATGGTCCCCCCCCCCCCCCCCTGGGGACTCCGAGGCTGGGCTACAATTCATCATTTTGTTTTTTTAATTTTGGTATGGAGGAATGAAGTGTGGTGTGCATGTTTAGTGTAGTGAAGTGGATAGGAGGAGGAGGTGTTTGTGAGAGCTAGCTGGATTGCTCTCAGTGTAAATGAGGCACAAAGAAAATCAGTAAGAGAAGCCAAGCAAATGAAACAGGAGTTCCAGTGACTCTTTATCACATGCCTATAACCTCACCTGGGTCTAGCTCATATATATATATATATATATATAGTATATAAGTATATTTTGTTTAAGAGACAATGAATAGAGGAAGGAATAATACAGACATAACACAAAAGATCCATGGGCCTAAAGGCATCCTCCATTCATAAGATGTTTGTAACAATTGTATTTAAATTGTTATAGTTTGTACATTTGTGGAAAGCAGCTCCAAGGAACTGGATTCCAGAGAGTTTAAGTTCGGGGAATATATGAATGTTAATATGTGGAAGTTCTACACTGTGGAGGAGAGAGTGTTAATTCATAGGCAAATGAAGCTGCCCAAATTCTGTGGGGAAAGATGTGGAGAGCTGGCAAAATTGAAGCAAGTTCCTCATAACATTTGATGTGATAATATTTGTAGAGTATATATATATATATATATATATATATATATATATATATATATATATATATATATATATATATATATATATATATATATATTCTCTTTTAAACAGACGAGTTTAAAGGCAATAGCAGTTTCAGCATTCAGGATTTTATTGTTACAGCTTTCAATAGTTCTAACAATTTTCCTCTGGGGTTCAGAGATGAGGTACGACAGGTTAGCAAAATTCATGGTGGATCCAACGTTTCACAAGTAAACATCTTGGATCTTCAGGGAATGGAGAGGTAATGATTAGAATAAGGACAAAGCAACATATTTATACAAAATTCGAGGATCAAGAATAGGTAGGTGGGCGGAGCTACTGGGTGTGGGGTGGCTGTTCATTGGTGGAAGGCAGTCTATTCGCGAGACGGGCACTAAATCTTATCGGTGGTTGGTTGTTGGCTGTGGATGGCTGTGATTAGTTGGTGTTGTCAGTTGTGTGGTGAGCGCGGAAAGGTAAGGGAGGGGGGCACAGGGCGAGAGGAAGGGGGGCAGTATGCCTGTAGCGCTTGCCTGAAGGAAGAATTTGAAGGTCTTGTGTTTGGTTGTTGATGCTGGGGTTGAGTGTTTGGATGTATAGAGCTTCTAAAATAGCTAGTCTTCTGGGGTCTGATTCTTTGTCGAGTATGGTGGTTTGTTTGTCTAGGTCGGCGCGAGTTAGGGCAAGATGGTGGGGGGCTTGATAGTGATCTTTTATAGCGCCAGATTGAAGGTGGAGGGTTAGTCGACGGGAAAGGCGAGTCTGTGTCATTCCAACATAGGATAGGGGTCCACAGTCCCCAGAGGTGCAAATATGCTGGTATATCACATGATCGTCTTTCGGTTGGTTGGTGGAAATTGGGCGGTTACGGAGGACAAGGACAATCTTAGGAGATTTGTAGTAAATAATGAGTTTTATTTTATTGTCAGGGTTAGTGGGGAGGACGTTTTTGTGAATTATTTCTTTCATAATAGATTCGTCTGTTGTGTGGTCGGAAGATATGTAGTTTCTGTAGAAAAATGTAATGTCAATGGCCGGGTTGGTGCTGGGGGGTCTTGTTTGTACCATTTTTCTAGGTGGTGGTTGATGGCATTGGTGATGTCAGTGTTGGAATACCCATTGTTGACTAGGACCTGGGTGAGCCTTTCCTAGACGCTCTTGGAAATATGTACCAAGGAGTCCCCTTTCCTGTGCCCCCGCGGGAATATGTATCAGCAAATCGACAGTGTAGCGATGGGAAGCCCCCTGGGGGTCCTGTTCGCCAATTTCTTCATGGGAACTATCGAAGAGGAACTCCTGGCTGCCCACCGGCCAACTGTCTACTGCAGGTACATCGATGATATCTTCGTGCGGGTGAAGGACCTGGGCGAACTCAGGGACCTCCAGCAGCGCTTCATGGCCGCCTCCGGACTCAACTTCACATACGAAGAAACCACCGATGGACATCTACCCTTCCTCGACCTCCTTGTCTCCCTCCACGACCACGGCTTCAAAACTACAGTGTACACCAAACCTACTAACAATGGCCAATGTCTTAATGGGGAAAGTGAATTCCCTAAACGATACCATCAGTCCACCATCGCCGCCTATGTCAGGAGAGCCCTCACCCATTGCACCACCTGGAATGACACACACAATGAATTGGAAAGGCTCACCCAGGTCCTAGTCAACAATGGGTATTCCAACACTGACGTCATCAATGCCATCAACCACCACCTAGAAAAATGGTACAAACAAGACCCCCCCAGCACCAACCCGGCCAATGACATTACATTTTTCTACAGAAACTACATATCTTCCGACCACACAACAGATGAATCCATTATGAAAGAAATAATTCACAAAAACGTCCTCCCCACCAATCCTGACAATAAAATAAAACTCATTATTTACTACAAATCTCCTAAGACCTCCAACCTTGTCCTCCGTAACCGCCCCCTTTCCACCAACCAACCGAAAGACGATCATGTGATATACCAGCATATTTGCACCTCTGGGGACTGTGGACCCCTATCCTATGTTGGAATAACACAGACTCGCCTTTCCCGTCGACTAACCCTCCACCTTCAATCTGGCGCTATAAAAGATCACTATCAAGCCCCCACCATCTTGCCCTAACTCGCGCCGACCTAGACAAACAAACCACCATACTCGACAAAGAATCAGACCCCAGAAGACTAGCTATTTTAGAAGCTCTATACATCCAAACACTCAACCCCAGCATCAACAACCAAACACAAGACCTTCAAATTCTTCCTTCAGGCAAGCGCTACAGGCATACTGCCCCCCTTCCTCTCGCCCTGTGCCCCCCTCCCTTACCTTTCCGCGCTCAGCACACAACTGACAACACCAACCAATCACAGCCACCCACAGAGAACAACCAACCACCGATAAGATTTAGTGCCCGTCTCGCGAATAGACTGCCTTCCACCAATGAACAGCCACCCCACACCCAGTAGCTCCGCCCACCTACCTATTCTTGATCCTCGAATTTTGTATAAATATGTTGCTTTGTCCTTATTCTAATCATTACCTCTCCATTCCCTGAAGATGCAAGATGTTTACTTGTGAAACGTTGGATCCACCATGAATTTTGCTAACCTGTTGTATCTCATCTCTGAACCCCAGAGGAAAATTGTTAGAACTATTGAAAGCTGTAACAATAAAATCCTGAATGCTGAAACTGCTATTGCCTTTAACCTCGTTTGTTTAAAAGAGAATCTGTTACCTGGCTATACTAACATATATATATATATATATATATATATATATATATATATATATATATTTATTTTACAAGTGAATTGAAAGAGACAAAAGGCAAAGCTCCCCGCAACAAGGGTCCCCTGCCAAGGCTGAAAGAGTGACAGCAAGACAAAGTCTAGGGACGTTAGAGGTAATTTAGGTGTGTTGAAAAGAAGTGTGGTGTGCTTGTTAAGTGTAGTGACATAAATAGAAGGAGGAGATGTTTGTGAACGTTAGCTTTGTTACTCTCTGTGTAGGTGAGGTACAAATAGAAAAAGTGGGAGAAGCCAGTCTATTGAAACAGAGTTCCATCATTTCCCTATCATATGCCTATGTGGCCTCACCTGGGTACTGCCCTGCTCAATTGGTACCTACAATCTCCGTATTAATGCAAGGGATTCAATATATCTTTGGATGAATAATGGAGGAAAGTCCTGCGTTATTGCAGAATTATAGATTAATCCAGTTGCTTTATTTGTAATGTTGCCCAACTGTCTTAATGCAACCGCTCCACATCCATTCCAAAGGGATGAAAAGTATTCCATCTGACAACGCTAATGGCTGACTGCTCCACAGTGAAGACTATTCGAACTTTATACAGGAGTCCAAATTTATTATAGGCATTTTTAGAAATGGATCTAACATGAAGTGTCCAGCTCAGGATGGCATTCAATGTTACACCAAGGATATCAATACTAGAGGAGGCTGGAATAATCACATTATATACAATTATTTGAATTCAACAAGGTACTGTGTGTTATAAAATTGTATGTACTTGGTTGTCTGTGCATTAACCAAAAAATATATATGGTATTACTGATTGTTAGCACCAACAGTTACCTCATATATTTTGTTTATGTTTATTAGATCGGTAGAGCATATACATCATTGCTATGTATGTCATTAAGAGCAGAAATGTATAATAAGGGAGATATTATAAGAAAACAAAATACTCTTCCCATGTACGGCACTGCCACTCCCAATCATCACATGTTCATCTAGACTGTGTGCCGTCTATAGGAGACTATTGACATTTGTACAGTAGGTAGACATGTTGTTACTGTCTTTCTAATTGTTTTACCGAAGGTTGAAATCATTTTTAATATGTTGAGAAAAAAAATTGTGGTTATCTCATAAATAAGTACCAAAATTAATGTTTTGTCCCCTATTGACAAAATAGATGATAATTTCAATAAGAGGGTGGGGGAGGGGGAGGGGGAGCGGAGCCTCCCCCCCCCCCCCTCCCTTCAATGAATCCTGTATCCCATGGCAAACTGTTATTTTCATATACTGTAGGCCTATAGCTTATTTGTGTTGTTTTATTGTCTCTAACCCCACATGTTCCTTGATCTACATAGCCCTTCCCACAAGTGAGGGCTGTGTTTTTAGATAGGTAAAACAGGGGTAAATACTAATTTGTGCTACAAATCTTTATTATGCAACACTACATCTGAAGGACAAAAACACACAACAAAAAATAGTTACTAAAATTGCTGTTGGTGCTAAAAGTCAGGGTTACCCTATATTTTTCCCCCATTCATTAATTTTGAAAGGTCCTGGCTCAGAGAAATGTAAGTGTTTTTATTGGAATATATGATACTAGGTTTCGTGAAGGAACTGCTACATGGTAAGGAACTGTGGAATGTTGAGTTATAAGCGTAATAATGTATTGGATTATGAGTGATAATAGGAGATAATTGATATGAATAAGGAACAGAGTTGGGGCCAAAACTGGTCCCTATGGATCGAAATCATTTATGGAGTGAACTTGAGAATAAAGGCTATCTACCATTACACATAATTTTCTGTTAATAAGAAAAGAAGAAATTATTTGGAATTACTGATGTAACAATAAGGATTGGTTGATAGGTCGACATGATTATAGAATCATTGAACCCTGTGATAAAACACAATGCTCGCTTGCTGTCTCTTCCGCTCACTTTTTTACTCAAGCACACTCTCTTTTTTTCGTGGTCTTCCAAATTGCTCCATTCATTCTCCCCCTCTCTCTCATGTCCCCTCCCACACTGCTTTTGTTCTACTTCACTGTACCCACCCCCTGCAATATATTGACTGTTATACTTCTTTTACACTTCTTTTAACATCTTTATAAAGATGTATGTAATTTTGTTTATATGTCAGTAAGGGAGACAAAAGACAGAACTACCCAGAGGTGAAAGAGTGACAGGGCCAAAATCAAGGAACGTTCGAGTCAAAATGCCTGGACACACGGAGTTTGAAGCAATGTAAGTCATAAGGAGAGGGAAAGACTGTTTCTAGGAGAGAGTTCCAGAGCTCAGCTGTTGAATAGAAGAAGGATTTAAAATAATGTTTCACTCTTAGGTTGGAGAGTTGCACAAAGTATAGGTGGGATTGTGTTGCAGGACGGGTGCTACATGCTCTACGAAGAGAGGGTGGTATACACTGAGAGAGCTCCGAGGAACGCTGATTATTATAATAGCAGTAAAATAGTGAGAGAGATGCAACATTGCAGCGAAAAGAGAGAGACTGCAGGTGAGTGGACGGGAGTTAATGAGACGAAAGGCTTTCCTTTCTACATTGTCTAGGAGTGCAGTGTGAGAGGATCCTCCCCACACATGTGAACAATTCTCAATTCAAGGACGCACTGTGCCCCTGTACAGAGCAAGAAGCTGTGCAGGGGTAAAGAACCCCTTGAGGCGGTTAAGCACACCCAGCTTCTTGGGTGCTGCCTTAGCAAGTCTGGTAATATGGTCCTTCCAATTGAGAGCAGAAGAAAAAGAGACACCGAGAATATTGAGGGAAGATGAAAGGTTGATTTTTTTATTGTTGAAGTGTAAGGGATAGTCCTCTAGGAGTTCTGAACGGGTAGAAAGATGAAGAAATTGGGGTTTGGAAGCATTAAAGGTAACAAGGTTTTCTCTGCCCCAATTGGAAATAGTAGTTAGATCAGAAGAGAAGTGTAGGATGGCTTCATTACGTTTGTCTTTGAGGGATTGATGGCTGGGCTGTTCAGGAAAACTAATTGAGTAGTGTAAATGTAGAGTCGTCTGCGTATGAATGGATGGAACTGGAGGTACAGTTGAGAAGATCATTTATGAAAATCAGAAAGAGAATGGGAGATAGGACAGAGCCCTGAGGAACACTGGAGGTGATAGGATGAGGAAGTGAGCGCTGGCCGTCCGCAACTGCAGCTATGAAACGGCCGGAAAGGAATCTAGAGACAAAGGCACAGATGGAGGGATAGAAACCGAAGGAGGGTAGTTTAGAAAATAAAGATTAGTGTCAGACTCTATCGAAAGCCTTCGATATATCTAGTGCAATAGAAAAAGTCTTACCGAAGTCACGAAAGGAGGATGACCAAGAATTAGTAGGATATGTAAGAAGATCACCAGTAGAGCGCCCTTTAACCTAAGACGTGCGCATGGGGGGTATGAGACAGCACACTCCTGTGCGCACGTATTTGAGCTGTTCCCATCACTAACATCGTTATTTTACCATAAATAGCATTAATACTTATCCATATGCGCCTATTATAGGTTGATTATAAAGGTATTAACCTGTTACAGCAATAAAACAAGTGGAAACAGCGTTTGGATGGTCAAAATCGGCGATACAGGCCGGGAGTTACATAATGTATGGCTGAGGTAACCTCCCTCCCCTCCTCCCCTCCCCTTGTCTGGAGAGACACTGTTACGCAATAGTCTCTCTCTTGCTCTTTCCCATGCTTGGTATCAGTGATGCTACCTGCTACCAACTCGCTAATGTTAGCACGAAAATAGACCACAGAATAAGGGAATAATAGGGAAAATAGGTGATAACTGAAGGAGGGGAGGAAAGTGGGGAAGGAGAGGATGTGGAGGAGTGATATTTGGCATGGCCCATGGGCAAAAAAAACAAAATAATAAAAAGGGGGGTGTTTTAAATGAATTTTTTTGGGCCCAGGATCTTAAGAGTCTTCCCGCAGTCGCCCGGGGACACTCTTAAGAGTCTTCCAGCACTTGCCGGGGGAAGCCATACTGGCGATCTGAGAGTTGATTATGAGAAGAGAAATGCTTAAGAAATTTTGAGGTAAGAATAGTTTCAAAAACTTTAGAGATTCAAGAGATGAGAACAATTGGACGGTAGTTGGACAGGTTGAATGAGAGCAAACTTCCAGCATGAAGGGAAGACGTTAGAGGAGAGACAGAGACGAAAGAGTTTGCCTAGGCAGTGAGTCAGCACTGAAGCACAGTTTTTGAGTACAATAGGAGAAACACCATCCGGACCGTACGCCTTCTTAGTATTAAACCCAGAGAGGGTAGAAAGCACAAATTTAAAAGATATTAGGATATTAGGCATGAGTAAGTGAGAGGGGGTGGAGAGGGAGGAATAGCACCGGAATCATCCAAGGTGGAGTTTCTAGCAAAAGTTTGAGTGAAGAGTTCAGCTCTGTCAGAGGAAGAAGTGATGGTTATGCCATCAGAGTGGAAAAGGGGAAGGAAAGACTAGGAAGAATAATTGTTGGAGAGGTTTTTGGCTAGATGCCAGAAAGCTTGGGAGCTTTCTGGGAAGTTGGATAGTTCAGTGCATTTATTATTGATGAAAGAGTGTTTGGCAAGTCGAAGAACAGATTTGGCTTGATTCCGGGCAGAAACATAGGAACAATGAGATTCTTGAGTCTTAAGGCGTCGGTACGGTTTGACTGCTTCCTCCTTTTTGCGGACAGCGGTAGAACAAGCATGAGTAAACCAAGATTTTTTGGCATTAGACTGAAAATGGAATATATGCTTCTATGCCCGAGAGGATTACCTCACTAATGCGTACAGCACTCTCCGAGGGTCCCCGGCCACGGAAGCAAAAGTTATTCCATGGGAAATCAAAGAAGTACTGCCAAAGAGCCTCCCAGTTGGCAGCGCCAAAGTGCCACAAGCGCCGCCGGTTGGGAGGATCGGGTGGCTGTACTGGAGAAATATGACAGGAGACAGACATTTGTTTATGGTCGGAGGAGGCCAAAGGAGAGAAAAATGTTACAGTTTATGCAAAAGGGTTAGAGTTTAGAAATAAGTCAAGAATGTTGGGCCGATCTTTGAAGCAATCCAGGATACGGGTGGGTTGCTGAACTAACTGCTCTAGGTCGTTTAAGATTGACAAGATGTAGGCTTGTTCACCAGGTTGGTCAGTGGATACAGAGGAGAGCCATTGGTGGTGGTGAACATTGAAATCACCTAAGATGGAGATATCTGCAAAAGGAGAGATGGATAGAATGTGTTCCACTTCAGAAGTTAGATAGTCAGAGAATTTTGGATAGTCAGTAAAATTAGAGGAGAGATAGACAGCGCAGAAATATTTAGTTTGAAAGTGACAAGAAAACCAGAGAGTTGAGAATTCAGAAGAATCTAAGTTGGGAACACGAGAGCAAGCAAGATTATTGCGTACATAGACGCAACATCCACCTTTGGATCGAAACTGAGGATAGAGATAGTAGGAGGATACAGAGAAGGATTAGCTGGCAGTAGTCTCAGACAACTGTGTCTCGGTGAGAAAGAGAAGATCAGGGTTGGCAGAGGAGAGGTGGTGTTCCACAGAGTGGAAGTTAGAGGAAAGGCCCCAGAATATTACAGAAATAAATAGTAAGAGTAGAAGGTGGTGGTGCAGTGCATTTTGGCGAGTCGTTACCAGGGGACAGACTGATGGGGGCATTTCTGGTCCCCCCCCCGGGGACTCCGAGGCGGGTCGAGGTTTCGTCATCTTTGTTTTTCTTTGGCAAAGTTAGTGTAGTATGTAAGGTGTTTGTAGTGTAATGTATTGATAGGAGGGGAAAGTGTTTTGGAGGGCAGAATGGGGTTACCCTTAATACTGTTGAGGCACTGAAAACATCACCTATGGAGGTCAGGTGGTGAAACAGGAGTTCCAGCGGTCCTTATCAGTCACCTAGCACTCCCTGAGAGTACTGCTCTGTTAGGCTGGTGCCTACAGCCTCTTCCTAGCAATTCTGGAGGTGGGATTCCCGTCACAAAGTGACAGGCGGTGGGGTCGCCACATCTCTACGCCACATCCCTACAAGTTTCGTTTTGTTCGCTATGATACTTTTCGCACTAGGGCGTGTTACAGTGATCGTAAACTACCTAAAAAAGCCCCACCTAGGTGTATTCTTCCCCTAAGAAGTTGCCACAATGAAAGGGTTAAGTCCTTTCCCTCTTCCTACTTCTGTAATTATTTTCCTTCTCCAATCTCCACCTAGTATTCTTTTTATCCACCTTGCCTTTATCTCCTTCACATTCGACCTCTTTCTTCCTTGCTTCATGATCTCCTTATCTTCCCTCCAACTCCTTTGTTCTCCCATCTTAATCCGTTTCCTTTATCTTTTTCCTTCCTCCACCTCTTCTTCCTCTACTCCTCCCTCATCTACTGTTTCCCCTCTTCGCCATTCAATCTATGTATTTACATTCCTCTTCCTCTTCAATCTCTTCTCTACCGTCCGTTGTTCCTCTCCATAGAAATTGATGGTAATGACTAGATATTTAAAACATGAACAAACTGCAAAAATGTTAATTGGTAATCTGAGAGAGAGAGAGAGATATATATATATATATATATATATATATATATATATATATATATATATATATATATATAGAGAGAGAGAGAGACGGGTAACAATGGTATAGCAACGAGTCAAGTTCTCAAATTCCATAGATTTTAGAGGATATTCGTGAGTGTATGTTCTTTTCTTTTTATCTTTTTATCTATGTGGATGAGGGAGACAGAAGGCAAAACTGCCTGTGACGAGTGCCTCCCCCAGAGTTGAAACAGTGACAGGGACAAAACCAAGGAATCTATCTATCTATCTATTGCCTGACGCCGTGATCCCCGAAGGGGTGGCCACAAACGAACCGCCCCCATACACCTCTGTCCCCAGTCAGTCGACGCCCCTCCTCCCAACCAACACCGCCTTCGTTCATGTACTTCCTCACTCCATCCTTCCACCTCTCATTCGGTCTACCTCTCCCTCTCTGTCCCTCCACCTCGCTCTCGTACACCCTCTTAGTCATTCTCTCGCTTTCCATACGTTCCATATGGCCGAACCATCTCAAGTTGTTCCTTTTCATACTTTCCAGCACATCTACCTCCATACCACACCTCCTTCTTACTTCCTCATTAGTCTGTCTATCCCTCCATGTAACTCTGCACGCACTCCTTAAGTAATTCATTTCCACTGCTCTCACTCTTGGTCTGAGTCTCTCAACCAACGTCCATGCTTCGCTTCCGTAAGTCAGTGTCGGGATTACCACACTGTCATGCAAGGACTTCTTCACTTCCATACTGACCACCCTATTTCTTGTTACTGCTTTTAGCGTTCCTACAACCCTCTTCCCCTGTTGTACCCTCTCCCGCACTTCTTCATTCATAGTCCCATCTTTACTCAACACAGTGCCCAGATACTTAAAAAGAGTTGACGATCTCCACAGCCTGACCGTTCAGCTTCACCTCACACTCTGTGACTTCACCCCTTTCGAAGACCATAACCTTGCTCTTCCCCGCATTTACCTTCAAATTCCGTTTTTCGCACACTGTTCCAAACTCATTTACCAGACCCTGCAACTCCCATTCATTATCACTCATCAGAACTGTATCATCCGCAAACAGCAGTATAGGTAGCTTCCACTCAATTCCCTCCATTTTCAGCGATACACCAACATCCACTGCTCTTGATAGTATTTCTTTCATGACTCCATCCATATATACAGTAAACAACCACGGGGACATCACACACCCCTGTTTCAAACCAACATTCAGGTCAGAGAACTCGCTCTACTCACTCTCCACACATACTGCCACCTTTGCACCCTCATACATGCTCTTCACTGCTTTCAGCAACTTGCCTTCTACTCCGTATATTCTAAGTACTTTCCACAAACCTTCTCTATCCACTCTGTCATAGGCCTTCTCCAAGTCCATAAAGGCAACATACACCTTTTGTTTCTTCTCCAGATACTTCTCCACAACACAATTCAGGGTAAAAATCCGATCTACACATCCTCTTCCCTTCCTAAAACCTCCCTGCTCGTCGCCTATCCATTTCTCCGTTCTCACTCTCACTCTCTCAATCACTACCCTACTGAATACCTTCCCTACTACGCTTAGAAGACATATTATTCCTCGGTGGTTACCACACACTCCTCTTTCCCCTTTGCCCTTATTTAGGGGGACTATTATGCCAGTCTTCCAGTCATCGGGTGCCAAGGAATGTTCTAGCCAAAATGTCAGGACACTCGGATTTTGGAGCAATTTAATTCATAGGATAATGGAGAGAGAGATTCTGGGAGAGAGTTTTAGAGCTCAGCTGTTGAATAGAAGAAAGAATGGGAGCATCATTTCACTTTTGGGTTGGAGAGTTGCACAGAAAAGGGGTGAGAGTGTGTTGCAAGATGGGTACTACATACTCTACGTAGAGGAGGTGGTATACACTGAGAGAGCTCTGAGGAACACTGATTATTGTAATAGCGATAGAATAGTGAGAGAGATGCAACATTGCGGCGAAGAGAGAGAGATTGCAGAGAATCGGTGAGTGGACAGTTAATGATACGAAAGGCTTTATTTTCTACTTTGACTAGAAGTCCTGTGTGAGAGGTTCCTCCCCAAATATGCAAACAATAATCAATACAAGGATGCACTGTGATCCTGTGCAGAGCAAGAAGCTGTGCAGGGGTAAAAACCCATGGAGGCGGTTGAGCATACCCAGTTTCTGGGAAGCCATTTTAGCAAGAGTGGTAATATGGTCTTTCCAAAGAGAGATCAGAAGAAAAAGAGACACCGAGGATACTGAGAGAAGATGAGGGGTTGATTTTTGTGTTCGTATTTCGTTGTGCTATCATGGTCACAAATACTAGAACAAGCTCGTTGGTCTTTGGTTTACCTCCTGAAGACCTGCTTGTCCTGGGATTGGTGACATTTACGGACTTGGTGTTTTTATGGTGATAAACATTTATGTGGTGTGACTATGGTAGAGGCCTATTATCTACTTCTGCATTCCGCATCTTGCAACTTCGGTAGGGCCAGAGCGGGTGAGTCAATCGCCTGAGGCGCCCTTAATACCCCAAGAACAAGAAGAAGAATACCTGAACACGTACCTAATATACCTAAATACCTAAACAAGAGCCAGAGCATAATACAAGTATGTATCCCTGAAAGGGCATAAATTGAGCTTTCCAATGACAACCGAACCATCCTTCTACGATCACTGGTTGTCTTGCAACGATCGTGCAACCGAAGGGGAAAATCGCTAAAATACGGTAATTTTGTTACATAATTACGTGTGTAGCGAGTGAGAGAGGGTGGAGTAGTGTGGCGTACATGTCAGTGGGCCCACGACGGTCGTGGCGAGCGGTCATGAGGCAACCTACGCTCCTCCCAACGCTCGGCTCTCTCTCAGAGCCAATATTGCGCCAAAATTGCACACATACTTAAGTCGGGCCCCGCCACATTGTCCAGCTTTTTAGATACAGACTTAAGTCGGGCCCCGCTAAAGAAGGGTTAAGAAGGAATACCACTGGAGCCAATTGCTTATAATGTTATGCCCCATGATAGTGCTGCAATACCTAGTTCGTGCGAAGGAAATAACCAGTTTCTTCTCTTTCCTGCTATCCTCTTTGCCCGAGTGTAGACGGAGGGGGATCGAGCGGGAGGGTGGGATGTAAGATGATAAGAAACTGGACCGTGATCATGGATGATCTGTATAGTTCTCTCTCTCTCTCTCTCTCTCTCTCTCTCTCTCTCTCTCTCTCTCTCTCTCTCTCTCTCTCTCTCTCTCTCTCTCTCTCTCTCTCTCTCTCTCTCTCTCTCTCTCTCTCTCTCTCTCTCTCTCTCTCTCTCTCTCTCTCTCTCTCTCTCTCTCTCTCTCTCTCTCTCTCTCTCTCTCTCTCTCTCTCTCTCTCTCTCTCTCTCTCTCAAACTATTGATTTAATTAACGCTGTATGTACAGTCGCAATCCCTAAAAGTAAGCTCACGCAACACAGTTTGTTCTTCCACCATTCACTACTAAATATTCTTGCATGTTACATGATCACCGTATCAAGTTTCTGCCCCTTCACTGTCACTGTATCCAGCTCTGCATCAGTGTTTTATTATATTTGTTCTAGGTGTATGCAGGAGACAAAAGGCAGGCTGCCTGTAACGAGTGTCTCGTGCAAAGCCAAAAGAGTGACAGAGAGTTACATTTAAAGGACGTTGGTGTCAAAATGCCTAGACACACAAAATTAAAAGTAGTCTATATCATAGGATGACGGAAAGATTGATTGATCGAGAGCGTTCCAGAGTTCACTTGTTTAGTAGAAGAAAGACTGCTAATTCTTGGGTTGGAGAGCTGGACAGAATAGGAGTAGGAGGGGGTATGCACTGAGAAGAGTTATGAAGAACACTGATTTTGTAATAGCGATATAAGAGTGAATGAGATACATCATTGCGGCGTGTAGAAAGAGATTGTAGGGAACGAGTACGAAGAGGTGAGTTGATGAGGCAAAATGCTTGTGACTCTACTTTAAGTGCGGAATGGGCAGAACCTACCCACATCCTCCTGTCAGGACTTCGGTGAGACCTTTTCTATTCCACTAGACACATCGAAGGCCTTCGATAGAGTCTAGCACAAATCTTTAATTTCTAAACTACCCTCCTTCAGTTTCTATTCCTCCATTTGTGCCTTTGTCTCTAATTTCCTTTCTGGCTGTTCCATAGCTGTGGCTGTGGACGGCCATTGCTCACTTCCTCATCCTATCAACTCCGGTGTTCTTCAGGGCTCTGTCCTATATCCCATTCTCTTTCTAATTTTCATAAATTATCTTCTTAACTGTGCCTCCATTTCCATCCATTCGTATGCAGACGATTCTACCTTACACTACACAATTAGTTTTCCTGAATGCCCCAGCCAGCAATCCCTCAAAAACAAATGTAATGAAGCCATGCAACACTTATCTTTTGATCTAACTACTATTTCCAATTGGGGCAGAGAAAACTTTGTTACCTTTAATGCTTCCAAAACCCAATTTGTTCATCTTACTACCCGTTCATAACTCCCAGAGGACTATCCCTTACACTTCAACAATACAAAAATCAATCATTCATCTTCTCTCAATATTCACGGTGTCTCTTTTTCTTCTGCTCTCACTTGGAAGGACCATATTAGCAGTCTTGCTAAGGCAGCCTCCCAGAAGCTGGGTGTGCTCAACCGCCTCAAGGGGTTCTTTACCCCTGCACAGCTTCTTGCTCTGTACAGGGGCCACAGTGCATCCTTGTATTGAGTATTGTTCACATGTGTGGGGAGGATCCTCTAACACCGCACTTCTAGACAAAGAAGAAAGGAAAGCCTTTCGTATCATTAATTGCCGCCCACTCACCAACTCTCTGCAATCTCTCTCGCTACGCCGCAATGTTGCATTTCTCTCGCTATTCTATCGCTACTAAAATAATCACTGTTCCTCAGAGCTTTTTTTTTTTTTCCGAATTTATACCACCTCTTCTACGTAGGGTATGTAGTACCCGTCTTGCAACACAATCCCACCCCTAGTGTGAAACTCTCCAACTCCAACTCAAGAGTGAAACGTTTTTCTCAGTCTTTCTTCTATTCAACTGCTGAGTTCTGGAACTTTCCGCCATAATCAGTCTTTACCTCTTCCTATGACTTAAATTGCTTAAGGAAATGGGTGCAAGAATTGATCACAAGGTGATACATGCATGAATTTTCCCGGAAATGTTCACAAGGACCTACTTTACAATTTCAGAGCAGGAGCCACCGAGATTTCTGTATTGCATAGCAACGGTTGCTAGGCAAAGCATTTTCCTTAGCAACCGGCAGCAACGATGCAGTTTCTGAACTACTATGAAGTGTTATGACTTTGTACTTTTATTTATTTTCCTATATTCACTCCTAAAATGGTTCAAAAGATGTATAAAAGCATATATATCTATATAATAGAGTGAATGTCAGCACACAACCAGGGCACACTGGTGACATCACTGCTGTGTAACTCAGCATGGGGTTCAGTGCCAGCTGATCTAGATATACTAGTACTTTAATAAGTACTAGTATATCTAGATCAGTGTCCCAAATGCTATCTAACAGCCCCAAATCCACTAGCTACTAAACTGTAGTTTGTAGTTGGTAGATGTAGTTAGATAGCCGCGCCTGAATTGACAGGATGTGCCAGCGCGGGAGAGCCGAGCCAAGGGTAACGGGGCTTAAGAATTACCCGGAAGGTGTACAGATCGCACGGAACTTAAATGGCACTGGATGAACGATCGGGCTAGGTGTAGGGAAACTGAACCTAGTTGTATCCCATAAAGGAATATGTGCAACAGATGTATTTGATAAAGGTGGTAAAAGGATAAACCCTCGGCCTTAATCATATTTTGTTTCCAGTTTCAGCAAGTTTGATATATTTGATCTGCGCACAGTGGTAGTCAAGACGTACTGAATATTCACAGAAATGGCCAGTGCCTCATCTTCATCTGTTCAAGCAACTGATTGGACTATCTGTGTTTTTTGTCAACTGGACACCAAAGAGTCTCTCATATCACCAACTGACAGAGGCTATGAAACCATAGTTGACAACATCACACAACCTTGACTCAATGCCAATCAAAATGAATCTGGCACGACTTGACCATGGGAATGGTATTCAATTAACATTGAAAGAACAGAATGCAAAGTGGCACAAATCTTGTTATCAGAAGTTTTCACATACCAAACTGGAACGCGCAAAACGAAAGCACAAGTCTGAGGAAGATGGGACTGCTTCAAAACTAATTTTCACACGTAGCACTAGCAGTGGTGGTGATACTGCCTCAAGTGGAACAGTTGGCAGCAATTGTCCCAAATGCTTCTTTTGTTCCCAGCAGCAAACAAAGGAGAACCTCCGCGAAGTCTGTACATTTCAACTAGATTTTCGTGTGAGGAAATGCGCACATGATCTACAAGATGAAAATCTTCTTGCAAAATTAAGTGCAGGAGACCTTGGATGTCCGTACATGTGCGTGACATGAGCAGTCTATCTCACACTCATCCAGATGTTACCAAAGAATTTCAGCAAGGCAAGTTTGTTGTGGCAAAATCCCAGAGAAAATTCTCCCTCATTGCTGTCGATCACTGCCATGAACAAAACAATGGAGTAATGAAGGATGAAGGCAGATTCATCGGGCTTACCCAGGATGCAAACTCCCTCTTGAGATAGGCAGTGGCAGGACCAGAACTTGTCAGAGTAATTTCTGAGTTTGAAGCGACCATGGTAGGGAAACAACAAAGTTCTGGGCAAAGAAACCATCATGAACAAACCCGGTCAACCCAGAAGTTGTTTGCTGGACAGGTTCAGGCGGTTGTTAGTGTAATGGAGGACATGGGGAGCCCATTTGAGGAGGAAGGGCAGGAACTTCTCAGACTCCATACAAAGGACATCATGGATGAGCAGTCAGTCGAGTGTCTAACCACTCTCGCATCAAAGGGTCAGGAGCAGTATGCAACATTTGTGGAAGAGCGGCTCAGAACAAATACTAAGCCAATCACAGCAACAATTACCAGGAACAAGGTGGTACTGTTCAATGTCCAAGGCAAACGATCAAACAAATCAGGGGACAAAGTCAGTCTCCTCAAAAGTGAATCTTCACTGTTTGCAAGTCTGTATGTTGCATGTCAGACAAGGAAAGGTGACTTGAACAATTTCTTCAATCATGAAAACCTCCCATTTCCTCCATCTCTGTCTGCCTATGGGCAGCTACGTCCAGGGAAGAAGTCTGATCTCATAGAATGTCTTGAAAAGAAAGTAGGGTCATCAAATCATGTGACACCAGAGACTGAAGTGAGAATCATGGATGGTGCGGCACTTGTTCACTTTCTTAGACCTGAGGGCTGCAAGACATTTGGAGACTATGCTGCCAAGGTCTTTCTTCCATACATAAACAATGCTCAAAGTCAGGCTCTGAGAGTGGATGTTGTCTGGGACCAGTACTTCGATAACAGCCTCAAGTCACAGACAAGAGAACAACATGTCACTGGTCCTATTCAGCGCAGACGAGTTGGGGCGTCTAGCCCAACATCAAAGAACTGGCAGCAGTTCCTTCACTTGGCCAACAACAAGACAGACCTGTTTACATTCCTGAACAAGGAACTGCTGGAAAATGCATCAAGAGACCAGACTCTCATTGTTACTGATGGTGCCAATGTGCTATGCTTACCTACACGAGACACCAGCAACATTGCTCCCTGCAACCATGAGGAGGCAGACTCGAGGATCATGGTGCATGTCAGTGATGCTGTTATGCAGGGCTTCCACAAGATCCTTGTTCGAACTGTGGACACTGACGTGGTAGTATTGGCAGTGGCAGTCGTACAGCAGCTGGCTCAGAGACAGCAGATAGAACTCTGGATTGCCTTTGGTTGTGGAAAGGACTTTAGGTACATCCCAGCTCATGAAATATGTGCTTCACTTGGCACAGAAAGATCCTTGGCACTGCCTGTGTTCCATGCTTATACAGGTTGTGATACCGTGTCCCATCTGGTCCAGGTGGGAAAGAAGACTGCATGGAAAGTGTGGGAGGCACGTGATGAATTTACTGCGACATTCTATGAGCTGCACAATGCACCTGAACAAATTGGTGAAGCGACTAAGGCTTCTCTGGAGTACTTCACCATTCGACTCTATGACAGGACAGCAACTTCTCGTTCCATCAATGAAGTCAGAAAGAATCTGTTCATCCACAAAGGACGTCAGATATCATGTCTACCTCCAACCAAGGCTGCTCTACAGCAACACATGAAGAGGGCAGTACTACAAGGTGGGCACCACTGGGGCTGCACCACGGTGCCAGAACGACAGTTGCCCTCTCCAAGTGAGTGGGGATGGACTTGCCCAGAAAAGTGGAGGCCTCTGTGGTCTAACTTGCCCGAAGCCAGTGCAACCTGCCCAGAACTACTGAAGTGTTCTTGCCGAGGAGGATGCACAGACTGCAAATGTGTTGATGTGCATCTAAAATGCACAGCCTACTGCAAATGCAAAAGTGACTGTGACAACAGTGTCTGAAGCTTTAGGAGTGGCATTTTTATAGCCTGACTTGCCCTAAATTGGATTTTATGCCACATCATTCTTGTATAATTATGATCTCCAAATGCAATGCTACACGTTTTTTAGAACAAGGAGTTGAGAAAAAACCATAGCACCTCACAGTTTTCCAGAAACTGCATTGTTGCTGCCGGTTGCTAAGGAAAATGATTTGCCTAGCAACCGTTGCTATGCAACACTGAAATCTCGGTGGCTCCTGCCCTGAAATTGTAAAATAGGTCTTTGTGAACTATTGTGGAAAGTGTTATGCTTGTATCACCTTGTGAGCAATTCTTGTCCTATTTAGTACCGATTGCCCTCACTACTTGAAACTCTGTGTGTCCATGCATTTTGGCTCGAACGTCTCTTGATTTTGGCCCTGTCACTCTGTCAACTCTGGGGGAGGCACTCGTCACAGGCTCTTCTGCCTTTTGTCTCCCTCACTAATATAGAAGAAAAAAAAATGCAAGCAATACTCAATACATGGGTGCACTGTGCCCTTATACAGAGCAAAAAGCTGTGTGGGGGTGAAGAACCCACGGAGAAAGTTGAGTACACCTAACTTCTGGAAAGCTGTTTTAGCAAGAGTGGCAATATAATCTTTCCAAGAATGGTCGGATGAAAAAGATACACCAAGAATATTGAAAGAAGATGAAGGCTTGATTTGTGTAATGTTAAAAAGTAATTGATAGTCTTGTAAAAAATTGAGACGTGTAGATAAAAGGAGAAATTGGATCTTGGCGGCATTGAAAGTAACAAGAGAGTTGCTAATGAACGGAAGCTCATATTAAACAACATATATAATGATTAAAGGAAGTTGATGGTATACTAATAAAGGTTAAGCTGTAAACCTTAGAAATTAACCCCTTGTGGATCACTACTCATTTTTGACAGTTTATTCTGCTTATAGTTTGACAAGTAGGATAAGTATATGGATTTCGAATGATTTATTGAGAGCTTTTGCCTTTTTATATACCCAAAGATCGTTCACAAGCTGCATAACATTATTTAAGATAACAAGAATAAGCGGTCAAAATGCATCGTTATCTTGTTAAAGTTAAAATAATCGAGAATGAGATTTCTTTCCATATGCAGTATATACTAATTTCAAAGTCATAATGAAATCGATTGCATCACATTACTCATTACATTACGTTCATCCAGCATCTGAACATGCTGTAATTGCGGGGTGAATAAAATTCCCTTGACAATAATTTCGAAGCTTTTAATTAGTAAATGGAATAATTGGATTACCTCAGTTAATTTAATTTATTCCTCATAGGACCTACTTCATTCTGTAACAAGCTCTGCATTCCAAAGTCAATTGTATCGCAAAAATAGGAGATTATTGAATCATGGGGATCTAAATCTGAGCTAGGTAAAAGTTTTAATATTGATTTATATGTTAAAGGTGAACTACAGGAATGAACGAAAAAACGAAGATTAATGCAGGGTCATAACTTGGCATGAATGTACTGTAATATGTATATGGGCAATATCGATATAATTCCATTACACTCCAGAAAAAAATACTATTATATAATGTCATTGGCAACTCGGCGATCAGCTGGACGAGTTCAACTGATCTGGAGTGACGCCATTGTATGGAGAGGCACTTTGTAAACAAGACATGCAGTCCTGGACTGTCAGGTCTGTTTTTCGTAATTAATATCTTTCAATTCAATACTCAAGCTCTGCAAAAGATCGAACACTGTCCTGAAGATGTGGTGCACATCAATAAATAATCATATCTCGCCAACAATAAACATACAGGCAGTGTTTATGAGTGTTTTATCCTGATCCAGAATCGAGGGAGGTCGGCTGTAAGGCCTATTTCTTAATAATAGTATCGTTTTCTGTTCAATTTATATATCACGGTCCCTTGACCAGACAGTGGTGAAGCCAAATGTTGAGCTGTAAACATGCATACAATTTATAAGAGATTCTCACATAAAAAAACCCACAGATTCACCCATTTCCCATATCGAGAGTTCCCACCATTGGCTACAGTTACGTCATGGTAAACACGCCAGTTCGTGCCACATACAATAACTTAGATAAGCTATATTTCTATATTGTTAGGACACATTGATGAAAGTTCTTCAGTACCATATACCTAAAACCAAGCAGATCCCAATGGACATTGTAGTTTGAATAGATTTCGTCCCTGGAATTTACCTTTAAAGTAACATATTATTTGGTGAAAGATTATATCAATATATGCAATCTTTTTAGTAGTACACTATGTATAACTTGAATACGTTTGCATCCCACGAATATATGCAACAATGTTGCAGTCAAGCACAAAACGTCCATATGGCTGTTCCAGCTTCTGTTTCATATGAGCGAAGTATGTTCGTTTGTACGTTCCCAAGTTTACCCGTCATTTAGAAAGACCCCGAATATATTTCTAGCATCAAGGGGGGGCTTACTTTTAGGGATTGCGACTGTACATTGGTTGTTTTGAGTGTGTATACATTTATGTACCGCTTAATGGTGTTTATTTTATTTGTGTAGCCTTTATATCTTAGGGTTATCTGTATAACTACAACTCCTTGATTACGGGATTCCTGTCTTATTGAGTATCAGAATTACAATTAACAATGCAAATGCTAATAAACAGTGCTTTCCTCACTTTCTAACAATATAATACACACTTACAAACCATTGAAGTACACAAATAATATAAATAAAACCTATAATAACACAATATAATACACACTTACAAACCATTGAAGTTTACAAATAATATAAATAAAACCTATAATAACAGGAGTTGTTGTTATGCAGAATTACCATATTTTAATTGTATTATAAATACCATTATTCCAAGTTCAAATCTGGAGGCCAAAATCATAAAGGATGCCACGGGATACACCATATAAGATATTCAGTATATTATATATAAGTCAATCGGTTATATTTAATAAAAGTAACATTGGAGCATATTGAATACTAGTATATTGTCATAATAATCAATTACAATAAAATATAGGCACAATAACTGATATTACTATTTCCTCGTTGACGACTGCCGGGATGTATGTGTCAGAAATACTGACTATTAATTGATGGTATTATTAATTATGTGCAATACGATAGTTAGGCTATAACTGTCATTTCTATGATTAAAAGATAGAAAGAAATACTGTGATTGTTGTAAGTTAAAGAATATTAATTAAGTTATAAAAGGCCTATTATGCTGCTATAAAATATTAATTTAATAGGGCCCCTCCATCATTGACGACTTCGCCTATTAATAGTAATAGTCTCCATTCAACATCATGCGCCAGCATTTTGAATAGCCCGCGCGGAAGCATCATGGAGTACTCATCATAAGTGCACGCCTAATTCCCTTATGGAATCGTCATTTTGATTGGATACCCTACAGAAAAAAACTCCGTAAAAAATAAAAAATAAAATTTAATTTAATATGTGTTATTATATGACTTGCCATATACGTGGATTTCTTATGCTTTGCTTCCCTGACACCAGGCCCCCTAGCGGCCATCTTCGTCCTTCCTTCTTCCGCGTCCCTCCCGACAACAGGGCTCGCGCCGTGTTCGCTTCATTCGTCATTCGCAGAGCTTCTAGTGAGTCCTTACTCATTTGTATACATCTGTGTTGCAGTAACAAGGTTTAGATTAGCTAGCACGGCTGCCAGATTGGTCGGTCCGCAGGAAGAAGTGTTAAAATAGGGTACCATTGTAACAGGCGTCTACGAGTCGCGGATGGGTGTACCTGTACCGCGTGTGTTATTTATTTTGTGATACGCCTTAGCTGTTGTGTTTACTTAGCTAGAAGGCGACCACTCTACGAGGCATGATACAGACTGTCAATATTGAGGTAGTACATGCCTTTTTCTTCTGTAATCAGCAAAAGCTCTGGGTAAGGGTGTCTGCACGTGGTGCTCCACCTTCCAGGGTTCATGTTTTGCTTAGGCCCCTTGGGTGGCCTCCCTCTACTTGGTGCGGCTGCTGGTTGCTGGGGCGTCGTCTGCTAGGATGTTCTTCAGTCCTTGTGGTCGGCCTAGTTAGGGGTCTCCAACGTAGTTTTCAGGTAATTTAGTGGTCTAAATTTTCTGTTGTTATTGTTACCTATGTATACCCCTGATTCTGGTTCTTGCATGCGGTCTTGTTCCTTCGGGGTAGGGGAGACGTCCCTTATCATTATTATTATTGCATTTATTTTATGTGTGTGGGACTGCGGTCAAAAGGGGCTGTGCTAACCCCTTTTTTCCCGGCGGCCCCGTGAGTGGGGCCCAGGTTATTCGTCTTCGACGGGTAGAAATATTCAAAGATCCCGGCGTGGTTTGGCTGAACCACTCTTCCGGCGGAATTGCATTCCGAGCAAGGATATAAACTCGGCTCGCAGAGTTTAAACTCTCCCGGCCTGACCTAGTGACACATCAGACGTACAGCCTGCGGCATCCCCAGTCAAGTGTGCACGAAGTGATAGAAGAGTTTTGCAAACTTATTTAGTAGGATCACACCTAAACAAGGTCAGGGGACCTGTGAAATATCACAGGTGAGTTTGTGAAAATCAGCTAGACAAGTCCGGCGGAAGGTTAGCGTAGTGGTGCATTATAGCTAAGTTTCCGGCGGATTTGAGTTAGGATGTTTAATACCTCGCAGGTTATCCTTATGAGCATTGATTCCTGGACATTTTTCCAGGTCCCGGCTGCTTCTCCGGCGGAGTTGGACTTCTGATCCCGGCGGAGGGGGGGCGAACCTCATTACGGCACCATGCCTAGGTTTGAACTTTGCGCTACGCCCTCGTGGTCCCTTTTACCAATTTTTGCTCATTCCCTTTGCATCAAATGCGTGAAATGTCTGGACCGCTCTAGGGGCGTGTGGTTATCCAAAAAGTGCGCCATCTGTGCTGAATTAAAAACTGCTCTGCTGGCTAAGAAAGACCTGTCTTGTTTAGCGGCCTTGCACTGCGTTTAACTTATATGCTAAAGACATAGCCCACAAGGCCCTCCAATGTGATGATGAAGTCCTGTGGGACAAATTAATTATCAAGTCCCCTTTAGTTAAACCAGGACCTTCCAAAGTGGTCAGACCCAAGGTCAAAACTAAAGCTATCAGTAAAGAGTTTGTCAATAGCAGTAGTGAGAGCGATGTCACCGAGGTCCCCTCCTCCGATCGTGCCACGCAGCGGAAGTCGAGGTCCAGGTCGAAGTCTCCCAGGACACACGCTCGCCACTCTACCTCAGATTCTTCCCGGTCTCACAAGCGCTGCAGAGAAGAATATGACACCCCGAGCAGCCAGCGTGAGACTCCGCAGCCGCTCCCTCCTACACCTCCCTCGGATACATTTACACGTGATTCTGGGGAGTCAGAAATAGGATCTGAATCTTTACCATCTACATCTAGGCAGGAACAGGCTATATGTGAACCTCCTAATGTGACTTTTGCAATACCAAAATTAACGGTAGTTCCCCGGGGTGAGAAGGCGGCAGGCCCTAGTAAGGTGCTGGCCGACCAGTTCAGGGGATATCCGCCGGGGGCCCAATTAAGCTCACAGTTGACGCAGGACTCCCTGCCCATGGTGGCAGGGGGTTACTGGCGCCATTCAGACCCATCTCTAAATATCATTCCAGAAAGGACTAAGGCCGGCGACATCGACGTGTTGCCGTCGTCAATGCCCGATTTATCATGGCCCCTGGCAGATAATGAGATAGACTCACAGGGGCTAGAATCACAAGAGATCTTAGAGAAGAGTGAGGAGCCGGCGGATGGTTTGTTCTCCCCGGCTCCTCAGTCTCTCCCTAGTAATTATTCTGAGGCTAGTTCAAACTCATCCAAAGATACCTCTAGGAAATGGATGACTTCTGATCAGGTAAAAGAGTTATTACACAATGTAATACAACATTATCAAACCCCTGCCTCGTCTCATCCCAAAGTTACCCCCTCAGCTCAGCCCCCTAACACGTCTGTTTTTAGACCTTTAGAGGCTGTTCCCCCTACTTGTCCAGCTCAGTCGGTAGCAGCTGCCCCAGGCCCCACAGGGCTGGCGGCACTCGCTTTGTCCAACTTTAGGGTGGTTACTGATGTTCAACCCCCTCCCTTAGATAAGGAGCCTATGAGGAAGGGCCCCATGCCCCTCCTTTATGGCACAGATTGCTCTTGGGTACCTGTAGTGCCAGAGAACCCCCTTATAGCTCAACCTTCGGTATCAGGGGACCCTCCAGTTCCAGGCGAGTGGTCCATTGAAATTAATAAGAACCGTAAATTTTGGGCCAGAGACGAGACAGGGAGGGTATTAGATGTCCTAATTAAAGGTGTCCCAAGCTTACTTAACCCGGCATATTTTGTGTATTCTGCAGCGCCGGCCGTTCCTTCTGCCGCTTCTGCACAACTTTTTGCTGACTGGTCGAAGGCTGATGGCATTAATGATGTCAAAGCCTTAGATTCTCTTACGCCGGAGTTGGCTACAACTCCGGCTCTGGACCAAGCTCAGACTCCGGTACTGCAGATGCGGCAGCTGGGCCCTTGGGTTGACTGGGAGATAGAAGCACAGGTATTTGCCAAGACTATCACCACCAAAGCTTCACAGCAAATCCCACCGGAGAATCATAATTATTTTTCCCTACCAGTATCCCAAGCAGAAGGGGAGACCCCAGCCTTACTAACATTGCTGGCGGCCCCCAAAGTGTCATTGTATGCCCTTGATGAGCCTTTCTCTCCCCCCCCCCCCCCGGCTACTCACTTGGACCGAGATTTTAAGTTACGCAATAAAGCCTATCGGACGTTCTCGCAGTACTTGGTGAGTCATCAAGTAGCCGCCTCTCTTGCACGCACGATCTCGGCCATCAATGAACCCCAAATAAGAAAAGCCGTGGAGCTTTCTCGCAGACTTTCACTACAAAACGCCATTCAGTCCCTAGGGGACATTAGAATTGCAATTTTGGAGGCGGTTCGAGCTCGCCAAGATCTGAGAGTATATCTGGTGAGAAAGTTGCCGGCGCACATAGGTCGCCGGGTAACCCTCTCCCCGGTTCTGACACCCACCTTGCTTGACACTGAAACGTGGAGTCTAGTTTTTGATATGGTAAGTGGGTGGAAGCAGGTTACACACTAGGAAGGATCCACCTAAGAAACCCTTTCATAAACCAAAGGGCGGTAGCAAACCGTACCAACCTCACCCTAAACAATCACCTAGAGACCCCAGACCACCTCCTCAGCACGGAGGTAATCAGTACAAACCCATACAAGGTAAGCACGGGTATAAAGGTAAAGCCCCATATAAACATCATCAGGGCACTACAACAGCCAAAGCTAGTCAAGCGTCCGATTCCAACTCCCCTCCACCTCCAAAAAACTAGCCACTCACACTCCCCACATCCCAAGGCCAAGCTCAAAGGCCCAGGATTGGGGAGTTGCCTTGCAGGACGAACCTCAGCTGCACCTCGGTTCGTTCTGTGCGTTCTGCTCAGCTTGGCCCAAACGTACCTGGGCCGGGAAGACAGTGAGCAAGGGAATCACCTGGCGGTGGCTCCGGCGGCCTCGACTGCGTCAGCCGCAAGAATACTCCCCTGTGTCTCAGGATGCGGAGGTCATGGTACAAGAAATGATTGCCAAACTGGTCCTTATACAGATAGATCCCCTTCAGCCAGTGTTCACGTCAAGACTCTTTTTAGTGCCAAAAAGGGACAGTGGGCAGATGCGACCAGTTCTAGATCTCTCGCATCTGAACACCTTTATAGAGAATTCACCCTTCAGGATGCTGAAAGTTCAGCAGCTCAGACTCGCACTTCCGCCGCAAGGTTGGATGTGTTCGATAGATCTCAAAGATACCTATTGGCATGTCCCTATCAACAAGAGGTTCCAAAAGTTTCTCGCTCTCAGAATCCGACACGAGACTTATGTCTCTCAAAGGATGCCGTTCGGGTTAAACCTAGCACCAAGAGTATTTACCAAACTCGTCCGGCAAGCTCTTTTTCCCCTGTTAGTTCAAGGAATACAGGTGTTTTGGTATCTGGACGATTGGCTAGTAGTGGCAAACTCTGTAGAATTATGTCTAGACCATGTCAACCAGGTGTTAAATCATGTACAAGCCCTAGGGTTCAACGTGAACTTGGCAAAGTCGCACCTTGTCCCCTCAAGGACGATTCAGTGGTTAGGGCTGATCTGGGATACCGCCGCTCTGACTCTGACTCAGAGTGCGAACAACCGCAACAGACTTAGAAGGAAACTGTTCCGGTTCCTCCACAGTCTAGATACGACCAGGAAAACGTGGGATTCCCTGATCGGTTCTATCAACTGGGTACAAATAACTGTCAAGTTGGGCCGATTGAAAGCCAAGCGATTAATCATGGAAGCCTCTCTTGCCGGAGGAGAAATTATGGCCAATTCCTCCATTAATCCATACCTTGCTATCGGCCTGGACCAAGCAAGACGTCCTCTACTCAGTCACTTCATGGGTTTCTCCCCCGCCTACGGTGTGGATAGACACAGACGCCTCGGGGACCCTGGGTTGGGGGTATCAGTCAAGTCTAGGCCACCAAGGGCAAGGCATTTGGGGGACAGACAGTCACATATCAACAAGCAAGAGCTTTTAGTTCCCCTGTTTTTTCTCCAGACTAACGGCACAACATTAAAGAACAAATCAATAGCATTCAGAATGGACAATCAAACCGCAGTTTTTTGCATTCAGAAGCAAGGCTCAGTGAGGTCACGAGAGTTGTTGAGAGTTTCAGAACAAATTTTTACCCTAGCCGACTCACTAGGGATTTCCCTACATGCTACCTACCTACCCGGCATAGCGAACGTCTGGGCAGACGCTCTATCTCGCCGGCGGAGCACTCTAGTAGAATGGACAATCAAACAGGCTATCTTCAACAAGATGATTGCAAAGCCGGCCCGTCCACAGATAGACTTGTTTGCGTCAGCAGAGAACCACAGACTGCCACTCTTTTTGACCCGGCACGGGGTAACCCTGGCGGGGGGACCCGATGCATTGCTGGTGGACTGGAACAAGTGGACCTCAATCTATCTGTTTCCGCCACCAGACTCTGTGTTAATGTGCAAAGTCATTCACAAACTGAGGGATTACCGGGGCCAGGTAGCGTTGATCGCACCTCTTTGGCCGGCTCAGGTATGGTACCACCAATTGCAACAGTGGTGCAAGAACCCGATGTCCCTCCCGGTCTCCGTCTTCCACTTGGAAACGATTGGCAACCTTCGGACCTCGCTCAGTTTTGCCTTGTGGATATCTATGCCAAATGGCTAAATCAATTTGGACCAAGTGTCACCCAAAAGCTCATGAATCAATACACACCGTCGACCAGGCGACAATATCAATCACATTGGAAAACCTTTACAACCTGGATTGTTGAGTCAGAGCAAAAGACTGCCTCGGCAGCCTTAATCTTCAAGTATTTAGACTATCTTTTGAAGCAGAAACATTTGTTGATCATAACGTTAAAAAATCATCTGTCTGCCATTAGGACCCCCTTCCTTGACCTCACCAGCCTGTTTGTTCCGCAGGCGGAGGAGAAAGGTTTTATGAGGGTGTGTTTTAAGCTTCGTCCACCTCCCCGCCAGCTCATGCCAACCTGGTCCCTTGATAAAGCTCTAGAGTTGCTGCAATCACGCAAATATAATAATGCGCCGGACTTTGATTCCATTTTAAAGAAAGCCGTTTTTCTCATGGCACTTGCCACCGGAAACCGGGTCTCTGAGCTGGCGGCGATGAGCAACGAACCAAACTGTCCCAGGTTTGGGAGACTACACGACAATGTTCAAATCGCGCCGTTTCCCTCCTTTATTGCTAAGAACGAACATTCGGAACATATTTTTTCTGAATTTTCCGTCCCGGCCTTAAAAAGAGGCCTCATTCATCACATTTTATGTCCTGTGCAAGCCCTCACAAAGTTTATGAGGATTGCGCAACCTCGCCAACTAGGTGCTTTATGGGTTAACCGACTAGGTAAGTGCATTACAAAATGGAAGTTAGCTTCCTTGTTTGTCGACGTGATCAGGGAAAGCAATCCCGGCGTGATAGGCAGGGCTCACGACATTAGGAAATGGGCAGTGGCCCTCAGATTTTTTTTTTTTTATTGATGATATTGCTAAAACCCAACTTTGGGCTTCCAATCATACGTTCCTAACACGCTACATGTCGGTTGCCCTAGATAAACCAAAGCGTACCTGTGTAGCTTTACGGCAATGGGTACAGTAGATCTTATGATATTGTTTAGTTTTAAAAATGGGTGCGGGGGGGGGTGCGGAATAGTCCACAGCCCCCTGTACCACTGGAGAATTGTGATAAATCACGAGCTGTGAGAGGACGGGTTCTACAGTCCAGAATTAGTTGACTTATTTTTAAATCCTAAGAATGTATCGCATAGTTGCAACTATGTCTGTTTTACCAAAGTGTACAATGATATGATTGTACAATTAAGTTAAGAACAGAACGTATACCTACGGCAGAGTTATCGTTCTATAGGACACAGGTGTGTCACTGTTTTTCATGCAGACGATCGGGTGCACGGATCTAACCATGAGCAAGCAGTTTCTTAATGCCACGCACTGCTAGCAAATGTTTTATACCTTTATATATTTGTATTACATACAATAAATCTGAAGAAACTCTTATCCGGATTTTTTCTTCCCTACGGTGAGGATATTTTTTACGAATGTCCCGCCTCCAGTCTTGATATTCAGGCGAAGTCGTCAATGATGGAGGGGCCCTATTAAATTATAGGTTTGATTCCCAAAGGGAAGTAGAGAAAACCGAATATTTAGTAGGGCCCCGTAATCATTGACGACTCGGGCCCTCCCATCCATCCCACTTCCCATTTGTTGATTTCTATAAGTTTATTCTTGATATATCAGTGAGGGACGAAGATGGCAGCTAGGGGCCTGGTGTCAGGGAAGCAAAGCATAAGAATTCCACGTATATGGCAAGTCATATAATAACAGATATTAAATTAAATTTTATTTTTTATTTTTTACAGAGTTTTTTTCTGTAGGGTACCCAATCAAAATGACGATTCCATAAGGGAATTAGGCGTTTCACTTATGATGAGTACTCCATGATGCTTCCACGCGGGCTATTCAAAATGCTGGCGCAGGATGTTGAATGGAGACTATTACTATTAATAGGCGAAGTCGTCAATGATTACGGGGCCCTACTAAATATTAGGTTTTCTCTACTTCCCTTTGGGAATCAAACCTATAATATGGTCTTTTGCAGTATATATGAATATTATCATAGGCCTATGTAATATTGTATTAAATCATCCTATCAGCGAATCCGGTGCGGTACGATATTTTTCGTAGCTAGCGGCAACAAGCTAGCAGGCTGGCATCCCGACAGGCGATCAGCAGTGTTGAAAGATTTCACCCAGCAAGCAACTCTTCCGTTAGTCATGCTATAGTGCATTCAGATACATCAAATGGCCATAATTTCTCACCTATCATCATCATTGACGTTCTCACCGACGCTGGACTGACAGATAAGCCTTATGTTCTTATCTTCATGATCATTTAACGTCATCATTTCTGTTTATTTTCTTCTGGGTGAGCTATTGTGCCACCTACCTACTTTTCCTTACCAACCGCCATATTTCCGGCTCCATTCCCAACCATATAGCTGTGTGAATGCATTGGTATGTTAATTCCTGGTATTAAATATACTGATCTTTATAGTAATTATATATTTCATGTGTTTGACCTTTATATCTAATTTAATCTAGTCTAAATAAGTAACTTGTACTAGTCATTCAATCACATTGGTCCCTAGACCCGGGAATTACTTGATTATCAAGATTATTTTAGCAGAGCTTCATTTTAACCCTGGTAAGATATCGTGGGTCCCACTATTGCTACGCTACTATGCGCAAAATCACTATTTTGGTTCCTGCACTTCTATTCTGGGTGTCTCGGACTGCAGTGAGTCAGTGTGAGGGCTGCCTTAGTGGTGAGCAGAGGTGTGACGCTCTCAGTCCTGTCAATCATGTCTCGTGGGCCCTTTTATGGACCCACCATACCTTTTGAGAAACTTTGTTTTGACTTTGATTCGAGTTGCCAAATAGTGTTTATTTGCTTCATTCTGGGAGATATTATTATGGTACTCATTGCCAACCTAGGAAGATGGGAACCAACTGCCTCAGGACTTCATAAGTATTTATTTTGATTTTTTGTATTCAGTCACTTCCTAACCCCACTTATTTATGTAATAAATGTAGTTACACTTCTCTTTGTAGCACTACCTTCATTAAAATTATGCTTTGTATTAAGGAACGATTGGACTATCTTTAAAGGGTTTGATATTGAAAATCCATCAAATGGTGTAGGGGTTATTTATTTGTAAAATGTTGTGACCATATTTGGCTCACTGTACCATCTGCAACCTGAAAAAAGCGATGTCTTACCAGGGTTAAAAGCGATGAGCAAGAGTTTGCAGCTGGGATGCAGGAGAAAGGACCCAGAGAAAGTAGGGCTCAGATTTTGACCCGAGTCTGCGGCGCCCGTGCCCGATAAGATAGCAGTTTTCGGACATTCTTATGTTGGATCAAGGCAGATGACCAAAGAGCCCTGTAGAGTACTGTGCGTTGGAGGGTGACCATCTGTTCGACCTCTTTCTTTGGGATCTTATTACAATGTTATGTTATATTCAGTAATTATTATAGGAATCATTATTACAACTCTCATATAATTTTAAGGTTATTTACTTGCAGTGTACTGAATATTTAAGCAGAATACTGTATAATTTGAAGGTTGAATTCAATGTAATTTCCTGCTTCTGTTCTACCGATGTCAGACTTTCTAGACCTTACACTCGCACTTTTTAGCTCACCAGGCATTGTCCACGTGGATCGGAAGTTACCATCACATGTTATGGGTGTGTGTGGGGAGGTAAGGAGAGAGGTTTTAGAGAGACTTAAACACGAGACATGGGCACGATAACAGGCCCTAGGAGATTCCTCACAGCTTAGGGGAATTCTCCTTGTAATATTCTAATCATCATTTGTTACTGAATAAATAAGATGGCTGGAATTTACATCTTTTCCTTTACCTAAATATATGTGGTAAAGGTGCTGGCGGCATTCATATCTATCTTATATCTATCAATCTACGAGAGAATCAACGCAGAGAATCTACCCAGTAACTTCAATCAACTTACCAAACTACAATAAACCAAATCTATAACTCCATTAGGAAACCTCCCAAACGGTTTTCCTTTATAATACCTAACATAAGATAGCCAATAAGATAGCCGTTTTCGGTCATTCTTATTTTACTAGGCTTAAGGCACCTGACCAAAAATCCCTGCAGAATACCGTGCGTTGGAGGGTGACCGTCTGTTCAAACTCTTTCTTTGAGATCTCGGGGGGCCAACTAAGAGCCTCCGATGAGTGGGAACGATTGGTCTTGTTCCGGGCCCAGATAATTTATTTGTTTATCGGTGGTAACAATATATGGCCCGGTTGTGAGCCCTGCGAGTTGGCCTAGAAGATCAAGCAGGTGCCTCAAGAGGGATACAGGAGGCAGCTGCAAGATCGTAGCTTTTGAAAACCGGACTAAGGTCTGACGATTTCAGCCTGGGGTGTATCAGGCCATCAGAAATTTGGTAAACCGGATTTGTAGTGGCCAACTACCTGACACTCGCCACTGCACTTGAAGAGTTGGAAGCCAAGTGGCAGATGACATTTAGACCTGACAAATGTCACCATATCCATTTCACCCATTTGAACAAAACCATCCCATACTCCTACAAACTCCACGGCACATTTTTATATACTATTCCCTCCCACAAATATTTGGGGGTCCACATCTCAGCAGACATGAGGTGGACCACTCACGTTAGCAGCATCAGAGCAAAGGCTAATAAGGCCCTGGACTTGCTGTGCAGGAATCTCACTAAGTGTAACGCAAACATCAAAATTCTTCTGGCATTTAACACCTTACGAGCGGCCTATGCGGTTTATTTATGTGTACCGCACAGCGGGGTGTTTTTAGCCAAAATAGGGCTGTTTACGTGATCATTTTCATGCCTAAATAAGACCCAGAACGTAAAACAAGTACCTATCCCTGAAAGGGCATAAACAGAGCTTTCGAATGACACCATAACGATCCTTGTATGATGGATAGTTTTCTTGCAATAACCGTGCAACGCGAGTGCAAAAAGCAGGTAATTCGGTACTTTCAGTACATAATTGAGTATGTAGCGAGTGAGAGAGGGAGGAGGGAGCTGAGATTTGTGTCAGTAGGTTCGCCGCAGTGGTCTGGAGCAGTCATACGCTCGCTAGTCTCCTGCCACCACTTGTCTCTCTCTCTCAGCCACATTACGTGCTGAAATTGCCACTCGAGTTATGTCGAGCGCCGCCACATAGTCCAGCTTTATTTAACTCGACTTATGTTGCTCGCCGCTAAATAAGGGTTAAAACACTAGTTCGGACACACTTAGAATACTGCGACACCGTCTGGGATCAACACACTCACAACAACATAAATAAATTAGAGGCCATACAAAACAAAGCTGCAAGATGGATCAGACGTGATTCCAGACACACTCCATCTGTCACTTTGCTCAAACAAGACATTAGACTAGACCCACTTGCACCAAGAAGACAAAAATGTACAGACAACAGATGTTATATAAAATCACTAACAACTTAGTAGACATAGACAAACATATATATTTACCCCCAGGGGGTAATGGTGGAGGAAAATAAGAATATGCCTCACGCATCCTACTGCGTGTCGTACAAGGCGACTGATAAGGTGGCGATAGACTTGTGGACCCACAGCTATTACTATGCAATAAAGTCTTTATCTTAGCACTGTCTTGGTATGGCACAGCCGAGACTGGTGGGGTGCGGAAGGTGCCTCAAAGACTGAATATTACCTGGACGCTGTTTGGCACCACACTTGCGTCGGCAACAGTGTTTGCATGTTGGGGCAGGACTTTATTGTTCTATAGGCCAAATTGCCTAATATACAGTAGAGTCTTGTTATGGTGCTGTTTTTTTGTAACACTATTAAGGTTGGTGTGGTTGCAAGTGCTACAGGGGGACTCTGTTGAGTCTTGCTGAGGCACTGTTAGCACTATACCAACATCAGCCACAATGATGACTTGGTGGGGCAGTGCTGTGGCAGAGCTTTATTGTACTACAGTACATTCCAACTACTGAAAGGCAACCCCGTCTGAGCCGTTACAATGCATGTAATGGAAAAATGATGCTAAACCATTGTACAGAGGGTACAAAGGAGTACAAAGGAATTCAAGCAACAACAGTTCTAGTGACCGCTCTAGGCTGCTTGTCCTTCAAAACACTGAGGATCAAGTGCCCATACAGTGATTTAGAGTGGGTAAGGGCACATTGGAAAGGGAACTACTGCCCTGCAACCAATGTCCGTGGCAGGATTAGGAAGTTAGTAGGGGACAGATGGGTTAGTAACACAACACAGTTATAAGTGATCTTTCGTATATCTGGGAAAAAGAGAGTAACGTCTTAGTAATATATATACGCAATAATCCTTGATGAATTTGAGAGCGGAATAAGATAAAGTTATTCATTTACAAACGCAGTCAGTCGTCGCGGGTTTGATGCAAGATATTTGTCTATGCGAAGTTTAAACGAATCAACGGTGCCTATAGCGTCTCTAGGAAGCCCATTCCACAAATTGACAACTCGATTGAAGACATTCTTAGATTTGTGCGAGTTAAAAGATTTACCAATAATTTTGCAACCGTTTCCCCGCCTGTAATTAAATTGGTCGATAGTGAAATACTTACTACAGTTCATATTGTCGATGCCTTTGATGATTTTGAACACTAGAATTAAGTTGCCTCTTAATCTTTGCTGGGTTAAAAGAAATAAATATAATTATCTAAGACTTTAAAATTTAATTCTCATATGGTTTGTTCTTTAGGCTAGGTATAATTTCGGTAACTCTATGTTGAACTCGTTCTAGCTTGTATGTATGTATGTATACCCTACAAATATACGATTTACGAGACCAGCCACAACCTAAAATACCACACATATCAGGCAAGCACGGACATATTTAGACAATAATTTTTCCCCACAGCATCCAAGAGTAGAACCACCTCCTATTTCATGTAGGCTATAGCCCCACTTATGATTCTTTTAAAACAAGAATCACTAATCATTATATCCCTAATCCTGATCCTGTCTCCAGCCACTAGTCCTGATGCACAACCCCCACATAACATGTCGCCCGAGAGCCACCCTCTCCGGGTCCCTCAACGTAAACCGATTCCTGTCAGTCACCCGAAACATCCGCGATCTTGATAAAGATGATGTCCATCTAGACCTCGATGCCGGTGACCGCGGGATTGGGCCCATACAGGATTGGGCCCAGGCGGGACTGGGCCCACACGGGACTGGGCCCAGATGGGATTGGACCCAGACGGAATTGGGCCCATATGGAATTGGGTCCAGACGGGATTGGGCCATAAGGAATTGAGCATAGACGGGACTGGGCCCAGACAGGATTGGGCCCAGACGGGATTGGGCCCATACGGAATTGGGCCCATACGGGATTGGGCCCATATAGAACTGGGCCCAGACGAAATTGGGCCCATACGGAATTGGGCCCAGACGAGATTCGGTCCATACGGAATTGGGCCCAGGCGGGATTGGGCCCAGACGGGAGTGGGCCCAAACGGAATTGGGCCCAGACGGGACTGAGCCCAGACAGGATTCGGCCCATACAGAATTGGGCCCAGACAAAAGTGTCAGTATAGGGTAGGTGAGAATATAGTGAAGATGTGAGTATGAATGTGTGGGTATAGAGTAGGTGTGAGTATATTGTAGGTGAGTGTAGTGAAGATGTGAGTATAGTGAAGATGTGAATATGGGGAACATGTGAGTATGGTGAACATGTGCATATTGTGAAGATGTGAGTATAGTGAATATGTGAGTATTGTGAAGATGTGAGTATTGTGAAGATGAGAGTTTTGTGAAGATGTGAGTATTGTGAAGATGTGAGTATGATGAAGATGTGAGTATGGTGAAGATATAAGTGTTGTGAAAATGTGAGTATTGTGAAGATGTGAGTATGGTGAAGATGTGAGTGTAGTGAAGATGTGAGTAAGGTGAAGATGTAAGTATAGTGAAGATGTGAGTATAGTGAAGATGTGAGTGTAGTGAAGATGTGAGTATGGTGAATATTTGAGTATAGTGAAGAAGTGAGTATAGTGAAGATGTGAGTATTGTGAAGATGTGAGTATTGTGAAGATGTGAGTATTGTGAATATATGAGTATAGTGAAGCTGTGAGTATAGTGAATTAGTGAGCGTTTTCAAGATGTGAGTATGGTGAAGATGTGAGTGTTGTGAAGATGTGAGTTTTGTGAAGATGTGAGTGTTATGAAGATGTGAGTATGGTGAAGATGTGAGTGCTGTGAAGATGTGAGTATTGTGAAGATGTGAGTGTTTTGAAGATGTGAGTATGGTGAAGTTGTGAGTATGGTGAAGATGTGAGTATAGTGAAGATGTGAGTGTTGTGAAGATGTGAGCGTTTTGCAGACGTGAGTGTTGTGAAGATGTGAGTATGGTGAAGATGTGAGTATGGTGAAGATGTGAGTAATGTGAAGATGTGAGTATGGTGAAAATGTGATTATTGTGAAGATGTGAGTGTTGTGAAGATGTGAGTGTTATACCAGGTTTTTGATGAGGTTAATTGGATTGATTAGGTAGGTTCTTGGTTGACTGGAGAAGTTGAATCCACATAAACACATGCACAAAGGTAATAGAGGGTAAATATAACATAGCATACATTCATAAATTTTATTAATAAGGCACACAGATAATGATAAAGGTATTAATTAAATATAAATATAGTTCATAGACGCACGAACGAGGATCCACAATTATGCTCTCATGATTATGACACTGCCTGTTGATATAACCTAAGTACTCCCTTTAATAAGGTACGTCACTAGTACTTCCTCGAGGTTACACTACATGTATATATACTGTATATTAAGATATTACACTTATAATTAAGTACTTCCCATTTATAAGGTACGTCACTAGTACTTCTTTGAGGTTAAATGGAGTATTATATGTTAAGATATTACACTTAAGTAATTCCTTTAATAAGGTGCAGTTGAGTCGATTAATTTGCGGAGACAGATAGATATGTATACATACCCCTTATTGGCGGCGCGCAACATATGTCGAGTGAAATCAATTTGGACTAAGTGGCGGTGCACGACAGCTGTCGAGCGCTATTTTCAGGACGTAATGTTGCTGAGAGAGAGAGCGGAGCGGTGGGACGAGCGTAGTAACCTTATGACCGCTCCCCACGACCACCGTGGACATACTGAACTGTATTCTACTTTCCTGCCCCCTTGCTCACTCGCTACACAGGAAATTATGTAAGGAAATTACCTTATTTCAGGGTTTTTGCACTCGTGTTGCACGATCGTTGCAAGAGAACCAGTGGTCATACAAGGATGGTTCGGGTGTCATTGGAAAGCTCCGTTTACGCCCTTTCAGGGATAGATACTTGTTTTACGCTCTGGGTCTTATTTAGGCATGAAAATGAGCACGGAACCAACCCTATTTAGGGTAAAAAAAAAAACGCTGTGCGGTACGGTCAAATAGACCGCCTAGCCCGCCAATAAGGTGTTAAGAGATATATATTTGATCTGGCAATAACTACAGCGTTTGGGGACAACAACAGTTATCGTACCGACTTGTATGATGTAATTTACCTTTCTAGATGCATGAAGTATCCTTTTGTTATTATCTGTGCATAATATTGAACATAGGAAAGTGAGTGAACGTAAAGTGTGTGAGTTAATGTTTTTTATACAAATACCTACGATAACAAGCAAGATAGGCGGGTGCCCAACCCCGAAAGGGGTTGAAATAGGGGAGCTATCCCCCCACCAAAGGTGGCTTTCTAGGGCCTTTCCTAGCTGATGCTGAGAGGATTGGGTTCTAGTCACGTGGTGATGGGCTGGTCTATCAGAGTGAGAGCTGAGCAATCTCTGCCATACCCTTAGCTTACTCTGACTGTTCCTTTAACTTATATATTTTCTAGATCTCAAGTGACGGCATCTCTTCCGTGGATTGACCTCCCAATCTACCAAGATTGGAAGCCAAAGTGTCACATTTTTCCCTTGCCCCTCAACTTGCTCTTCATAATTGCTGAGGGGCACAGGGCCCTGGGTGGGCCTTTGGTTTCCCGGGCGTTTCCGCAACCTCCTCAGCTCCCCGCCATGGAGTGGCTTCGGTCACCCAGGCTTTATTGTGGTCGGCAGGGAGGGTTCTGTGGGGCGCTCGGTTATGGCCTTGGAATTGCTCGGGGCCTTGGGGCTGTTCGGCCAGGCAGGCTTGGGGAACAACAACAACAACAACAACAACAAGCAAGGTAGAATAATGGGAGAAGCATTGGGAGTAGGGGGTGAGAAGGGTGGGAAAGTGGTGGGGAAGGCTTTGTTAGAATTGGTAAAATAGGACTTCAGAGGCTATCAACCCTTCTGGATTATTAAGCCACCACACTGTAAGTCAAGAATCGCGACAGGTCTGGTGTTCCTTTTCGAGTACTCCAGTCCCTTGTTGGGGGAGGCAGTGACGGAGCTAGTGGGGAGTGAGAGGAAAGAGATAGGAATGGTATGGGGGAGGCGTTGGCGTGTATGGCGGAGGTAGGGCGGGGGCAGTACAAAGGAGTACAAAGGAAATCAAGCAACAACAGGTTTAGTGTCCCTTCTAGGCTGCTTGTCCTCCAAAACACTGAGGATCAAGTATCCAAACAGTGGTTTAGAGTGAGTAAGGGAAAATTGGAAAGGGAACTACTGCCCTGGCAGTAATGTCCGTGGCAGGATTAGGAAATTAGTACGGGACAGATGGGTTAGTAACATAACACAGTTATAAGTGATCTTTTGTATATCTGGTAAAAAGAGAGTAACGTCTTAGTAATATATATACGCAATAATCCTTGATCCTTGATGAATTTGAGGGGGGAATAGAATAAAGTTATTCATTTACAAACGCAGTCAGTCGCGGGTTTGATGCAAGATATTTGTCTAGGCGAAGTTTAAAGGAATCAACGGTGCTGCAGTCTATAACGTCTCGTGGAAACCCATTCCACAAGTTGACAACTCGATTGAAGAAGAAATTCTTAGATTCGTGTGAGTTAAAAAATTTAGCAATAATTTTGAAACCGTTTCCCTGTGTGTAATTAGATTGGTCGATAGTAAAGTACTTACTACAGTTCATATTGTCGATGCCTTTTATGATGTTGAACCCTTGCATTAGGTCGCCTCTTAATCTGCGCTGGGTTAAAGAAAATACATTTAATTCTCTAAGATGCTCCTCATATGGTTTGTTCTTTAGGCTAGGTATCATTTCGGTAACTCTACGTTGAACTTATCTATATCTTTTTGGTAATAAGGGCACCAGGATTGAACGCAGTATTCCAACAGAGGGCGGACTAAGGAATTGTAAAGAGTTAGGATAACTTCTTTGGATTTATGCTCAAATGACCTACCTATAATGCCAATTATTTTGTTTGCCTTATTAACAACTTCTGAACATTGTTGACTCGGTTTTAGGTTAATCGATATTGTTACTCCCAGATCGGTTTCTCTGTCTACAATCTTAACCATTTCACGCATTTATTATGCAGAGGTTGCCAGATTAGCAATAAGATATAGAGTTCTCTCACTCTTATAATTACCTCTCCAAAATGTGTTGTCTGCCCACAGCTAACGCAAAGACAACTGCAGAGGTTGAAGTAACTAAACTAAAGGTTTCTAAATACCCCTGATGGTAACAAAGGCTTTAAAGTATCCCCAATAGGCTCAAAATCGAGTCATATGCGTGAAAGGGTTAAGCTGTGTGCCATTCATCGAATAGTTTGCTTTCTCATTTTGGTATCCGATATTTACTACTTTACATTTATCCGCATTGAAACTCATTTGCCAAATTTGGGCCCAACATGACAGCTTATCTAGATTGTGTTGCACATCTTCAACTTATTTTTTTGATAGTAAGCTATTTACAATGTTTTTATTATCAGCAAACTTTGAGATTGTACAGGTGAGACCCATGTCGTTGATGTAAATTAGAAAGATAATTGGTCCTAGTACCGATCCCTGGGGTACCCCGCTACTTACATTGGTCCATTTAGATGCCTTACCGTTTATGACTACTCCTTGCTTTCTATCGCTGATCCAATTATCTATCCATTTCAACACACCGTCTTGTATTCCATGCACTTTTATTTTAGCAGTAAACGTTTGTGGGGAACTTTGTCAAAGGAAGAAGTCTAAGAGTTTTTTTTAAGCAGGAACGTTTGTTACGAAAGCCGTGTTGAGTATATTTAATTAAGTATGTTATTTTCCTCTATGTGATTTACGAGTCTGTCTCTTATGAGTGTTTCTATCATTTTACATACAACTGAAGTTAAGCTAATTGGACGATAGTTACTGGGTAGGGATTTGCTGCCTTTTTTTAATATCGGTGTTACTGTTACGTTGGCTAGCTTCCACTGATTAGGCATAGTTCCAGACTGCAAGAATTTATTGAATAGCAATGTCAGTGGTTTGGAGAGAGCTCATCCTTAGCTTCCTTTAGAACTCTAGGTGAGATTGTATCGGGTCCAGGCGCTTTATTTACTTTGACTTAGTGTGGCCAGTGAATGGCCAATTGTCTGAACCCTGGCACCAACCAGAAGAAATGGAAGTGCCGGATGAGCCGGAGGATGTTTAACTGTCCTCAGCTCAGCCAAGACACACTGAGGAAGGGTCAGAAATGGAATCAGAATCATCAAAGGGGTCCCACAGTAAATGTATAACAGCCGATGATCTTGATTATATATTACACAGGGTAATGCGACAATACAATGTTCCTAAACAATCTCAGGATACTCCCACAGCTACGCCGGGAGCTCCCCCGATAGGTTCAGTTGTGCGGCCACTAGAGCCAGCCAGAGTTGCTGTGCCACCTAATATGTCACTTCCCCCAATTAACGTAAATCATGCGACCACCTCGGTGAGTGGCACGGCAGTGCCTGCCTCCTTAACAACTACCAATGTTCGTGTCATCACAAACATTACTCCCCCTCCTCTTGATAAAGTTCCCCATAGGAGAGGCCCTATGCCTCTCTTGTATGGTCCCGACTGCTCGTGGATTCAAGTCATGGCTAAAAACCCGAGCATTGCACAAACAACCATATCGGGGGAGATCCCAGTTCCTAGTGCGTGGGTAATTGAGATGAGTAAGAGTAAGAAGTTGAGGGCCAAAGATAAACAGGATCAACTATTGGATGTAACTATCAAAGCTATACCTAATGTTTATTCGTATGAATTTTTTTTATATTCACCTACCCCGGCATTACCTCCTGCCTCCTCTGCACGACTCTTTGCGAATTGGACGAAGACTGACGGCGTAAACGATATCAAATCTCTCAATACGCTAATGCCGGAATTGGATACAACTCCAGTTCTAGATCAGTCTAACAATCCAGTCCTGCAGGTGGGGCAGGTAGGTCTAGGCCCGTGGGGGGACTGGGAGGCTGAGGCGCAACAGTTTGCAGCAACAATAACGTCAAAATCCTCCCATCAAATCCCGCAAGACAACCACATTTGGTTTTCAATGCCAATAAATCAAGCCGGAGGGGTTCCACCTGCTCTTTTTTAATTCCTTTCTGCCCCTAAATTGTCACTTTGGGACTTGCAGGAACCCTTTTCTACCCCCCCCCCCCCCCCCCCCCCCTTCGGCACATCTGGACAGACTTTAAATTGAGGAATAAAGCCTACAGACTATTTTCACAATTTATACTAAGTCGCCAAATAGCCCAGTCCCTCACTAGGACCATAACCGCTATTTCTGATCAGGATGTTAGGAAGGCCACCGATTTATCCCGCCGGCTTCTATTACAGAATTCCATCCAGTCTTTGGGGGACATACGAATAGCCTTGTTGGAGGCTGTTCGTGCACGTCAGGGCCTGAGAGTGTATATGGTAAAGAAGTTACCGGACGACATTAGTCGCCGGGAAACCCTTTCACCTGTGTTAACTTCTTCTTTGCTTAACCCTGAGACTTGAAAGGCAGCGTACAATATGGTTGACAGCTTGCAGCCGAGTACTTCCCAGGCTAGGAAGCAGCACTTTAAGAATCCGTACTCCAAGCCTAAGAGTGGAGGTAAGTCACAATCTAGTGGTGCTAAGCCCTTTCAGGGCCCCATGTCTCCCCTGGCACAAGGAAGTACTCCGCCCAAGCCGAAACAGGGAAAGCAAACAGGCAAGTGGTATAATAAGAATAAGTCACAACACAAATCAGGTCAGGGATCGGCATCTGCCAAAGCCAGTCAGCCGTCTAACCCTACCCCTCCACCATAAAAAAAATAGTAATTCAAACTCTCTCTCTCCCGGGGCCTATCGAGGCCGAGTTGGTTCCGAGGGTGGTTCCACCGGACAGACCCAGTCAGGTAACTGGGTCATTTCGGACGTGTCACCGGGCCTGGCCCCGGCGAACTTGGGCAAGGACAGTGGTATGCAAGGGCATCACCTGGCAGTGGCTCCGGCGACCTCGTTTACGTCAAACTCTAGAAGTCAATCATGTTTCTTTAGAGGTGGAGTCACTAGTCCAGGAAATGATCACCAAGCATATCATTGTCCCGGTCAATCCAACTTGCCCTGTTTTCACGTCCAGACTTTTTCTCGTACCAAAGAGGGACAGTGTTCAGATGAGACCAGTCGTAGACCTATCTTGTTTGAATACACACATTCACAACACACCCTTCAGGATGCTCACTGTGAATCACACCAGGCTAACACTTCCGCCGCAAAGTTGGATGTGCTCGTTAGACCTAACAGATGCCTATTGGCATGTCCCGGTAAACAAAAAGTTCCAAAAATTCCTCGCCTTGTGGATCAGGCAAGAGACTTATGTCTTTCAGAGAATGCCATTCGGGTTGAACCTTGCACCGAGAATATTCACAAAATTAGTCCGGCAGGCCCTCATGCCAATGTTAAATCAGGATTCAAGGTGTTGTGGTACCTAGACGACTGGCTGGTAGTGGCGGAGTCAGAGAGTTTATGCAAAATCCATGTCAATCACATTATATATCATGTACAATCCCTCGGGTTCAAGGTCAACTTAGCAAAGTCACATCTTGTTCCCACACGGGTAATTCAGTGGATAGGGCTGGACTGGGACACAGCCAATCTTACTCTCAGTCAGAGTGTGGACAACCGCAACAGATTTCGAAAGAAATTGTTTATGTTTCTCCACAGTCTGAACACCACGAGAAGTACATGGGAATCCCTGGTCGGTTCTCTCAATTGGATTCAACTAACTGTAAAGTTGGGCCGGTTGAAAGTAAAGAGATTAATCTTGGAAGGCAACAAATATTTCCCGCTATTGCCGGCGGGAAAATTGTGGAAAATTCCTCCATTAATTCACAACTTACTCTCTGTCTGGGCGAGGAGAGAAATATTTCACTCAAAAATGACGTGAACTTCTCCCCCACCTACGGTATGGGTTGTTGTTGTTGTTGTTTTTCCCTAAGCTGCCTGGCAGAACAGCCCCGGTATGGGTAATCACAGATGCTTCAGGGACAATAGGCTGGGGTTATCAGTCGAGCCTAGGCCATCAGGGTCATGGTCTTTGGTCCCAAACCGAGAATTTTCATATCACCGAGCAAGAGCTCTTAGTCCCTTTGTTTTTCCTTCAAACTCACGGCTCCTCCTTGCGGGGGAAATCAGTAGCGTTTTGAATGTACAATTTGAATGCGGTGTCCTGCACTAAAAAGCAAGGGTCAACGAGGTCTCGGAAGTTGCTAGATTTGTCAGAAGATATTTTTATTCTGGCCGAAGAGCTGAACATTCATCTCCATGCATCATACCTCCCAGGCGTAGCGAACGTCTGGGCGGACGCTCTGTCCCGGCGACAGAGCACCAAAGTAGAATGGGCAATCAAGCAAAACATCTTCAACCAGATGATTGCAGAGCCATACCGTCCACAAGTGGATCTATTCGCATCCGAGGAGAACCACAGGCTACTTCTCTACCTAACCCGCCGAGGAATGACTTCGGCGGGGGGTCCAGACACATTGTTGGAGGACTGGAACAGGTGGAATTCCATCTATCTTTTTCTGCCTCCCGACGCTTCACCCATGTATCAGGTAGCTCACAAACTATGGGGCTACCGGGGCTTAGTCTCGATGATCGCGCCTTTATGGCCGGCTCAGGTGTAGTACCACCAGTTGAAAATGTGGTGCGAGAACCTGGTGTCGCTCCCGATCTCGTACTTCCACTTGGAAACAATTGGCAACCTAGAGACCTTGCTGACTTTTGCCATTTGGACATTCAGAAAGCCAAATGGTTAACTCTGTATGGAGAGAGCGTTACTAATAAATTCCTTAATCAGTATACTATGTCTACCAGGAGACAATATCAATCGCATTGGAAGTCTTTCACAACATGGATAGTAGAAACGGCGCAAACTGACGCATCAGTAGCTTTGGTTTTCAAGTACTTGGACTATTTGTTTGAACAAAAACGCCTTTCTGTAGTTACACTGAAAAATCATTTGTCTGGTATTAGAACTCCCTTTTTTGACCTAACAGGTCTATCTATACTGCAGGCGGAGGAGAAAGGGTTCATGAGGGCATGTTTCAAGCTTCACCCACCACCCCGTCAGCTCATGCCTACCTGGTCACTTGACAAAGTTTTGTCTTTGCTTCATTCGCGCAAGCATAATGAAGCACAGGATTTTGACTCATCATTAAAGAAGGCTGTGTTCCTTATGACTTTGGCCACAGGTAACAGGGTGTCTGAGCTGGCGGTGATGAGCAACGAACCTAATTGTCTCAGGTTTGGGAGACTCAATGATAATGTACAAATTGCTCCATCTCCCATGTTCGTTGCCAAGAACGAACATAGTGATCATGTTTTTTTCTGAATTTGCAGTCCCGGCGCTTAAACGCGGGACTACACACCATGTCTTATGCCCTGTTCAAGCTTTAATAAAGTTTATGAGGGCTTCCCAGCCCCAACAGCAGGGAGCCTTATGGGTCAATAGTACAGGTACTCACGTCACAAGAAGAAAATTGGCTTCTTTACTCGTAGATGTAATTCGTGAAAGTAACCCTGGTGTACTGGGAAGGGCCCACGACATCATGAAATGGGCAGTCTCGTTACGTTTTTTGCATAATTACTCAATTGATGACATAGCTAACACTAAGTTGTGGGTTTCCAATCATACTTTCATGATGCGATACCTGTCTGTGGCTTTGGATAAACCAAAATTTACCTGTGTGGCCTTGCGCCAGAGGGTCTAGTTGGTCTATGTGCTACTAAAGTTAAGCTTAATCTTAATTGTGAAAAGGAGGGGGGTGTGCTGGAGAGCTCAGGATCCCTAGACCCCCCGCCGGACTATATGATAAGTTCACAAGCTGTGATACTTGATAAGTCGAGCTGGTTATACAGCTCAAAATTATATTTTTTGTAAGATATCTGTAATAGTTGCAACTATAGGATATTAAGTATAAATTGTACAAATTATATAGTATGTACAAATTAATTTTAAGGACATAAGATATAATCAAATTATTTATTTGTGCCATTACAATGTTTGACAGGAATAAAAGAATGTTCTTGGAAAACAAATTGTATTGAATCTCAATGTGATATTCTTTAACAGATGTACCTGTATGTTTATTTTTAATCAGATCTTCTTCGAAGTAACGCACTGCGTTTCTTTCCATTTTTCTATATTATTGTATGTAAACAATAAAGACTTAAGTTTGTCATATGGTTCTTTTTCTCTACCTATGGTAGTTTGTTAGTGGTTTAGATATTGTCACGAATGTCCCCCTCCAGACTTGAGATATCAGGCATATCGTCAATGATGGAGGGGCCACTAATAAATTATAGGTTTGAGTCCCGGAGGGAAGAATGAAAACATAGTATTTAGTAGTGGCCCCGAAATCATTGACGATGTAGGGCCCTCCCTTCCATCCCCTTCCCATTCGTTGGTGTCTTGAGTTTAATCTTGATATATCATTGAAGGAGGTATGGCGTCGCTTGATTCAGCGTCTCAGGTAGAATCTACAAAAGACATCCACGAGTTGGAAATCCTTATTATAACAAATTTAAAGTTAATTTTTGTTTTTATTTTTTACAAAGTTTTTTCATAGTGAGTAACCAATCATAAAGATGATTCCATAAGAGAATTAGCGTTACACTTATGATGAAGTACTCTTTCCCCTGCGGCGGGCGTTTCAAACAGGCTGACCGCGGGTGCTTGCAAGAGGACTATTATACTAATCGGCTTATCATCAATGATTTCGGGGCCACTACTAAATATTAGGTTTTCATTCTTCCCTCCGGGACTCAAACCTATAATATAACATAATATGTAACTAAATATACAATTCACCCAATAGAGATTATATAAAAATAAAGTGTGACTGCGCATAAGGGGTTAATATACTGTATCAACAGATGGCCCTAGTGTCGCTGTAGCCTAGTAAAGCAGTACTCTTTTTAGATAAAACAAATGTGTATCAGTCAAAGGTTACTAGAAGATCATACAAGCAACGACTAAAATTACAGATATAGCCTATATACCTATAGTAGGATACTAAATACAGTATCTACTAGAGTTAATAAGACAAACAGATTGGCTGGCTATAGGCTAGGCTAGGTGGGGGTTAGGTTAAAAGCTTGGCAGGTTGGGTTAGGCTAGGTTAGTTTGTACAAATACCACCCTTAACTTAAAGTAAAGTTAGCCTGAGAAAAAAAAGTCAAGAATATATTTATTTGGAAAAGATAAATTAATGCACTTAAATTGGTACAGAATTGGCTGGAGTTTAATATGTATAGGCTAACCCCCCAAAACAAATTGTTTACAAAATGGCGTCGGCGTTCGTCCCTGTAGGCAGGTTAGTTAGTAAACAATATTGTTTATTAGCAAATTAATATGCAAAGCTTTACTTACATGCAAGGCAGTTAACCTCTGAAGTGCGCATGGGGGTAATTGGAAACGTCCCCCTGTGCTGACGTATTTGAGGTGTTTCCGTCACTAAAATATTCATTGTGCCATTAATAGCATTAATACTTATCCATATGCGCCTATTATGGGTTGATTATAAAGGTATTAACCTGAAACAACAATAAAACGAGTGAAAACAGCGTTTGGATGGTCAAAATCGGAGATATAGCCCGCGAGTTGTATAATGTATGGGTGAGGCAATCTGCTTTCCCGCCAATTTCCCCCAAGGCCACTGAGACACAGTCGATCGATACTCTCTCTCTCTCTCTTGCACTCGCTTGCTATCAGTGATGACCACACCCTCCAATCGGATTTCTAATGTTAGCACGAAAATATACCTCAGAATAAGGGAATAACAGGGAAAATAGGTGATAACTGAAGGAGAGGAGGAAAGTGGGGAAGGAGGGGAGGTAGAGGACTGAGATTTTGCATGGCCCAGGGGCCAAAAAAAAAAATTTTTTTTTTTTTTTTTTTTTTTTTTTCGATGTCAAAAGTTGATTTTTTTTTTCTCTGACTCTTAAGAGTCTCCCCGCAGTGCGCCGGGGGAACTCATAAGAGTCTCCCCGCAGCTCCCGGGTTAAATATATACTGACTACAGTAGGTAATAGGTAAAATGAGAGGCTACGATTTTATATAAAATAGTAAGAGAGCGTTTGTTTACAAAACAAAACAAAACAATAGATGGCGTTAGTGGCGCCCTGTCCGAGCAGGAGTCTTGTGATAAAAACAAAGTTTGTCAGTCAATACACAGCAAAATATCGTGCAGTGTTACTTACTAAGGTACAGGATGGTTAAACGTGCTCTTAACAACCTTTCATGCACAAGAATGAAGAGGATGAGTAGTTAATACTCAAATTATGATCGATCATCGTGGGAGCGTTGACCAGCGTCTGCAGTGCGTCTGCAGCGTCTAGCGGTGTGTAAAGGGAGGAGAAGCGGGGGAGGTCAGGGACAAAAAGTAAGAAGGGAGTGATAGGAGAATTTTTGTGTTTAGGAGGGTAGAAAGATGGCTAGAAAATGTGTGTATGGTGGGATAGAAAGCAAGTCCGGAAATGGTAACAGGCTGGGAAAAGTAATACGGATAGGGAGGATAATGTAATTAATACTATAATTATGAACATTGGTAAATTAAGTTCTGAGTATTTAATTTTAAATAGAGGTTCAGGTATGGTGAAACATACATTATATTTGGCGATAAAACAAGACATTCACTGTTCTTGTTAAACACGTTTATCAAATATATTGTATCGACAATTTCACTTATTACAATAATGTAGATAATGTTCCAAGGTCATGCTTAATTTCCATTTATGTTTTAACTGTGCGACTGTTATTAAATATGAGGCATGTTTGAAATAACATTTATGTTGTCCATTTATTAAATATAGCTACACAATCAGTGTTACCAAATAGCAGCATATTTGAGTCTGGCAAAACACAGAGCTCTCTCTCTCTCTCTCTCTCTCTCTCTCTACCAAATGTAGGCGTTGTACATATGTTTTCCCCGAACTTTCTGAAATTCTGTAGCTTGAGTATTGTTTCCCATCAACTTTCATCAAAGGTGGGTGTGCATGTTTTGAGGTGCAAAATAATCGCCAACCTGCATGTAATTATCTTGTAAAATGCAATGTCACTGAAACAATTATAAACAATGGTATATAGGATTTTGTGGATCGTCTATACCAGGCCTGTGACGCCGTAGTGACGTCACACCAGTATCCTCATCCTGGACTAGATGGTGGACTTACACTCCTGTGACGTCACAGGCTCGGTATAGAGTATAGACGATCCACAAAATCCTTTATACCATTGTTAATAATTATTTCAGTACCATTGCATTTTGCAAGATAATTATTTACAACATGGCGATTATCATTCCAGGTTTATCTCAACCCCTGCATCCCTACCTTTAAGTAATAGTTTACTTCTATTTTTTAATGGAAGGTGACTTTAAAAATAAGATCTTGGCCAATTCATAATTTTGTTATCCATTAGTATTTTCTATGGAATATACTGTTTGCGTCAATAGGTAGCCAATTAAACAAACTTCACTATTGCCAGTGGTTGGGAAGCAGTCTAACTTTATCAACTTTTATCATAATGCGTTTTGCAGTATATAAATGGTAAATGTGGTTGCTACTCCAGCCTTTGACAGAAAACAAAGTTAAAATGTGACTGTCGGTCTATCCATCATTACATTTGTGTCTGTCTGTCTGGTTCCTCGTAGTGAAGTGGTATTACCTCGCACGAAGTTTACGATATTAATCATGATGTGAAAACAGGTATATAACTATGTCATTTTAGTAATGAAAGTTAAATATATACAGTATACTGTATATATATATATATATATATATATATATATATATATATATATATATATATATATATATATATATATGTATAAATACTCTCAGCCGGGATCAAACCTCCGACAGAGACATTCAGAACGATTTTATTCCACTACACCACGGCGTGATAAATTAATCTTAACCAGTTCCTATATATATTAAGAAGAATCGAAATCCTACTTGGCAGTATTCAAATTCATGCACAAGTCCCAGGATCCATATACCAGGATACCATACAGTGATTTATATAAGATTATCCACGCAACTCGGGTTGGACACTCGTTTCTGAATGTCGCAGGTTCGATCACGGCTGGGAGTATTTAAACATATATTAGCTCACATGTATTTGTGAGATATATTTGATATTAATGACTCGTGTTTGGATGGGCGAGAATATAAATAAAATATCAATAACCCGAGTTAAGTGGGTAATCTTGTAAATATCCCTGTATGGTGTTCTGGAATATGGATCCTACGACTTGTGCATGGAATGCAATAGATTCTCAAAGTAGGATTTCCTTTCTTCTTAATATATATAGGAAATGGTTAAGATTACTTTATCATGCCTTGGTGTAGTGGATTAAAAGCTTGTCCACTCGTTCTGAATGTCGGAGGGTCGATCCCGACTGAGAGTATTTAAACATTTATTAGTTCACATGTATTTGTGATATATATACATATATATATACGTCACGTCTGTGTGTGCGTGTGTGTGTGTGTGTGTGTATGTGGAACCGAAAGCATAAATAGACAGTAAGCATATATATTGACAACATTTGATATAGATTTACATAGATACGGGGAGGGCAGATGTGATTTTCTGTACATTTTGATTGTGTCTGGCTTTGCTTATATAACAAATTGCTGTCATAAAAAACGGGGATGATTGTTACACAGCTGTAAAGTTAAAGGTAACCAGTGTGTGAGAGAAGACAAACTCTTCATGCACGAAAAGGTAACGCCTCACGTTAGGTAAGACCTGATTCCTATATTTGAAAGCTACTTCTGCTATTCTTCGTTACCGTGCCTAGGTGTCATAAGAGGCTTTACCACATACCCGACTTTGCCCAATTTTCGTTCGTGGAATGCCTCTCGACTGATTTACGTAACGAATTTGCCTGATTGTCCAGTGGTGACTGTTATTTCAAGACAACATACAACTTGTCGCTAAGCAATCTACAACATGTCTTGCATTATTCGGCGAAATACCGGCGACATCGTCTGCAACATATGCGACTCGTATTCGATATCGTCTGCAACATAGGTAGACAACATCCGACACCAATCAAATTTAAATGTCAGCCACTCGGACAAAGGCTGACTACATGCAACCATTCGACGATATTTCTGCAAGTTATTGCAGACACTATTGGCGATAAGTCTGCGATATCGCAGACTTGAAACGACAATAGAGTCAAAGAAAAGAAACCATACAATCATCGCCATCCTATAGAATTACCCTCAAGCTCTACCATATCCGCTACCAAGACATTTACCACTGCCAACACAACCACTGCCAACACAACTACTGCCAACACAACCACTGCCAACACAACCACTACCAACACAACCACTGCCAACACAACCACTGCCAACACAACCACTGCCAACACAACCACTGCCAACACAACCACTGCCAACACAACCACTGTCAACACAACCACCGCCAACACAACCACTGCCAACACAACCACTGCTAACACAACCACTGCCAACACAACCACTGCCAACACAACCACTGTCATCAAAACCACTGCCACCACAACCACTGCCAACACAACTACTGCCAACACAACCACAACCAACACAACTACTGTCAACACAACCACTGCCAGCACAACCACTGTCATCAAAACCACTGCCAACACAACCACTACTAACACAACCACTGCCCACACAACCACTTCCAACACAACCACTACCAACACAACCACTGCCAACACAACCACTGCCAGCACAACCACTACCAACACAATAACTGCCAACACAACCACTACCAACACAACCATTACCAACACAACCACTGCCAACAACCACCACTGCCAACAACCACTGCCAACAACCACCACTGCCAACAACCACTGCCAACAACCACTGCCAACACAACCACTGCCAACACAACCACTGTCATCACAACCACTGCCAACACAACTACTGCCAAGAAAACCACTGCCAAGACAACCACTGCCAAGACAACCACTGTCAACACAACCACTGCCAACACAACCACTGCCAACACAACCATTGCCAACACAACCACTGCCGACATAACCACTACACAAACTTGCATATCCTTACACACACACACTATGGCAAACGCACACAGAAACGAATCACACTCAGTTACTATCTACCCCCAAATACACACACACACACACACACACATACACACACCCACACAGATGTCACTACCACATCCAATACAAGTAGCACTATTAACGCACACACTTGCACACTTGTATGGTCCGGACGGTGTTCCTCCTGTTGTTCTCAAAAACTGTGCTTCCGTGCTGACTCCCTGCCTAGGCAAACTCTTTCATCTCTGTCTATCCTCTAACGTCTTCCCTTCATGCTGGAAAATTGCTCACATTCAACCTGTCCCAAAGAAGGGTGACCGCTCTCAACCCTCCAACTATCGTCCAATTGCTCTCATCTCTTGTCTTTCTAAAGTTTTTGAAACTATTCTTGCTTCCAAATTTCTTAAGCATTTCTCTTCTCATAATCTGCTCTCAGATCGCCAGTATGGCTTCCTTAACCTAACAAGTGCGCATGGGGGTAATTAGACAGCTCTCCCTGTGCGCATGTATTTGAGGTGTTTCCGTCACTAAAATATTCATTGTACCATTAATAGCATTAATACTTATCCATATGCACCTATTATGAGTTGATTATAAAGGTATTAACCTGAAACAACAATAAAACGAGTGAAAACAGCGTTTGGATGGTAAAAATCGGAGATATAGCCCGCGAGTTGTATAATGTATGGGTGAGGCAAGCTGCTTTCCCGCCAATTTCCCCCAAGGCCACTGAGACACAGTCGATCGATACTCTCTCTCTCTCTCTTGCATTCGCTTGCTATCAGTGATGACCACACCCTGCAACCGGCTTTCTAATGTTAGCACGAAAATATACCTCAGAATAAGGGAATAACAGGGAAAATAGGTGATAACTGAAGGAAAGGAGGAAAGTGGGGAAGGAGGGGATGTAGAGGACTGAGATTTTGCATGGCCTAGGGGCCAAAAAAATAAAAAAAATTAAAAAATTAAAATAAAAAATAAATTTGTTTTTCGATGTCAAAAGTTGATTTTTGTTTTCTCTGATTAAGAGTCTTCCCGCAGTCCGCCGGGGGAACTCTTAAGAGTCTCCCCGGCAGTTCCCGGGTTAAGGGTCGCTCTACTGGTGATCTTCTTTCATATCTTACTAACTCTTGGTCATCCTCCTTTCGGGAATTCGGTGAGACTTTTTCTATTGCACTAGACATATCGAAAGCCTTCGATAGAGTCTGGCACAAATCTTTAATTTCTAAACTACCCCCCTTCGGTTTCTATCCCTCCATCTGTGCCTTTGTCTCTAATTTCCTTTCCGGCCGTTCCATAGCCGCGGTTGTGGACGACCATTGTTTACTTCCTCACCCTATAAACTCTGGTGTTCCTCAGGGCTCTGTCCTATCTCCTATTCTCTTTCTAATTTTTATAAATGACCTCCTCAACTGTACCTCAATTCCCATCCATTCATACGCAGACGACTCAACCTTAAACTACTCCATTACTTTTTCAGAATGCCCCAGCCTGCAATCCCACAACGACAAACGTAATAAAGCCATAGAACTCTTAAATTCTGATCTAACTACTATCTCCAATTGGGGCAGAGAAAACCTTGTTACCTTTAATGCTTCCAAAACCCAATTTCTTCATCTATCTATCTGTAAGGAACTCCCAGCGGACTATCCCTTATTCTTCAACAATACAAAAATCAATCCTTCATCTTCTCGGTGTCTCTTTTTCTTCTGCTCTCAGTTGGAAGGACCATATTACCAGTCTTGCTAAGGCAGCCTCCCAGAATCTGGGTGTGCTCAACCGCCTTAGGGGGTTCTTTTCCCCTGCACAGCTTCTTGCTCTGTACAGGGGCATAGTGCGTCCTTGTATTGAGTATTGTTCACATATGTGGGGTGGTTCCTCTCACACCACTCACCTAGACAAAGTTGAAAGGAAGGCCTTTCGTATCATTAACTCCCGTCCACTCACCAACTCTCTGCCATCTCTCTCTCTCCGCCGCAATGTTGCATCTCTCTCGCTATTCTATCACTACTATAATAATCAGTGTTCCTCAGAGCATTCCCAGTGTATATCACCTCCTTTACGTAGGGCACGTGGTACCCATCTTGCAACTCCATCCCACCCCTATTCTGTGCAACTCTCCAACCCAAGAGTGAAACGTTACTCTCAAACTTTCTTCTACTCAACAGCTGAGCCCTGGAACTCTCTCCCATAATCAGTCTTTCCCTCTTCCTATGACTTAAATTGCTTCAAACTCTGTGTGTCCAGGCATTTTGGCTCGAACGTCCCTTGATTTTGGCCCTGTCACTCTTTCAACTTTGGGGGAGGCACTCGCTATAGGCAGTTCTGCCTTTTGCCTCCCTCAATCACATAGACAAAAAAAAAAAAAAAAAATCCCTATGTGTAAGAAGGAGACAAAAGGCAGGTTGCCTGTAACGAGTGTCTTCCTAAAGCCAAGAGTGTGACAGAGCCAAATTCTGGACGTTGGGGTAAAAATGCCAGCACACACCAAGTTGAAAGCAGTTTAACTACTTGGATGAAGGAAAGATTGATTGAGGGAGAGAGTTCCAACGTTCACTTGTTGAGTAGATGAAAGACAGAAGATTTGCCAATTCTTGGGTTGGAGAGCTGGACAGAATAGGATTGGGACTATGTTGAATGGTGGGTGCCTCGTACTCTCCGCAAAAGAGGTGGTATGCACTGAGAGAACACTGATTGTTGTAATAGAGATAGAAGAGTGGGAGAGATGCAACATTGCGGGGTGTAGACAGATGTTATAGGGAAATAGTAGGAAGAAGTGAGTTAATGAGACAAAATGTTTTGGACTCTACTTGTTATGCCGGGTTGTAATCCAACTGGCTTCAGTATTATATCTTAATAATCCGAATTTTAGATAATTGGATGTGGACTATATCTCAACAGGGACACGTCGAGCTTAGTGAATTTGATAGATAAACACTCAATCGGGCAACGATAACACAATAAACACACAGGTTACTTTACACTCTTATTTATTCAAAGGCATGGGCATATACATAGAAATGGTAACACTATACTATACTGTTATTAGAACAGCAAGTCAGTATAACATGAATAAGAGAGCGAACTAATTCCACCCTCTACTAAGTTTCAAGTTATTATTTGAGTGGCAATGGAAGCATGGAAATACACAAAGATATTCAGATAAACATATACACAGACAAGAATCCTTGACAATAATACATATGTGAGCGAAATGTCTAGAGTGAAGTATTCTCACAAAGATACGATAGAGTGTGAAACTTATCGCTCAGCCGCGTAGCTGGTAGGGTTGGTAAACAACGGAAGGCCATGTACGCAGCCGGATCCCATACCCTCTGCGCATGTGCGAAAATGTATGCCCCTTTGGCCCCGCCCCCCTGCCCAACCGCGTTTAAATATAACCTTCAAACCATTATTGCCAAGTCGCTCCGTAGCTCACCCGGTTGAGCTCTCGCCCCTCACACTGATAATCCAGCGTTCGATTCCACTTGGATCGAGTGTATTTTATATTTTTATTTTGTTATTATTGTTGTTATATTATATTATATTAGGGTTAGGTTAGGTTAGGTTAAGTTAAGTTAGGTTAATCTAATCTAATATAATATTTGTACAAGGCATGGGATCCGGCAGTGGGCGGGGCCAAGGCTTGGGATCCGGCTGCGTGCATAGCCTCCCGTAAACAACAGGTATACAGCCGAGGCCACCGAGAGTACCAGGCCGTGTATCTAGCAACCCCATAGCGTCCCTCTCTGAGGAGCCCGGGCCTTTGTAAAGTCAGTAGTTTCCCGGCCCCCATACTGTGAGGCAGGGTCCCGGCCCTTTAAATTCTGGGCTCCCTCCCTCTGGCCCACCATGCCTAGCTATAGGCAGGCAATTATGGATTATTTCATCTTCCCAGTGAAAGTGTTTAGAGAATAATTCGAACTATATATGTATATAAGATGTTACTTGTGACTTTTGGTGACTGAGGGGAGTGAATCTTGGTTAACCTCTTGAGTATTGATGCAGTTTTATCTAGGTATCATTGATGACTTTACACTATTTTTTGCTTGAAACACAAATATATTTATCAATAAATACTGCCTACGAAATAAATAAATTATAATCACGAAGATGTCACAGGAATGCTTACAGGAATCTTACAGGAAGTATGGTAAGTACTCTGGAATTTTAGTTATATTACAGTATATTATATTATATATATATATTATATATATATACAGTATATAACAGCCCCAAGGTCCCGAGCAAGCCCAAGGCCCATAATCGAGTATTTATATTATTATTATATTTTGCATTTTATTTAAATATTTATTTATTTGATTTATTATTGTTTTTATTTATTTTATATACTGGTATATATATATACCGCATATATTTATTTTGTTATTCCTGTTCCCCAGGGTGTCTAGCGGATCAGCCCCAAGGTCGCGAGCAAGCCCAAGGCCCATAATCGAGTATTTATATTATTATTATGTTTTGCATTTTATTTAAATATTTATTTATTTGATTTATTATTGTTTTAATTTATTTTATATACTGGTATATATATATACCGTATATATTTATTTTGTTATTCCTGTTCCCCAGGGTGTCTAGCGGATCAGCCCCAAGGTCGCGAGCAAGCCCAAGGCCCATAATCGAGTATTTATTTTATTTTTATATTTTTTATTTTATTTATTTTATATACCAGTTATATATATATATACCGGTATATATATATATATATATATTTGTTTTGTATTCCTGCTCCCCAGGGTGTCTAGCGGATCAGCCCCAAGGTCCCGAGGAAGCCCATGGCCCATAATCGAGTATTTATATTATTATTATATTATTTATTTTATTTATTTTATTTATATACATATATAATATATATATATATATATATATATATATATATGTATATACATATATTTTTGTTTTTTATTCCTGTTCCCCAGGGTGTCTAGCGGATCAGCCCCCAGGTCCCGAGCAAGCCCAAGGCCCATAATCGAGTATTTATATTATTATTATATTTTGTATTTTATTTATTTTATTTATATATATATACCTGGTATATATATATATATATATATATATATATATTTTTTTTTTTTTTTATTCCTGTTCCCCAGGGTGTCTAGCGGATCAGCCCCAAGGTCCCGAGCAAGCTCAAGGCCCATAGTCGAGTATTTATATTATTATTATATTTTTATTTTATTTATATATTTATTTATTTGATTTATTACTGTTGTTATTTATTTTATTTTATTTATTTCATTTTATTTATATTTTTTATTTTATTTATTTTATATATACAGGGTGATTCAGTAACCCTTTTCATAAATTTAATGGCAAATTCGGGAGACAAAAATAAGACTAATTTACTCTATGACCCTTAGGGTGAGTCTTTGATATGATGGAGATATTACACCTTTAAAGTTATCGATAGATAGAAAAGAAAAAAATCTAAGGAGTGAGAATGAAAATGTCGTTGCTAACTGGCAGGGTAGCGTAACCAAGACTTGGTATCAAAATGACTGCATACGGTAGCTGGATGCAGTTCGTTTCCCAATTTACAAAGGTACATTACTATTTGTACTATCATCATCATCATTATTATACGTACATTATTCATAGTAGTAGTAGCAGTAGCAGTAGCAATAGTAGTAGTTGTTGTTGTTGTAAGGGGAGAAGCAGGCGGAGGAGGGATAAGTGAACAAAAACCAACATAATGAGAAGCTTTAAAGCACCACATGAAAAAATTACTGTACAAACCATCAACAGCACCAATCAATAATAATAACAATAAATTTCACAATACTGTATAAATAATTAATGATAACAGGCTAATGACATATGACGCCTGCTTCTCCCCTTGCTACTACTACTACTACTAATACAATGATTATTAATAATAATGATGATGATAATACAAATACAGTAGTAATGTACCTTTGTAAATTGGGAAACGAACTGCATCCAGCTACCGTATGCAGCCATTTTGATACCAAGTCTTGGTTTCGCTACCCTGCCAGTTAGCAACGATATTTTCATTCTCACTCCTTAGATTTTTTTCTTTTCTATCTATCGATAACTTTAAAGGTGTAATATCTCTATCATATCAAAGACTCACCCTATGGGTCATAGAGTAAATTAGTCTTATTTTTGTCTCCCGAATTTGCCATTAAATTTATGAAAAGGGTACTGAATCACCCTGTATATACCACATAAATATATATATATATATATATATATATATATATATATATATATATATATATTTATGACACCTTGTATGTATACTGTATATATATATATATATATATATATATATATATATATATATATATATATATATATATATGCAGTATATACCCACACACACATACACATATATTTGTTACCATTCATTATATTTTGTTTGACACCTTGTATAGATATATATATATATATATATTTATATAAAAGTGTTGTACATTGTGGCAAAGATATACAACTGTATAAACATTCTCATATATTTACATAACAATAACAATGCATAGAAACAATTGCGCGTAGCTTGCGAACCAATTACGCTATATTATTTTGTTTTTGACCATTAGAAAGAGCATAATTTTCCGATAACGGTGATATAAACAGTTATATACGTTCCTGAGCAAATAAACCAACGCTGAGGTGGGGAACAGCTCGGAACCTGGCTAGCATCGGCGGAAAAGAGACTGGTGAAGCGTAAATATTCGCATTTTGGCTCTTCATTTCAAATATTCATAGCGCAAAAAATATTTGTCGTAGGAACTTCTAGTTTGTTTTATACTCATCAGCATTATTTGCCATATTCATACAGCCTAAATTTAAAACCATACACTTCGTAACAACGAAATAAATCGAAAATGTTATAAACCATATCAATCAAAATCATATATTTTGTTTTTGTCGGTCACTGCTTGAGAACTATTGAAGATAAACAATTTCTGTTTTCAGATTTGGAAAGAGGAGACAAAATACTATTATTTGAGCAAAAACAAATATATGGTCATCACTCACAATTTAGAGATAAGACGGTGTGAAGAGAATTGCATGGGAAATAATTGTATTCCAGACTCATTTACACTTTCATATTTCGATTTATTTACATTTTGTTTTTTTTATCATGTACTATAAATATTCCTCTTTCCATTGACATATGATACATCACAATAAACAGCATTCTGGTGGATGAAAATACAGAAAAACACAAGGCTTCGAAAACTCGCCCAGCCTGGTATTTCATGGCAAATTTAGAGAAGGTCTTACCATAAGTTAGCTATTTAAGTTACCGGAGCTGGGAGGGTTAAATAGGGAATCACTTCACGGTATACACTTTCACTTCGACTTGAATACACCAAGAATAATCAACACATAGGAATAAAATCTGAGAGTATTCTGGTTAAATAACACGTCTAAAAATGACTATGTAACGTACCTACAATTTAGGTTTCTGAATGATTAACACAATTTAGCTTGTCAATATCTCACACTTAATAAAACACTGTCCGGATCAAAGTTAGAGAGGTTACACGGATAACACAGATTCAAGATAGATCTTAGGCACAGATCTATAATTAGGTGTAATAGAATACTCGCATATTTTATCTTACCTTCACAACAATAGCCACAACTTATAACACTCAGAGACATTTAGGGTATAGGATCTTGGTGGCCATGAACGAGAGTCTGGACGACGTGGGACTCAGAGTTCGGCTGGGCTATACGTGGAGGGGAACTGGCCACACTCTCTCATACAGGATGAACAATACCAATCCTAACCCACTCCTGGTTGTAGCCAGTGGAAGGAAATCAATAGTAGTTGCTAACTTCTTTCAGTTTCAGTTGGGCTATATTCGGGTTATATTTAGTGTTCAGTTTGGTCTAATTCAGTAACATAAGGACATGTGGATATCGTTGTTTTGGCTATGGTAAAGGTAGTTCTTAAGTTAACCCGGTGAGACCCAGCGTCGCACGTGATGCGTCGGCAGTGTTTGATCACCAACTCCCAGCGACGCATCACGTGCGTCCGAAATATAAAAAACACTTACGTGGCTCGTAAGGTAGGAAATGACGGGAGAATAGGAGGGGGAGGTACCGTAGTGTGTGTGGGAGCCGGGCCGGTAGGTGTGAGCGGGCCGAGACAGCCGCGCGGCTGGTGGTGGTGGGCTTAGTGGGGATACTTTACACCCTTAGTTCACCGCCACTTTGAACCTTTATTACTCCGGTCGTATGGGAGCTAGAGGCTTGAGATTTATGTGAGACACTCCTTAGGATGTATGCCGTACAATGCCATACTCAGTTTTCACCCTAGTGCTCCCGGGCGGGTGGTCATGCGGGGGAGACGAACTTTTGACCCCCCCCCCCCCGCCCCCCAAATGACCGAGGTGAGTGTTTTTTTATTTTTTTCTTCATTTCTCACCATTCTCTTCCATTTTGGCTCAACACATTTTGTTGAGGCTCACCCCCCCCCCCAAAAATAAATAAATATCCGAGGTGATTTTTTTTTTTTTTTTTTAATTTCTCATCCTTGTCTTCCATTTTAGCAAAAAAAAAAAAAGAAGTGAAAATGGCTTGGGACTGGGGTGAACAAAATATTATAACTAGCCGGGGCTCAACTGGTTAAAAATACATGGTAGTTATTAATTTATGCACACAGCGATTATTGATATTTCAAATATGGTTCCCCTATTTTTAGAGGGTACTATGGTGACGTAATGGATGATTTTCTATTCATCTTAATGTTTAGCTTTTCTTATTCTACAGGTTATAGTTCTTTCACGATTCACTTCGGTGGTACTATCCCCAGTCTTCCCGGGAGGTACTGTAGAGGGGGTACTGGGATTCCCATCTATGCAAGTATTGAGAGGCTTCTTGGTGTTGCATTTGCATAAATAGTTCCTCGTCATACTGCAAGTCAGGCTGGAGTTGATGAGATTCCTTTGGATTTTGTCTCGGTCCTTGCCATTGGTCGAGTTGGGGCCCCTGCGATTGGTGGGGACTCTAACTTCTTTTTGGGTTAGACTGACCTAGTTTCCCGGGGGTTAGAGTATGGGTAAATCCTGGAAACAGGGTAGGCTGACCTATTCCGGCCGGTATTGAAGCCTGGGAAACTGGTCTGGCTTATTCTTCTTGACCTTTTCCTGAGGTCATCTTCTCCTGCTGCTCTGTATCACTGCTATCCTTTCGGGCGTAATTGGGGTGTGGCTGCTCAACCCCGTCATATCACTACTCTTTCGAGAAGTGCGGTATGGGTGAAGCCTACCTACACGTGCGAACAATACTCAATACAGGGGCGCACTGTGCGCCGATACAGAGCACATACACAAAATCTCCCTTTAACCCTTAACTGGCGGCGCGCAACATATGTCAAGTGAAATAAATTTGGACTATGTGGCGGCGCGCGACATAAGTCGAGTTGGTAATTCCCGCCCTAATTTAAGTGGCAAGCAAAATCTAGCGGTCAGGCAGTGTACTACTAGGTCCCACACACACATCCCCACCATGTGAGCTTGGCTCAGTACCGCTCTAGCCGCCACAATGGAGAGACAAGATTTGCCTGTGTTCGATTCGGTGCCCGCCCCTAGTACGTCGCGCCAGCCAAGCCGTAGGGCCCCGCTCTCAGCCGAGGAGTTAGTTCTGCTGATGAACTCTTCAGCGGTGTCTAGAATATCGTTGAATGAAACCATGGAAGGGCTTGGTGATAGTGGGGGAAGTGAGGAGGAAGAAGAACTGGAAGATAAACCTGTCATCGGTTTTCACAGATGCCATAACTTGCGGGGCGAAAATGGTGAAGATGTTGTTGTAGACATTGAAGCTGGTGACGAGGAGCTTGGCGAACACACTGTTGTGGGTGTTGGTAAGTACAATGTACATTTATATTATTTGAGAGATTGATGTAGCCTACAATAATTTTATTATTGGCGTAATGTGGGTACATTTCTTACGGGAATACAAGCAACGAAGATTGTGTTGTTGGTCTTCCAATAGCAACGAAGATTGTGGTGTTGGTCTTCCTATACATATGGGATATACAGTATAGGCTATCTGCATGAGACTTTGAAATTGCTTGCAAGTTTGATTGCAAGTGATTGCAATAATTTTATTATTGGCGTACAGGCCTAGGCCTATGTCAGCGTATACGGTACATTTGTTACGGGAATACAAGCAACGAAGATTGTGGTGTTGGTCTTCCTATATTACGTTTCCATTCATTTTATAGGCGTATATAATACATATATATCGGTGTACAGTAGAATACATTCCTTACGCATGTGACTGAAATTGCTTGCAAGTTTGATTTCAAGCGATTGAAGATTGTGGTGTTGGTCTTCATATATTACTTTTCCATTCATTTTATAGGCGTATATAATATATATATATCGGTGTACAGTAGAATACATTCCTTACGCATGTGACTGAAATTGCTTGCAAGTTTGATTGCAAGCGATTGAAGATTGTGGTGTTGGTCTTCATATATTACGTTTCCATTCATTTGATAGGCGTATATCACGGTGTAGGGTTGATTTCATACTATGAAATCAACCCTACACCGTGATATATACGCCTATCAAATGAATGAAAACTCGCAAACAATAACAAATAATATCATTGCCATCATTTGATAGGCGTATATATCATGGTGTAGGGTTGATTTCATACTATGAAATCAACCCTACACCGTGATATATACGCCTATCAAATAATAATATCATTGCCATCATTTGATAGGCGTATATCACGGTGTAGGGTTGATTTCATAGCAGGGTCCAGAGAATATAGGGTCAACCCACCGCTCAAAGAAAACGGGCTGTCTTTCGCGCATGACGTCATTCTCCCTACAGTGGGGACAGAGGCTAGGGGTCAGTGGGAGGTCGGTCAGTTCATTCACTTTGAGAACTCAATCACGAACATACAGGTGAAACAAAGCGGATGTTTTATAATTCGAGTTGTGTGTGGTATGATAATGATTTGGAATTATGAATGCTAAGATACCTATCTTGAAATATATAGCATAAAAGCAATGATGTTAGTTACTATACAGTTAACCCATAAAGTACCGGTGATGTCCTTTTCTTTATAGTGTAGCCACTATTAGACCATTGTATTCAGATTATGAAGGACCTCTAGCAATAATATGACTTCCAACTATCTCAACCAACCTTTTTAACTACCATAGATCCTTCCGAAGCTGCATAATATCGTACTGATATATCCTAGCTAGAATACAATATAACACACGTGGCTGGTACTCAAAGGCTTAACTAACAAAATCAGAAGTTGAGACAAATACAATGAGTGTGAGTGTGTGTGTGTGTGTGTGTGTGTGTGTGTGTATGTGTGTGTGTGTGTGAATTGAATTGAGTTTATTTTGCTCAGACTTTTACAAAAAGTATGGAGCACAGCCCCTTACATATTACACATGTACAATATGCCTTTTCTAACTAAATTAGCGTACACGTAAATACACTGGTACATCTTAAACAAACTATATTAAATGTCCTAAGACTTGATCTATCTATACATAGTAAACGTTCTTTTGAGAAGAAGTGACAGATTCCTCATACATTTTAAGTTAGTATTATTCCTTAACAGTATATATTTATACTGTGTTGGGTTATTCTTGTAGTAATGAAAAATATATATATTCCTTAACTGTACAATATCATTTGACAAATAAACAACAAATTATATTCGTCCCGCACCACATTCTCATTACATTTAGTACATACCCTGTCTTCTCTATCAATATTTCTGTGTCTACCAGTATTAACTGGTAATTTATTATTACTTGCTCTCAGTTTACTTATAGCTAGTCTCTCTCCCTTATCCAATTTCACAAGTTAATCCTCCATACTGAAGACAAATGTATAAGTTCTATAGCTACTACAAATGGCCCTACTTGACAAATTACTATTCCATTTTGTTATCCGTTGATCTTTAAGCTGTTGTTCTATTGCCAATCTGAACCAGGCTGGGGTTATTACATTGTGTGACAACCAGACTCCAGACATCCCACAGTCATTAAAAATACTTATAACACAATTCAACCAAGGTGAAGTATAAAGACCAACCTGATCCAAATGAAACAAACACTTGCACATTATATAACTTAACTTACCGTACTTGTTTTACCAGTAATTAATCTCACCCAGTAACCGATCATAGAACACTTAATATTTATGTCTATAGGATATTCACAAAGTTCACCATACAACATGTCATTACTAGTATACTTATCAACATGTAATGTATGCTTTAACCCGTGGAGCCCCGGCTAGTTTTGTATTGTTTGTTCACCAGAACCCGGCCGGTTTTCAAAAAATGGTTTTATTCCAGAAATAATAGCGAATGGGTTAGGAATGAAGGAAAAACCACGAAAAACCGCTCAAAAACCTTAAAGAATGGTCATACAGAGCCCCCGAAAACGTATTTTACAAGAATAAAAAATTGAAGGCAATTACCCCAAAAAACCAGGTTATTGCTCGCTCACGCGCACACACATGGACTTTGAGAGTTTTCAACCATCGGCACGGTTGCGTGGGATACATACTCAGTTCCCATATAAATCTGAGCCCTCTCGAGTGTCTACACCTGAGGTTACGGTCGGAGCAATTAGGGTGACTCGTCAGACGCGTCGCTGGGGCTGTGCGTTACATACATCGCCGACGCGCCAGACGCGTCGCTGGTGGTGGACGGGTTAAAAACCTCAAATGAAGCTGTTCTCATTTTCTAATAACATAATGTCCCCATACCTCAGCAGCATACAGTACAACATAACTGGTCTAACCATTGCTTTAAACAATTCAACCTGTATATCAACTGGTAAATTAAATTGTCTGCATTTACTAATCAATGAATACAGTACATAGCCCTTGTAGCTTGCTGTTTACATAGCCCTTGTAGCTTGCTGTTTTAATTCAAATTCTAATGTGGGTGTGATAATTTGGCAGCTGGTAATATGACAGTAGAAACAATCATCAGCTTAACATGGGCAAGGTAGAATTCAAAAGCGCGCGCGCATGCGCGCACACATACACACACAGTTTGTAAAATGCAGTGCGTGTGTGTGTGTGTGTATGACGTTAGGAAAACTATTGTGCTTAACATTGAGAAGCTAGAATTAACCCCAACCCACACACACACGCGCACACAGTTTATAAAATGCAGTGCGTGTGTGTGACTGTGTGTGTATGACGTTAGGAAAAATATTCAGCTTAACATTGACAAGCTAGAGACTAACCCCAACCCACACACACACACATGAGTTTGTAAAATGCATGTGTGTGTGTGTGTGTGTGTGTGTGAGTGAGTGTGCGTAAGACGTGTATGTGCGTGAGTGAGTGTGCGTAAGTATGTGTGTGTGTCCCTCCTACTTGGCGGAAAATTCATAGGACATTAAAAAGATTTATCAGCTTAACATTGACAAGCTCGAATTCAACACACACACTCATGGTTTGTAAAATGCAGTCCTTTTGTCATGATAAAGGTGAGCAAGATACGCACAAACACACACACTCATTCCCACTATCCCATATACACATACACTCACAGATTTTCACTCAGATCAACACACACACATCACCGCTTGTCCACACACACACAAGTCTGTGTGCGTGTTTGTGTGTGTGTCCGTTCCTTCACTATTAGCGGGGTACCCCAGGGATCGGTACTAGGACCAATTCTCTTTCTAATTTACATCAATGACATAGATGAGGGTCTCACCTGTACAATCTCAAAATATGCTGACGATACAAAAATTGCAAATAGCGTACTCTCAAAAGAACAATTTGACGATATGCAACACAATCTAGATAAATTGTCATGTTGGGCCCAAATTTGGCAAATGAGTTTCAATGCGGATAAATGTAAAGTACCGGTAACATGACGTAACTTCGGACGGGGAAGTAACTTCGGACACTCTAGAAAACATATACAATTAACCACAGTTATGGGATAAATACATGATGTTATGGAAAAATAAGTAAATCTGCGGTGTTCTTCCATAATGCAGTAATTTTTCCATAACTGTAGCTTAATAATAATAATAATAATAATAATAGTTCTTAAAGCTAGCGCATGCTAAGCTAGCTAAGGATAGCTCAATAAGGCCGATTAGGCGTATTTCCATTGGGGTCCTGTACTACTATCCCATCCCTTTGCTCATGAGGGATGGTAACGACTCAGTGCTTGTGAAAAATCTTTAATGCGCCGAGCATGGGCGCGAACCCGGGCCTTCTGGGTGGAAGTCCGAGACGCTAGTCACTACACCAAGCGAGCCGCTTACATACTGTTAACCAGAAGTGTCCGAAGTATAGCCCCCGTCCGAAGCTAGGGCATTTCACGGGTACTACATATCGGATACCTAAATGAGAAAGCAAACTATTCGATGAATGGCACTCAGCTTAAGAATGTAAACAGAGAAACCGATCTGGGAGTACGGTAACAATATCGAGTAACCTAAAACCGAGTCAACAATGTTCAAAAGTTGTTAAGAAGGCAAACAAAATAATTGGCTTTATAGGCAGGTCATTTGAGCATAAATCCAAAGAAGTTATCCTAACCCTTTACAATTCCTTAGTCCGCCCTCTTCTGGAATACTGCGTTCAATCCTGGTGCCCTTATTACCAAAAAGATATAAACAAGCTAGAACGAGTTCAACGTAGAGTTACCAAAATGATACCTAGCCTAAAGAACAAACCATACAAAGAGCGTCTTAGAGAATTAAATCTATTTCCTTTAACCCAGCGCAGATTAAGAGGTGACTTAATTCAAGTGTTCAAAATCATCAAAGGCATCGACAATATGAACTGTAGTAAGTACTTCACTATCGACCAATCTAATTACACGCGGGGAAATGGTTGCAAAATTATTGGTAAATCTTTTAACTCACATGAATCTAAGAATTTCTTCTTCAATCGAGTTGTCAACTTGTGGAATGGGCTTCCCCGAGACGTTATAGACTGCAGCACCGTTGATTCATTTAAACTTCACTTACACAAATATCTCGCATCAAACCCGCGACTGACTGCGTTTGTAAATGAATAACTTTATTTTATCCCCCCCTCAGTTACTAACCCATCTGTCCCCTACTAACTTCATAATCCTGCCACGGACATTAGTTCCAGGGCAGTAGTTCCCTTTCCAATGTTCCCTTACCCACTCTAAACCACTGTTTGGACACTTGATCCTCAGTGTTTTGGAGGACAAGCAGCCTAGAAGGGTCACTAGACCTGTTGTTGCTTGATTTTCTTTGTACTCCTTTGTACTAATGACATTATAATATGCCCTTCCTTAGGAATAAGTAGCCCCTAATCAGATATCAACCACTCCCACTCTCTCTTTCTCTCTCTCTCTCATATAAAGTTAATGTAAGCACTTTCTTGGTGTAGCCTATATGTTATTCATTGATATGCTCGCTATCATCCATAATATATTACCTCATATTTATGCACATTTAATTGTAAAATATACTAAGCTTGATATATTTTAATGTTTTATTTTGTCCTGTAACATTAAATAAGATTCTATTTACACGCATAGTTCAATATATCACAAAAACAAGATGTCTTATATGAGGGGTTCAGGCAGAGCGTGGGGATTGTGGCGTCACTCATTCACAGGTACTTGCGCGTGGGTTGACCCTATATTCTGTGGACCCTGTTTCATAGTATGAAATCAACCCTACATCGTGATATATACACCTATCAAATGATGATATCAATATATATATATATATATATATATATATATATATATATATATATATATACCGTATATTTATTGTTCCATATATGATATTTTGGAGAAATTTACTTTCTCTCTCTCTCTCTCTCTCTCTCTTTCTGTCTCTTTCGTTCTTCCCATCTTTGTTTGTGTGACTTACTGATTACTGTAGGCCACTCCTCAAACAACCCTTTTATCACATACCCCCGGGCAGTACCACCAAGTAGGATATTCTCTCTCTCCCTTCCTTTATTCATTTCTTTATTCATTTCTTCGCGTGACTCCCTGTTGATTGCAATCATTTGATAAGCGTATATATCACGGTATACGGTACATTTCTTTCCTTACGAAGGTGACCTTGAAATTGCTAGGACTCTTCTCTCTTTTCGTAAGGAAATAAATGTACAGTACACGTGATATATACGCCTATCAAATGATTGCAAGCAATATACAGTATACAGTATTTATATATATATATATGTATATATATATATATACCGTATATTTATATATATATATATATATATATATATATATACCGTATATTTATTGTTCCATATATGATATTTTTGCGAAATTTACTTTCTCTCTCTCTCTCTCTCTCTCTCTCTCTCTCTCTCTCTCTCTCTCTCTCTTTCCTTCTTCCCATCTCTGTTTGTGTGACTCACTGTTTACCAGGTCAATCCCCAGAATACCCTATTGACAATTACCCCCGGGCACTACCACCAAGTAGGATTTTCTTTCTCTCCCTTCATTTATTCATTTTTTTATTCATTTCTTCGCGTGACTCCCTTTGCTTGCAATCATTTGATAGGCGTATATATCCCGGTATACGGTACATTTCTTTCCTTACGAAGGTAACCTTGAAATTGCTAGGACTCTTCTCTCTCTTTTCGTAAGGAAAGAAATGTACCGTACACATTATATATACGCCTATCAAATGATTGCAAGCAATATACAGTATTTATATATATATATATATATATATATATATATATATATATATATATATTGATATCAATCATTTGATAGGCGTACATATCACCATGTACGGTACATTGTAAGGAATGAAATCTACCGTATATCGTGATATATACGCCTATCAAATGATTGATATCAATATACAGTATATATATCCGTTCTACCGTATATCGTGATATATACGCCTATCAAATGATTGATATCAATATACGGTATATATATATACTGTATATTGATATCAATCATTTGATAGGCGTATATATCACGATATACGGTAGATTTCATTCCTTACAATGTACCGTACATGGTGATATGTACGCCTATCAAATGATGATATCAATAAACGGTATTTATATATATATATATATATATATATATATATATATATATATATATATATACTGTATATTGGTGTATATTGCTTGCAATCATTTGATAGTCGTATATATCACGTGTACAGTACATTTCTTTCCTTACGCAGGTGACCTTGAAATTGCTAGGACTCTTCCTTTCTCTCTCTCTCTCTCTCTCTCTCTCTCTCTCTCTCTCTTTCTCTCTCTCTCTCTCAAATCAATCATGTCTTAGTTGTCAAGTTTGAGTCTGCACATCCCTCATACGAAATACCATTCCCACAATTTTCATAGGCAACACAAGACTGGCCAAACGACGAAGATCGTTATCCCAAAGCCAGGCCCATCCACATCCAGGCAGCGAGCCTCGTCAGAGCCTCCAGTGATGCCCGTTCAGCTAGCGAACATCTCAGGGGTAGTGCAGCTACCAATAACCCCCGCCCATGGACAACCAGGACCAGCGACGTCAACACCAGCTGTTGATGCTCCTCCCAGGTTGTCAACGCCTCCCGGGATGCAGCGGATGAGGAGGACCAGGAGGACCAGGCGTCGGCTGACGATGTCTGAAAGTGATGCCGGCACCGGCTCAAGCTCTCCCGATTCGCCTGAAGCCAGGATATCCCCCACGCCAGCAAGCGACTCTAATGGCGGGCAGGCACAGCCACAGCAGGCACAGCCACAGCCACAGCAGGGACCGCCACAACAGGGAGAGCCACAGCAAGGTGCCCGGGGAAGGGCCCGAGGAAGGGCCCGAAGAGGTGCTCGGGGAGGTGCCCCGGGAGGTGCCCCAGGATGTGCCCCAGGAGGTTGTCGGGGAGGTGCCCCAGGAGGTGCTCGGGGAGGTGCCCCAGGAGGTGCTCCGGGAGGTGCCCCAGGAGGTGCCCCAGGAGGTGCCCTAGGAGGTGCCCCACGAGTGGTCGGGAGGGGCAGGAGGCCGGACGAGCCACCTCTCTTTCAGTGGGAGCACTGCGAGCCTCGGGATATGCCTGGGGTTCCACCCAATTTTGATAAGGGAACAAATGGCATCCAGCCTGGCTTTCCCTGCACAGAGGATGATACCCCTTACGACTACTTCCGAGCATTCTTCGACGGTGAATTGCTCGGGGCCATGGTAAGGGAGACAAACCTATATGGAAGGCAGCACTCCGAAGAGATGGCCTCGCCCCACATGAGGAGATGGACGCCCATCGATATCCCTGAGCTCCTCGTGTTTTTGGCCCTCACCATGCTAATGCCCCACATGAGAAAGCACAACATGCTGGATTATTGGCTGATGCATGACATTAGATCAACGCCAGTCTTCAACATGTACATGCCCATGGACCAATACCGACAAATTCTCAAGTGCTTGCACTTTGTCGACAACAATGCGGCACACGGAGCTGACAAGCTTTGGAACATCCGGCCATTCCTGAACTCCCTCCTGAAAAGGTATCGCCGGTTTTTCAAACCTTTTCAGAATATCGTGATCGATGAGTCCTTGATCCTCTTCCGTGGACGTCTCTCTTTCCGGCAGTACATTCCGTCGAAGCGTCACCGCTTCGGGATCAAGTTCTTTGTACTGTGTAACTGCGAGACAGGATACGTGCTGGACCTCATCATCTACACCGCTACTGATGTGGACATTCCAAACGACCCTCTGGGTCTTTCAGGGGCGGTTGTGAAGACACTGATGGAGCCGTATCTGGATGCCAACCGTATCTTGTACACCGACAATTTCTACACCTCTCCTCTCCTTGCCAGGTATCTCCTTGCAAGGAGCACAGGAAGTTGTGGAACTGTCAGGGCAAACAGGAAACACTGGCCCAAGTTTCATGTTACACGGAAAGGAGACATCTTCCGGAAGAAGAGCAGCGGTGACAGTATACTGGCTATTTGTTGGCATGACACAAAGCCAGTCAATGTCCTCTCCATCTTCCACAAGTCCACAATGCGAGATAGCGGGAAGAAGAGATACCACATGGACCCTGTCACCCGCGAGAAGCATCTAGTAGCTATCTCCAAACCTGACCTTGTTATGGACTACAACATAAGCATGCGGTTGGTGGATAAAAGTGACATGCAAATCACTGCTGTTGACTGCCTCAGGAAGACGTGTAAGTGGTATAAGAAGGTGGTACTCCATCTTCTTGATGTCACTATCCTGAACGCGTACAACCTGTGGATGACGCGGACAGGAAGGAAGAGCTCTGTAAGGCTGTTCGCGAAGGAAATCATCGACTCCATCCTCAGGAAGCACGGAACCACACGTGTGCTACCACCTCCGAGGCCGATCGTGAATCTGCCTGACCGCCTTGAGAGCCGGGACTACCTCTTGACCCACATGCTTGTGTTTTTCCCCAGCTCAGCATCACAAATCGCAGCCAACCGGAATCACGGACTAAAGCAGTGCCACGTCTGCAGACACACAACAAGGAGGAACCAAATCAGGAAGGAAACCACGTTCATGTGTAGTCATTGTAATGTGGGACTATGCGCTTCTCCTTGCTACACCGAGTACCACACACTGGAACACTTCTAGACCTCCTCCAAGACCTCCTCCTCCTCTAGACCTCTTGCCAATCATTCATAACTTCATTCAATCATTCATTCATCTATTTCAAACTACCTCATGAATTCATGTCATTCAATCATTCATATGGTGGAATAGCACACTACCCAAACACAAGTGCATTCATCATCATCAGCAACATCACCCATTACATCATAAGTTTCGAATCTCATCCATCCATCTACTCCTTGGTCCACCTCATACATCCATGTCATTTGTCTACCTAAATCATATAACTGCCTTTTATCTACCTCAATCATATAACTGCCTTTTCTACCTCAATGAAATGTGGATTACACCTCCTGGGAACACCACAACAAAAAAAATGAGTCGTCAACACTACCCCATAGGGTGATTTGGAAATGTGTTGAAATAATATTATTTATAAAACAAAAACATAATTCCTGCAAAGCAAGCGAAACAGAGAGAGAGTGAAAATGCACGCCTATATATATATATATATATATATATATATATATATATATATATATATATATATATATATCAAATGATTGCAATCAATATACGGTATATATATATATATATACCGTATATTGATATCAATCATTTGATAGGCGAACATATCACCATGTACGGTACATTGTAAGGAAAGAAATCTACCGTATACCGTGATATATACGCCTATCAAATGATTGAAATCAATATACACCAATATACAGTTTATATATATTGATATCAATCATTTGATAGGCGTATATATCATCATGTACGGTAGATTTCTTTCCTTACGCAAAGATAGAGGAGTCCTAGCAATTTCAAGGTCACCTTCGTAAGGAAAGAAATCTACGGTACATGGTGATATATACGCCTATCAAATGATTGCAATCAATATACACCAATATACAGTATATATGTATATATATATATATACATATATATATATATATATATATATACCGTATATTGATATGAATCATTTGATAGGCGTACATATCAACATGTACGGTACATTGTAAGGAAAGAAATCTACCGTATACCGTGATATATACGCCTATCAAATGATTGAAATTAATATACACCAATATACAGTATATATATATATTGATATCAATCACTTGATAGGCGTATATATCACCATGTACGGTAGATGTCTTTCCTTGCGAAAAGAGAGAGAGTCATAGCAATTTCAAGGTAACCTTCGTAAGGAAAGAAATTTACCGTACATGGTGATATATATATATATATATATATATATATATATATATATATATATATATATATATATATATATATATATATATTGTATATTGGTGTATATTGATATCAATAATTTGATAGGCGTATACATCACCATGTACGGTACATTGAAAGGAATGAAATCTACCGTATACCGTGATAAATACGCCTATCAAATGATTGCAATCAATATACACCAATATACAGTATATATATATATATATATATATATATATATATATATATATATATATATATATATATATATATATATATATATATATATATATATATATACCGTATATGCAATCAATATACACCAATATACAGTATATATATATATATATATATACCGTATATTGATATCAATCATTTGATAGGCGTACATATCACCATGTACGGTACATTGTAAGGAAAGAAATCTACCGTATACCGTAATATATACGCCTATCAAATGATTGAAATCAATATACACCAATATATAGTATATATATATTGATATCAATCATTTGATAGGCGTATATATCACCATGTACGGTAGATTTCTTTCCTTACGAAAAGAGAGAGAAGAGTCATAGCAATTTCAAGGTCACCTTCGTAAGGAAAGAAATCTACCGTACATGGTGATATATACGCCTATCAAATGATTGCAATCAATATACATCAATATACAGTATATATATATATATAAATCATTTGATAGGCGTATACATCACCATGTACGGTACATTGTAAGGAATGAAATCTACCGTATACCGTGATATATACGCCTATCAAATGATTGCAATCAATATACACCAATATACAGTATATATATATATATATATATATATATATATATATATAAATATATATAATATATATATATATATATATATATATATATATATATATATATATATATATATATATATATATACCGTATATTGATATCAATCATTTGATAGGCGTACATATCACCATGTACGGTACATTGTAAGGAATGAAATCTACCGTATACCGTGATATATACGCCTATCAAATGATTGAAATCAATATACACCAATATACAGTATATATATATATATATACCGTGTATTGATTGCAATCATTTGATAGGTGTATATATAACAATGTACGGTAGATTGTAAGGAATGAAATCTAGATAATGATGATAAATGAAAGAGAATACTGAAACACCTGAAAAAAGAGTGAAAAAGATATAATAATACAGAAATATTACAAGCAGATAAAAGAAATAGAGTGAATAGTTAGAGAAAATAATAATGAGAATTACATATACGGATGAGGAAGAGAGAGAGAAAGAGAGAATACAGAAACTGAACTGAAGAAAGAGTGAAAAATATATAATAATACAGAAATATTACAAGCAAATAAAGAAAGAGGGATTAGAGAAAAGAATAATGAGAATTACATATACGAAAGAGAGAAATATAGAGAAGAGAGAAAGGGAGGATGGGAGAGAGAGTGAGACAGAGCGCTTACGAAGGAGAAAGGGGGAGAGAGAGAGAAAGCGAGCTAGCCTGAGAGAGAGAGAGAGAGAGTCAGACAGACAGACAAGAGGAGTGAGAGAGAGAGAAAGAGAGAGAGAGAGAGAGAGCGAGAATACAGAGAATACAGAAATAAGGAGAAACAAGAGAAAATAAGAGTGCTTACCGAAGGAATAATAGACTTGCGTGAGGCCTAAGTCAGGACAAAGCGAACGCATCCGAACGCGCCCGGGATATAGACCAAAAAGTAGCCTCTCTTCCTCACCTCCTCCCACCCTCCACACTTGCTCACTTCATTCAGAATAGACTTCTATGGGGAGACGGAGAGTACCTCGTTCCAAAAATGATCGTTTCGTTCCGATTGGAGCCATAGTAACGGCGCTAGGGCGAGTGAAAGTGAGCGAATATTTCGGGATTGTGCCCGCTGGGCGGCTCGGTGTAAAATACCGCCTAGCCCGCCAATAAGGTGTTAAGGAAGTTTGGCACACTTATTTGATTTTCCAGGGTTACATCAATGCAAGCAACAATTATAATCCTACATAAAGGTCAAGGTCACAGGTCAAAGTCAAAAGTCAGTCTTCATCATAACAAATACTAAAATTTAGATAAGCTGACTGTTAGTTGGATTTTACATAAAACAAATATAACTATAACTATTCTAATACTTATAGTCAAAGGTCAAGGTCAAAGATCAAAAGAAGAGTGTTAAAGATCATCAACTAGTTCCAGAGGTATTAAAGGAATATCTGACCTTGACTTTTGGCCTCCATCTTGACCTTCATGATGTCTGAAAATTTAAATTTTTTATTTTCATTTAAAGCACAATTGTCTCAACAAATTTTGTTAAGTTTACATGAATAGTAAAACAAATGAGCATATTGACCTTATATTTGAACTTGACCTGTTGCCTTGATGTATCAAATGGAATTATGTTTATTCTTGTATGACTTTGACCTAGGCATTCTGAATATGTATGATATGCCTAGTGAGAATCTTACATTAGATTGGAAATACTAGTAAAAATCTTATTTTGACCTTTAACCTTGACCTTTGAACTTCGACCTTAGATATTCTTATCAGGGATTTAGTTAGCTTAACACCAATGTTCGTATTAACTAGCATTATGAATATGGTAATTCACATAAAGATCTATAGATTACAAACAGTGATCATACACTGTGACCTTGACCTTTGACTAAAAATATAATACATATATGTGGATGGTCGTCGCATTGACCAACTGAATTTGCCCGTACAATATGGTGACAATACATTAAACAGTCTAGGAGGAGGTTAGGGAAAATGACAAACACTCTTGTTTTGACCATGACCTTTGATCTTAACTATTACAATAATTATGTAACATTTTATAAATATCTTATTTAAGTAATAACAATTAACACTGCCGGTTTTCCAAAACTTGAGCAATTTTGGATAATTATTAATCAAAGTTGACCTTTGACCTTGCCCTGTGACCTTGTGCTATAAGTAAGAGTACAGTTTTGTTGCATTGACATTGCCCATGGAAATACAAAATATAACATGCACAATTTCATTAAAACCCATCAGTTAATTTCATATACGTATATTAATAGAATAGTTGACCTTTATCTTGACCTTTATGATATGTCTCAAAATGTAGTATTTTCCTTTTCATTTATAGTGCAACTATCTCACCAAATGTTGTGAAGTTTGCATGAAAAGTAAAGAACATAGCATATTGACCATTTATTTGACCTTGACCTTTCATATGGAATTGTATAGTTTCTTGTATGACTTTTGCCTAGGTATTCCGAATATACATGGTAAGCCCAGTGAAAATTTAACAGTTAGTATAAGAAATACTAGTACAAAAACTTACTTTGACATTTGACCTTCACCTTTGACCTTACCCTTTAGAATATTTATCTAAAATTTGGGCAGTATGACATCAAAGTTACCAGAAACTTGCATAATACAAATGAAGACATTTGAGTTAAAACTAATGATAAATAGTAAAAGTTGACCTTTAACCTTGACCTGTGACCTGTGACTTTGACCTTTATGTAAGAGTGCATTTTTGTTTTCATTGAAATTGCCCAGGAAAACAAATAAGCATGCCTAATTTCATTAAAACCCATCAGTTAGTTGCATACATATTAATAGAATAGTTGACCTTGACCTTGGACCTTTACCTTGACCTTTATGATGTGTCAACATTTATTATTTTCCTTTTCACTTATAGTGCAACTATCTCACCAAATTTGTATGAAGTTTGCATGAAAAGTAAAGAAAATAGCATATTGACCTTGTATTTGACATTGACCTGTGACCTTGACCTTTCATATGGAATTGTATAGTTTCTTGTATGACCTTGTCTCGGTATTCTGAATATGTATGGTAAGCCTAGTGCAAATCTAACAGTTAGTATAAGAAATACTACTAAAAATCTTTATTTGACATTTGACATTGACCTTTGACCTTACCCTCTAGAATATTTATCTGAAATTGCGTCAATAAGATATCAAAGTTACCAGTAACGTGTATAGTGAAAATTAAGACATTATAGTAAAAACTAAAAAATATCAAATATTGACCTTATTTTAAACCTTGACCTTTGACCTTAAACTTTAAATTAAATGGAAAACTTAATTTTGACTTACCATTGCATTGACCAAATGGATATACCTGTGAAATTTTGTGAAAATCCATCGAACGGTCTAGGAGGAGTTTCTGGACAGACAGACGGACGCCGACGACAGACAAGCTGATTGGTGGTGCACAGTATACAGGTGGGATCTGTGTGCGCGATACTTTTTTTTTTTTTTTTTTTTTTTTTTTTTTCTATGTGATTGAGGGAGGCAAAAGGCATAACTGCCTATAGCGAGTGCCTCCCCCATAGTTGAAAGAGTGACAGGGCCAAAATCAAGGGACGTTCGAGCCAAAATGCCTGGACACACAGAGTTTGAAGCAATTTAAGTCATAGGAAGAGGGAAAGACTGATTCTGGGAGAGAGTTCCAGAGCTCAGCTGTTGAGCAGAAGAAAGTTTGAGAGTAATGTTTCACTCTTGGGTTGGAGAGTTGCACAGAGTAGGGGTGGGATTGAGTTGCAAGACGGGTACCACGTGCCCTACGTAAAGGAGGTGGTATGCACTGGGATAGCTCTGAGGAACACTGATTATTATAGTAGCGATTGAATAGCGAGAGAGATGCAACATTGCGGCGGAGAGAGAGAGATTGCAGAGAGTTGGTGAGTGGACGGGAGTTAATGATACGAAAGGCCTTCCTTTCACCTTTGTCTAGGAGAGCGGTGTGAGAGGAACCTCCCCACACATGTGAACAATACTCTGCTTCGCAGAGTTGATAATTTGTGATAAAGGTTTAAGGCCAATTTCATAGGTCAATGTTGCAGAATTTGGGATGCCGTGTATGTATATACAGTATATACAGTATATATTTACAGTATATATATTTTTGTATTTTTGTAATTGCTAAAATTTGCGCTTCTAATTTATTTGCATATTATATTTTTATGTTTTTTTTAGGATTCTTGCAGTTACGTCATATTTATTATCTGAAGCCAGTGAAGTAAATGGTGCAGCTGCAGTTCTGTAGCCAATAAATCCTGCAGAAAGTTTGGATTATGTCTGAAGGTAATTTGTCCACTGATGGATGGCAACATTTTTAGCACGTTTTTTCTTTCTTCTAGTAATTTAGATGGTATAAATAAAATGTTGCTTTGATATACAAACACACACATACACAGCCACATACAATACTAAAACAATGGTGTTATATGTATTTTGTCTTGAATATATTCGTTTATTGATATATTACATATAATAGCAAATATTTTTGAGAAAGTACATTTGAAAATGCAATTGATTAGATAATAGTTTTTGTTATAATGATTGGTTAAACTAATTATATTTGGATGGACTATTATTTGCAATTTAAAACAAAAGATGATTAACTAAGACTATAGGCAAGAGAAGACGGACTATAACTATATCGTCTGAAGAATGGGGAGGAAGGAAACACATATTAAAAACACGGGAAGAAACAGAGACGAAGAGAGAGAGAGAGAGAGAGAGAGAGAGAGAGAGAGAGAGAGAGAGAGAGAGAGAGAGAGAGAGAGAGAGAGAGAGAGAGAGAGAGAGAGAGAGAGAGAGAGAGATATGAAGGGTGCGGGGAGGGTAGAGGTGTTAACATGAAATACAATAGATCTTCCAAGGTGATAAGGACTATATGAGGCGGAAGATAATGGTGTGTGGGAGGGAGAAGACTGTAAAGCTGAGTAACTGGGGGAAGTTGGACCAGAGAAGGGAGAAGAACAAACAGAGGAAGATGTTTAGTAAACCAGGGGCAGAAGCAAAAGATGTGGGAATGGAGGAAAACAAGGAGTTGACCCAGAATAATAATAAAGAAAGGAGGAGGAAAAGTCTATGTACCTTCATCAGTAAACAGACGTATAATGATTTACAGTAGTACACAGGAAGATAGGAGATGGGGGAATGAAGAAACAATGTAAGATGATATACATAAATTCGGTATGTACCAAACACATTACAGAGGTAAACTATTGGCGTTGGGAAGGTACTGGGCTTAACATGAAATGTAACTAAACAATACTTTAAAATTTGAATTGGCACGTGACATAATCAAGTGTACGGTACCGTCGCCTTCAAACTCAAGAATCTCATACTTCCTATGCGTCTGCCCGCCCGGAATCAAGCCAAATATGTTTTTCGACTCGCCAAACATTCTTTCGTTAATAATATATGAACTAGCCAACTCTAGCTCTTCCTAAGCCTTCTGGCATCTAGCCAAAAATCTCAGGTCAGGTGAAGGTGAAGGTATTGAGGAATAAGCCTTTACAACAGCACCTCGTATCTACATTCTACTTTTTCCTATTTTATGAAGAGTGTAGAGAGGGAAGAAGAGGTTGGAGAGAGAGGAAGCTGTTGGAGTGGCTTTATTATGTGTGTTATTAGCCAAATATCTCTCCAACAATTTTTCTTCTTCGTCTTTGCCTCCTCTTTTCCACTCTGACGGCACTACCGTCACTGCTTCATCTGACAATGCTGAACTCTTCGCTAACACTTTCGCTAATAACTCCACTTTGGATGAATCCGGTGCTATTCCTCCCTGCCCACCCACCTCTCTCCTACTTATGCGTAACATCATAATCTATTCCAAGGTTGTACTTTCAACCCTCTCTGGGCTTAATACTAAGAAGGCGTATGGACCGGATGGTGTTCCTTCAGTTGTACTAAAAAACTGTGCTTCCGTGCTGACTCCCTGCCTAGGCAAACTCTTCCGTCTCTGTCTCTCCTCTAACGTCTTCCCTTTTTGCTGGAAGTTCCCTCTCATTCAACCTGTCCCAAAGAAGGGTGACCGCTCTCAACCCTCCAACTATCGTCCAATTGCTCTCATTTCTTGCATCTCTAAAGTTTTTGAAACTATACTTACCTCAAAATGTCTTAAACATTTATCCTCCCATAACCTACTAGCTCCTGGCCATCCTCCATTTGGGACTTCGGTGAGACTTTTTTGGTTGCGCTCGACATATCAAAGGCCTTCGATAGAGTCTGGCACAAGTCCCTAATTTTCAAACTACCCTCCTTCGGTTTCTCTAATTTCCTTTCTGGCCATTCCATAGCTGCGGTTGTGGTTGGCCACCGTTCACGTCCTCAACCTACCTACTATGGTGTTCCTCAGGGTTGTGCCCTATCTCCAATTCTATTCCTATTATTATTTAACGACCCTGTCAACTGCACCTCCAGCCCCATTCACTCATATGCTGACGACTCTACATTAAACTATTCCACTAGCCTTCCACAACATCATTCACAGAATGAACTCCAAAACTCTCGTAAGGAGGCCATGAAGCACCTATCATCTATCTCTAATTGGAGCAGAGAAAACCTTGTTATTTTCAATGCTTCCAAAACGCAATTTCTCCATCTGTCTACTCATCATCCCCTTCCAGAAAACTATGACTCTTCAGCAACATACAAATTAACCTTTCATCTTCTCTTAATATTCTGGTGTCTCTATTTCTTCTGGTCTCTCTTGGAAAGATCAAATTATCACTCTTGCTAGAACAGCTTCGCAAAAGCTGGGTGTGCTCAACCGCCTCTGGGGGTTCTTTACCCCTGCACAACTTCTAGTTCTGTACACGGGCACAATCCGTCCATGTATTGAGTATTGTTCACATGTGTGGGGAGGATCTTCTCACACAGCACTTCTAGACAAAGTAGAAAAGAAACCCTTCCGTCTCATTAACCCGGGAACTGCGGGAAGAATCTTAAGAGTTCCCCCGGCGGACTGCGGGAAGACTCTTAAGAGTCAGGGAAAAAGAAAATCATTTTTTTTTTTTCTTTTTTTTTTTTGCTTCTGGGCCATGCAAAATATCACTCCTCTACCTCCCCTCCTTCCCCACTTTCCTCCCTTCCTTCAGTTATCACCTATTTTCCCTGTTATTCCCTTATTCTGTGGTATATTTTCGTGCTAACATTAGCGAGTTGCAAGCAGGGCATTGTCATCACTGTTAGCAAGCGAGTACAAGAGAGAGAGAGAGAGAGTATCGATCGACAGTGTCTCTCCAGCCTTGGGGAAAATTGGCGGGAGAGCAGCTTGCCTCAGCCATACATTATGTAACTCCCGGCCTGTATCGCCGATTTTGACCATCCAAACGCTGTTTTCACTTGTTTTATTGTTGTAACAGGTTAATACCTTTATAATCAACCTATAATAGGCGCATATGGATAAGTATTAATGCTATTTATGGTAAAATAAATATTTTAGTGATGGAAACAGCTCAAATACATGCGCACAGGCAGAGGTGTCTCATACCCCCCATGCGCACTTCAGAGGTTAACTCACGTCCACTCAACACTTCTCTGCAGTTTCTCTCTCTTCGCCGCAATATTGCATTTCTTTCACTATTGAAATGCTATTATATTAATCAATGTTCCTCAGAGCTCTCTCAGTGTATGCAACCGCCTCTTCATAGAGCACGTAGCAACCGTCTTGCAACACAATCCCACCCCTACTCTGTGCAACTCTCCAACCAAAGCGAAAAACGTTATTCTAAATCCTGTACTCAACTGCTGAGCTCTGGAACTCTCTCCCAGAATCAGTCTTTCCCTCATCATATTACTTAAAGTGCTTCAAACTCTGCGTGTCCACGCATTTTGGCTCGAATGTCCCTTGATTTTGGCCATGTCACTCTTTTAAGTCTGGGGGAGGCACTCATACTAGGCAGTTTTGCCTTTTGTCTCCCTCACTCACATAGAAAAACTAAACATTGAGTAAACCAAGAATTTTTTGCATTAGTCTGAGAGAAATAAAATAGAATGTATGCCTCCATGCTCGATAGGATAACCTCCGTAATGCGTTCAGCACTCTCCGTGGGTCCCCGGCCACGGAAGCAAAAATCATTCCATGGGAAATCAAAGAAGTACTGCCGGAGAGCCTCCCAGTCGGCAGCGCCAAAGTGCAACAAGCGCCTCCGGCTGGAAGGATACGAGTGAGTTGCTGAACCAACTGCCCTATGTCATTTAGGATAGAAAAGATGTAGGCTTGTTCACAAGGTTGGTCAGTAGTATTATTTTTATTAATCTCACCACCACACCCCCAATGAAATTAATTAAAGTATATATGATCCACCGGGATTCGAACCCGGGTTATCACACACATATTTTTGCCACCTTAACCATTACATGAGAGGAGAGCAACTGGCGGTGGTGAACGTTGAAATCTGCTAAGATGGAGATTTCTGAGAAAAGATAAATTGATTGAATGTGTTCCACTTTAGAGGTTAGGGAGTCAAAGAATTTGGGAAAGTCGGTATAGTTAGGGGAAAGATAGACGGCACAGAAATATTTAGTAGGATAGTGTGAACCATACAGGTGAGAATTCAGAAGAGTGAAAATATGGAACACGAGAGCAAGTGAGTTTGTTAAGCACACAACATCCGGCTTTGGCTTTGACAATAGGATAGAGAATGTAGGAGAATACAGAGAGGGGCTGCTGGCAGTTTCCTCAGACATGGGGGCAATAATGCCCCCCCCCCCCCCCCGGGGACTCCGTGGCTATGCTTATGGTCATCACTGAAAATCTTGTTTTTTGTGGAATAAGGAAGTGTGGTGTGCATGTTTAGTGTATTGAAGTAGATTGGAGGAGGAGGTGTTGTGAGAGCGAGCTGGATTACTCAGTTTTACAGGACTTACAGCAACTCCTTATGAAATGCCAATAGCCTCTCCTGGGTGTAGCCCTGTTCGAATGGGGCCTACAATATCCCCCATATTGTACATTCACACTGATTCAATTTACCACTAGTACCGTATAATTAACAAGACCAAGTGGATGCATTTGGGGAACATAATATATTTAATTTATTAATTACATCAATCCACTTCTTATGTAATCAAATTGTAATGTGAAAACAACTACTGTGTAAAAGTGAAATATAAGAAAAACAGATGGGATGACCACTTTCCCTTACAAGAATGGCCGGTGCCTCGTGTGGGATGCCACATGTGTTGACACTTTCTCCACAACCAACGCCGCCAGAAACGCCGACGAAGCAGGTCAAGCCGCCCGGATAGCAGAAAATAAAAAGCGAGAAAAATATCAAACCATCGCCAGAATTCATCAGTTCGAGCCCCTGGCATTCGAAACTTCAGGAGTCTTCGGCCCTACCACCCTTAAGATGGTGAATGAAATAGGCCGTAAAATCAGAGAAGTTTCAGGAGAACCCCGGGAAACCCTCTGGCTCAAGCAAAGACTAGGGATGGCTATCCTCCGGGGCAATGCCACCAGCGTCATGAGCTCAGTTCGACAGGACTGGGTCATGCCACTGCGTGAGGCCCCGGCAGGAGTGGTGTATCCGTAGTCTTTCCACAGTAGGGTAAAACAAAACATAAACTTTATTTGTATGTAACATGTGTGATGCACATTAATAAAAGGGGATGTGTCGGATGGTTGAAAGCCACAGTTGCTCGCGCGTTTGGGGCTAGCAACACGTATTATGAAAAACATGCATCCTCCTTCATTCACTGTCCCCCCCTTCACTCACTCAACCCCACAATTTGCCGGAGGATAACCGGTTTTTCACAATATGTGTAATGTTATTTTGTGATTTCTCATACGATGATTTGCCTACATTTGCAAAGAAATCGTTAAATTTGTCTACTTTTTCTATCGTGTTATCAAAGGATTGGATACTTGAATATTTCTTATTACTGGGAACTATTTGTTTTATTAATTTCCAAGTTGATGCTGTATCACCTTTACAATTATTAAATTGGTCATAGAAAAACATTAACATACTGTAATATACAGTACATAATAAATACTTGGCAGAACACAAGGCAATACAAAAGAAGGTAATATACGTGATATGTGTGGGATGAAGCTGTGCATTAAGGGAGAGAGAGAGAGAGAGAGAAAAAAATATGGTGATTTAATTGCTAATAGCTCTCATGAAATTTATAGATTGTATCTTTATACCAAGATGAAAAGATCGCTGTCATATATTCACACTTTGAGAAGCTACTCAAGATGGCACTTGGTTTATAAACATGTAAATCATACGAAGCCAAATTAATATTTGTGTTAGGCCAAAACGTCCAAACAGTTTCGGAAGGGACCAGATAGGCACACGCTTTCTGGCTTAATGACCACGAGGAGCGCGTGACCCTCCACAGCCACCTCTCCCAAGAAGGCGTGACACAATCTCCTTTCATCAACCCTATAGTCAGCAACCATTCCCGACCCACTAGAGGCACATTCCCAAGATTCCCTCTCTTCGCCTGGAAGTTCCTGGATGGAGGCGGAGCCTCTCCAATTCCCTCGCCCTCCCATTGATCAGGGAAGAGCACTGCAGCTGATGACATCACGGAATGCCTACCCTCCCACTGGGTAAGGCGCTTGCTCGGTTTTCCCTCCCATTGACCGAGATTAGCATCAGAAAGTACTTGAAAGCAGCACCAATGTTCCAGGATCAGAATCCAGGCTGAAGAATCCTGGAAGCCCGCAAAATGGCTCCATATAACTGCCGACCTTCCAGCCAGCTATGTAAGGCCCCAGAACCAGCAAACAGTCGCTGTTCACAAGAACTTGGCTTCTCTCCTCCCCCTGATGTCCCAGCAGCCAAACTCAATCCTCTCCTGAAGCACTTGAGAGTTACCTTAGTGGACGTGACCACCGAAAGAGGTCATACTGAACAAGATTATTTGTTGACTGACTTGAACGAAACTAGACACCTTGTGCCTCCCACATCCACTTATAAACCTACCCAGTGCCTAGAGGTGCTGGAACTGAGAGCCCTCGTATAAAATACGAGTTGGGCTCCCCTGACCCATACTTTTAGGAGCTCACCACTGGGAGACCGAATTACCAGGCTGCTGGAGTCCGAAGCCGATCCAGCGACTGAGGCTCTCATCCCATACTATTGAGGCGATCGACCCTGATGACGCCCTGAGAGGTCCCTCTACACGCTGGTGATGTCCAGTGTCTGGTCCTGCTGCTGATGCCCTAGTGTGTGGCCCAACTGATAACGAAGTATGATGAAGGAGTGACGAGCTGCCGAACCACCCTGGTACAGGAGGATCAGATCATCACCTGTTTTTCACATGCTAAATTAAACAGCTACAGGATCGTTAGATGATCGCTAGAACGCTCCTAGAAGTGTTATATTGATATGTGGATTGACAAAACTATTTAGTGTTCACAAGAACTCTTATAAGTTATTGCTCAGCAACTGTAACTTGCTTCATTGTAAACTCCAGCTAATTTAACAATAATTAAATAGATAAATACCTTACTGTCCACAAGAACCTATGTGCTTGCTGTTCACAAGAACTCAAGTTGTTGAGCCAGACATATAACTACTTTAAAAGATAAGAGCTCGCTGTTCACACTGAACTAGAGTAGTGCAAGCCAGACTAATTATTATTATTTTGCTTAGTGCATGTTAAGATCATAAATGCTGAACCAAAATGTTTTGAAATTAGTGCTTGCACCCCAGAAAATTCAGGTTCCGTGATATTACTATATTGAAGTTCTTTGGACCTGCACCTATATCAACTGATTATGTCAGTTACGAAAGTGCTCCCGTAAGAGCTAATTATTGTACTTACTTATTGGTTAATATTATTGTCTGTGATCGTCAGAGGTCCAGTATTGTAATATACCCCAAAAACACTATATTGTATAATGTCGCTTTGTATTATTTGTTTATATTTCGTATATCCAGGTTCTTACATTAATAAACTAACTGCATACCTATATTACCTTTTCTTTGAGTTATCCAGATGAGCATGCAATAACCAAGGCTTTAACATAATTGCATACAAATATGAAAATTGTATTGCTTATTTTAAAATATCGTTCATATGCTGGTAATATTACATACATACATATATCCATACTATATATATATATATTATTACGTATCTTGATTTAGAAATGGTTAACTAACTAAATCAAGATAGAACAGTTAAGGTGTAAGTGTAGCAAAACAGCTGAAGGCCAAAAAAACATAATATATTAAAGTTAGTTCTGTTGTCACTTGCTTTCCCTCAGTTGTTGGAACAGTTATCCTTTATACTCTGATACACTTCAATTATATTTAATCAGTAAACTAGTTAAAGTTACATTTAAAGTTTAAAATGAAATAGGCTATTTATAACGAATACAAAAGTTCGTATGCAAGCAAAGTTTTAAGACACTAGAATATCTCAATTAATCTTGATTATCAGCAAAGTATTAAGATCTTTTATATATAATTAATTTAAGTTTGTTAACCCTCTAAAGAATGTTTTACTCTTTCTATTGTTATCTCGTTATTCTTAGTTTATTATTATTATTCTCCTTTAGTATTTTATCTTATTCTTATTACCGAAAGACATTTGACTAAATCAAAATGGTAAGGAAATATTATAAAGTCACATATAAAAGGGAACTACTTATAAACGTAAATAAGGTATTTTACAACTAATCAAAATAATAAGCAATGAAAGTTATGATAGAGTTTCAGGATCGTTTTGCATACGTTCTGATTTCACTAAAGTACAAATTAAAAAATAATAGTCAGGTAAGCATTTAACTTATACAATGCTTAATCCTTAATTATGAATGACAATAGCTTTACATCCAGTTAGTTAATCGTTAATATGTAAAGTAGAATGTTCACTCACAAATCATCTCTGAATCAAACATTAATTTGAATCACCAAAATTTAACAGTAATTCAAAATATATATATATCTCTCCAATTAAATTAAACATATATGATTTCTCCAAGTAAATTAAACATATGATTTCTCCAAGTAAATTAAACATATATGATTTCTCCAATTAAATTAAACAGTAAAGTAAAATGATTTCTCCAATCACAAAATCTTAAAGCAAATGAGTGTATGTTTTCGACATACCTCTGGTTAATTAATAGTCAGAAATAATCCCTAACTAACGTGTAAGAGGTCGCTCCCGGACGCAACTTAACACATAATAATATACAAGCCTTTGAAGTCTGTCTCGTCTCCCCACCACATTGCTCGTGTTCCCCAGCTAGAAATGTACTAGTTTGAATGATCAAATCTCCGTCTTATATATCGTTCCCTGGACCTAGCTAACCAATCAGGAGGTAGGAAGCAGGTGCCGGGACCAGTAAGAAGGCAGGAAACACGTCGACCAGTTACAGGTGAGAAGCAGGTGAACGAGGCCCATGAGTGGTTGGGGGCAGTAGGGAGAAGGGGGCTGGTTCCGTCTCGTCCGGTAGTTTGCCCCCTCCACGTCCACACAAACTTGGCTGGTTTCTCTCTCTCTCTCTCTCTCTCTCTCTCTCTATCTCTCTCGTAAGCAAGGTGAGTTGTTGCCACGAGGTAATTGTAAAGTCATGTTCAACAGGTTGGTCTGGCCACATGACATCCGGTCGGTACGGATGTTACACCTCCACTGCTAGAAAAGAGTTCAATAGGAGGAAAGTATATGACACATTTTCAGACTCTTGACAGACAATCTGCCAACACATTCTGGACCCCTTTGATGTGTTTGACATCTAAGGCGTACTCCTGCAGCAACAAGCTCCACCGTGTCAGTCTCTGATTCTTGTTATGGAACTTGTGCAAAAACCTTGATGGGTGATGGTCAGTATATACAGTAATGGAACCAGGGGCAGATTGAACATAAACACCAAAGTATTGGAGGGACAAAATCAATGCTAACAGCTCCTTTTCTATGACAGAGTAATTACGTTGAGCAGAATTTAACTTTTTACTAAAATAGCAAACAAGATGCAATACATTACAGTCATCCTCCTGGAGTAACACTGCTCCGACCCCAGTATTACTTGCATCAACAGCTAGGGAGAAAGATCTGGTAAAATCAGGGGCACGGAGAACAGGATAATTAGAGAGAATGTATTTAGTAGCACTGAAAGCCTCCTCACAATCGGAGGACCACTCAAACTTCACATCCTTTCGGAGAAGATCTGTTAAAGGTGCTGTTAACCTTGAAAATTTTAAAATAAACCTCCTGTATAAAATAAACCTCATCCCTAAGTATCTTTGGATTTTTCTTTCTTATTGGTAGGTGTTGGGAAATTAGAAATCGACTCTACTTTAGCATGAGGTGCAACCTGACCCTGTCCTACTATATACCCAAGATATTGGACAGTACTCTTAATGAAAGTGCACTTTTTTAAGTTCACTACAAGATTTGCTTCAGCAAGGTTAGCAAAAAGCAGTCTGATTTGTTTGAGATGTCCTTCCCATGTATGGGAAAAAAGAAGGATATCGTCAATGTACACCACACACCCAGGTACCCCTTCAGTCACCTGATTCATGAGGCGCTGAAAGGTAGCTGGAGCGTTTTTCGGGCCATAAGGCATTACTTCACAGCAGAAGGCTTGATTGTTTACCACAAAACATGAAATCTCCCTTGCTCTGAGTGTTAGAGGTACTTGCCAATATCCTTTCATAAGGTTAATTTTACTAATAAAACTGGCAGTGCCAATCTGGTCAATACAATCATCAATCTGTGGCAGTGGATAAGTATCATTCTTTGTTACGGCATTGACTTGTCTGTAGTCAATACAAAATCTATAACTCCCGTCTGGCTTAGGCACAAGTGTGACCGGACTACTCCACTGGTTTAAGGCTCTAGTAATTATGGTATTGGACAACATGAAATCTAATTAAACTTTCAGAATACTCCTGCGCTGTGGTGAGACACGGTATGGGGATAATTTGATGGGTGCTGCATCCCCGACATCTATGTCATGCACGGCCAACGAGGTGAGCCCTGGAGTATCACGGAACACACTGGGAGACTGTGATAAGACATTGATTAGTTCTTTAGCTTTCTCTGAGGGAAGATGACATAATTTAGTTGGTAATTCCCCCCAGGCTACTGAATTATATTTAAAGTTGGATAGACCACAAGACAAGTCAAAATCGATACCTTCAGGATCTGGGACAGTCTGCTGCGGGATCTGTGGGCAAGGACTACAAACATCACCCGCACCAGGATGTCCACAGGTCCTTATTACTGCCACAGTAGGAGAATCTGGAAGAGAGGAATCAGGGGACCTATGATAGGGTTTTAACATATATATGTCAAACACTTGCTTAGGCTTCCTCCTGTCTGGGGTAGCCGCTAAGTAGTCAGTATCACTCACCCTTTTCATTACTTTATAGGGTCCTCTAAATTTTGCTGATAAAGGTTGGCCGAAAAGGGGAATGAGAACCAAGACCTCATCACTGGGCTGAAACTCTCGAACACGGGCTTTTTTATCGTACCATACTTTCATGGTATCTTTAGCTACTTAGATTTTGTGCTGCAAACTCGCACGAAGATCTCAGCCGGGTTTTGAACTCTGATACATACCTGAAGAGATTTTGGTTCCCTTCCTGACCAACTAGGCTGTCCTGTAATAGCTGCAAAGGGCCACGTACCTGGTGACCGAAAACTAGTTCATTAGGTGAAAAACCCAGAGATTCAGTTGGAACCTCACGGGTGGCAAACAACAGAAAAGGTACCCCCTTGTCCCAATCACCTCCAGTTTCCTCACAATATTTTCTTAACATTGACTTTAGGGTTTGATGGTAACGTTCGAGGACCCCTTGACTCTCTGGGTGGTAGGAGCTGGACTTCACATGCTCAATACCGAATTCCTTCAGAGACTGCTGAAATATATTGGAAGTGAAATTAGTACCTTGATCACTCTGCACCTCATGGGGGAAACCCATGCTGGTGAAGAATTTGAGCAGATCCTTAACCTCTTAAGTGCGCATGGGGGTAATTAGACACCTCTGCCTGTGCGCATGTATTTGAGCTGTTTCCATCACTAAAATATTCATTTTACCATAAATAGCATTAATACTAATCCATACGTGCCTATTATGGGTTGATTATAAAGGTATTAACCTGTTACAACAATAAAACGAGTGAAAACAGCGTTTGGATGGTCAAAATCGGAGATACAGGCCGCGAGTTGCATAATGTATGGGTGAGGCAACCTGTTTTCCCGCCAATTTCCCCCAAGGCCACTGAGACACAGTTGATCGTTACTCTCTCTTTCTCTCTTGCACTCGCTTGCTAACAGTGATGACAATGCCCTGCTTGCAACTCGCTAATGTTAGCACGAAAATATACCTCAGAATAAGGGAATAACAGGGAAAATAGGTGATAACTTAAGGAGGGAGGAAAGTGGGGAAGGAGGGGAGGTTGAGGAGTGATATTGTGCATGGTCCAGGGGCAATTTTATTTTATTTTTTTTTTGTTCAATGTTTAAAGTTGATTTTTGTTTTCTCTGACTCTTAAGAGTCTTCCCGCAGTCCGCCGGGGGAACTCTTAAGAGTCTTCCCGCAGTTCCCGGGTTAATAACTGTTTGAGCTGAAGTATTTCTTAAAGGTATAGCTTCTGGGTATCGAGTTGCCATGTCCATTATAGTTAACAAATATATATGTCCCTGGGATGTCTTTGGCAATGGGCCAACGATATCCACTACCACCCGAGTGAAAGGGTTCTCGAACACTGGTAAGGGCACCAGAGGGTGTGCAGGCTCCTTTTGATTAGGTTTACCGGTCATCTGGCAGGTGTGACACATTCTACAGAACTCCACTACATCTGCACGCATTCCTGGCCAGTGAAAGTGGGCTCTAATGCGATCGAAGGTTTTCCTCACACCTAGGTGCCCTGCTAAGGGTATACTATGGGCCATTTCTAGTATATCTCTACGGCAAGGTTTAGGAACAACTACCTGATGTACGTCCCATGCCCCGTCATCAATAGGTCTATGTGGCGGTCTCCACCTACGCCACAAAACTCCTTTCTTCATATAGAAGCATTCACCCTTCTCCTTTTCACTCTCCTCTTCACTCACGGCACTGGCAGCTAACTCCTTACACTCATTGTCATCTCGCTGCAACTCTACCAGGCCACTAGGACAATTAGGAGGAGTTTCATGATCATTCGGCTCAAGGTTAGCCATAAAGGTGTCAGACAGATCTACTTCAGTCTCCGCTTCAGGCACAGTTAGAGCATCATTCAATACTCTTACATCCCTTCTATCTACCTTCACAGTTGGTACAATTATATCTGAGGGAACTGCTACTTGGGCCATAGATCGAGTGACAGCACACACTGGGAAAACCTTTGGCATCTCCTTCTCGAGCTCACTGGTTAGTGGCTCGTCAACAGGGGAAAGTGACAAAATTGGGATCTGGTCGGACCCTCTCACCAGCCACATCATTCCCCAAAAGGAGTGTTACCCCAGGCACAGGGATGTCCTGAGGCCTACACAAAGCTATACAGGCTTCACCCTTCAGGAAATCACACTCAATCTCACCATTCACCAGGTTAGCAGAAAACTGACCTCCAGCACCTCTCATTATTACTGATTCTCCAGTTGGGCATTCAGAATAAGGATTCACCATGAGGGTGCTAGTAGAACAAGTATCTCTTAAGATTTTTACCTCATGTACACAACCATTTATTGTCACACATGCAGATGAAATAAAGGGACGGTAGCTATCATGAACTGATGGAGACACTAAGACAGGCTTAACCCTTGCGGGTTGTACCACACACGCTACTACACCATTTCCTGTCTGATTTAAGTTAGTAGCTAGGTACTCCTTCTGTCGGGAGTCCTGCATCAAAGGCACATTTGGGTGGTTTTGGTTATTTGGAGAGGCAGTTACGGCGGCTACTGTCGGCCCCGATCTCTCGGCACTCTCCTTAGCCCAACACTGATAAGCTAAGTGGCCTCTCTTGCCACAATAGGTACACACTTTCGGGGATACATTCCCCTTGTAAGCATTACATTTGTTACCATTACCAGGAGTCACATTCTCAGTTGGGGAAGCATTTTTAGTTTGGCTTACGTGGGGAGACGTTACAGGCTTTTGCGAGTGACTAGATTTATCAGATTTGTGATTGGAGAACTTAATATTATCATAGAGCTTTTTCCCACGAAATTTGTTATTTAGTACATAAGTATCAGCCATGTCTGCAGCTTCGTCAAGAGCTTCTACCTTTTTCCCTCTCAAATGATAGGCTACTGGTGAATCTACCTTCCATAGGAAGTTCTCAAGCAAGATTAACTCTTTCAGACCCTTATACTCCGTGACATTCTTACTTGTTAGCCAGTTATTTAAAGCTTTGTTCATGGTCCTGGCAAACACCGTATGAGTTTCCTCAAATGTTTTAAGAGTCTTTCTGAAAGTCTGTCTATATGCTTCAGGCAGCAGTTTGTAGGTTTTTAGAATGACTGCTTTGAGACGGTCATAGTCTTGCCGAACCTTAGACTCTACTGATATGTAAGTTTCCCGACCTTGTCCTGTCAACACCGTTTGCAACATAAATGGCCACCGATCCCTTGTCCACCCCATACCTGTAGCAACCTCCTCGAACAACACAAATAAGTCCTGAACATTGTCTTCGGTGAACGGGGGAATTACACTAGTCATGGTTAATCCCGAAGGGGGAGCAAGCACATGTTTTTTGGTCTCGGTTTGAGCAGTAATTGGGCCATGCGATATTCATGATCTAGCTGTAGCTGAGTTTGGTGTGCCTGGGCTTGTTGTGCCTGGGCTTGTTGTGCCTGGGCTTGTGCCTGGGCTTGTTGTGCCTGGGCTTGTGTCTGGGCTTGTTGTGCCTGTATTTGAGTTTGAGTTTATGCTTGCAGCTGAGCGTCTGCCTGGGCAGCATTTAACCTAGCTAAATCAAGATATTGCTCAGGGGTAAATCCCTCTGGCAAATGATCACCAAACCGCATCTGTATCCCATTACGGAGTCCTCCACCAGCCGCTCCATTTGGCTCACCGCCCTCGGCTCCGCCATGCTCATCGCCCTCGTCCCCGTTATGCTCACCGCCCTCGTGAATCCCAAATAACTCGGACTTTATGATCTGGGCTATTTCAGGCTTTGACATGTCCGAGACCGTTAGCTCAAGATATGAGGCTAGTACTATTAACTCTGCCTTGGACAAGTGATCGATGTCATCGGCAACGGGTGACGAATCTAAGAAATTCTTAACATCTTCCTGACTAATAATTTCAGGCATGATTATGATATGATAGAAACTTAGTGAAACTTATACAAAACGAATCCTGGCAAGGTCGCCAGTTAATCTGTTACGTATCTTGATTTAGAAGTGGTTAACTAAATAAATGAAGATAGATTTTTTTTTTTTTTTTTTTTCTATGTGATTGAGGGAGGCAAAAGGCATAACTGCCTATAGCGAGTGCCTCCCCCATAGTTGAAAGAGTGACAGGGCCAAAATCAAGGGACGTTCGAGCCAAAATGCCTGGACACACGGAGTTTGAAGCAATTTAAGTCATAGGAAGAGGGAAAGACTGATTCTGGGAGAGAGTTCCAGAGCTCAGCTGTTGAGTAGAAGAAAGTTTGAGAGTAAAGTTTCACTCTTGGGTTGGAGAGTTGCACAGAGTAGGGGTGGGATTGAGTTGCAAGACGGGTACCACGTGCCCTACGTAAAGGAGGTGGTATGCACTGGGATAGCTCTGAGGAACACTGATTATTATAGTAGCGATAGAATAGCGAGAGAGATGCAACATTGCGGCGGAGAGAGAGAGATTTGCAGAGAGTTGGTGAGTGGACGGGAGTTAATGATACGAAAGGCCTTCCTTTCAACTTTGTCTAGGAGAGCGGTGTGAGAGGAACCTCCCCACACATGTGAACAATACTCAATACAAGGGCGCACTATGCCCCTGTACAGAGCAAGAAACTGTGCAGGGGAAAAGAACCCCCTAAGGCGGTTGAGCACACCCAGCTTCTGGGAGGCTGCCTTAGCAAGACTGGTAATATGGACCTTCCAAATGAAAGCAGAAGAAAAAGAGACACCAAGAATATTGAGAGAAGATGAAGGATTGATTTTTGTATTGTTGAAGAATAAGGGATAGTCCGCTGGGAGATCCTGACGGGTAGATAGATGGAGAAATTGGGTTTTGGAAGCATTAAAGTTAACAAGGTTTTCTCTGCCCCAATTGGAAATAGTATTTAGATCAGAATTTAAGAGTTCTATGGCTTCATTACGTTTGTCGTTGAGGGATTGCTGGCTGGGGCGTTCTGAAAAACTAATGGAGTAGTGTAAGATTGAGTCGTCTGCGTATGAATGGATGGGAATTAAGGTACAGTTAAGATCATTTATAAAAATTAGAAAGAGAATAGGAGATAGGACAGGTGTTAAGGTGTAAGTGCAGCAAAACAGCTGAAGGCCAAAAGAACGTAAAATATTAAAGTGAGTTCTGTTGTCACTTACTTTCCCTCAGTTGTTGGGACAGTTATCCTTTATACTCTGATACACTTCAATTATATTTAATCAGTAAACTAGTTAAAGTTACATTTAAAGTTTAATATGAAATATGCTATTTATAACGAATACAAAAGTTCGTATGCAAGCAAAGTTTTAAGACACTAGAATATCTCAATTAATCTTGATTATCAGCAAAGTATTAAGATCTTTTATATATAATTAATTTAAGTTTGTTAACCCTCTAAAGAATGTTTTACTCTTTCTATTGTTATCTCGTTATTCTTAGTTTATTATTATTATTCTCCTTTAGTATTTTATCTTATTTATTCTTATTACCGAAAGACATTTGACTAAATAAAAATGGTAAGGAAATATTATAAAGTCACATATAAAAGGGAATTATATATATAAACGTATATATAAGGTATTTTACAACTAATCAAAATAATAAGCAATGAAAGTTATGATAGAGTTTCAGGATCGTTTTGCATACGTTCTGATTTCACTAAAGTACAAATTAAAGAATAATAGTCAGGTAAGCATTTAACTTATACAAGGCTTAATCCTTAATTATGAATGACAATAGCTTTACATCCAGTTAGTTAATCGTTAATATGTAAAGTAGAATGTTCACTCATAAATCATCTCTGAATCAAACATTAATTCTAATCACCACAATTTTACAGGAATTCAAAATATATATATCTCCAATTAAATTAAACATATATGATTTCTCCAACTAAATTAAACATATGTGATTTCTCCAAGTAAATAAAACATATATGATTTCTTCAAGTAAATTAAACAGTAAAGTAAAATTATTTCTCCAATCACAAAATCTTAAAGCAAATGAGTGTATGTTTTCGACATACCTCTGGTTAATTAATAGTCAGAAATAATCCCTAACTAACGTGTAAGAGGTCGCTCCCGGGCGCAACTTAACACATAATAATATACAAGCCATTGAAAAGTCTGTCTCGTCTCCCCACCACACTGCTCGTGTTCCCCAGCTAGAAATGTACTAGTTTGAATGATCAAATCTCCGTCTTATATATCGTTCCCTGGACCTAGCTAACCAATCAGGAGGTAGGAAGCAGGTGCCGGGACCTGTAAGAAGGCAGGAAATACGTCGACCAGTTACAGATGAGAAGCAGGTGAACGAGGCCCGTGAGTGGTTGGGGGCAGTAGTGAGAAGGGGGCTGGTTCCGTCTCGTCCGGTAGTTTGCCCCTCCACGTCCACACAAACTTGGCTGGTTTCTCTCTCTCTCTCTCTCTCTCTCTCTATCTCTCTCGTAAGCAAGGTGAGTTGTTGCCACGAGGTAATTGTAAAGTCGTGTTCAACAGGTTGGTCTGGCCACATGACATCCGGTCGGTACGGATGTTACAATATATATATATAATATAGATGCATATTTTTATGCAATTGTGTTCACTCATTATTTATTATTTTCACAGGACCTCCCATGTTGCTTAGTTTGATAAATTCTTAAATTTTGTCTATTGTTAATTTTAGAAATAATATTAATTTAATTTATTTTTTTATTTTCCCCTTTGTCTTAGCAAATAATGAGGATTACAGTTGATGCTCTTAAGAATGTGTTTGTTCTGAGACTATTCTTCTCAGTTGATGTTGCCTTTATTTTCCTTTTGTTAATTGCTTTAGACCTGTGACGTATATTGGATTTTGATACTTGCCAATATCACATTCCAGTATTATGAGTTTTTTGGCAATTAACATATTGTTTAGTACGATAGCCTGATGGGCTTATTGCCTTTCCAATTTAAAAAACAAAAAATGCAGTCACTTTCACTTTACTTGCATTAGGCGTGGCGTGCGAACGTGTTTTAGGCAAGTTTATGATTTTTTGCTTGCTTTGGCCTGGGTGCCTCTTTTATTATGTTCTATCCAACAACCAACTCTACTCCTAAAATCGATTAATGAAATATTACAAACACATGTGGCAGTCCGTGGATTCGAACCCAGGACGCTCACACCGAATATCAACACCTTATGCATTACACCACGAAGGCAGTTAAAGAATGGTGGACACTGCCTACGATTTATTATGCAACTTCGAATCCTGCATATCAATCTAAGCATGTACACACATCCCAACTGCAACTCACGTAGGCTATGCATATGTGAATGGAAAGAGCAATTAATGGGGCCTTAACCACTAGGGAAGGCCTCTCGATAAATTACTCCTGAACCAATATCTATTATTATGTTCTATCCAACAACCAACTCTACTCCTAAAATCGATTAATGAAATATTACAAACACATGTGGCAGTCCGTGGATTCGAACCCAGGACGCTCACACCGAATATCAACACCTTATGCATTACACCACGAAGGCAGTTAAAGAATGGTGGACACTGCCTGTGATTTATTATGCAACTTCGAATCCTGCATATCAATCTAAGCATGTACACACATCCCAACTGCAACTCACGTAGGCTATGCATATGTGAATGGAAAGAGCAATTAATGGGGCCTTAACCACTAGGGAAGGCCTCTTGATAAATTACTCCTGAACCAATATCTATTATTATGTTCTATCCAACAACCAACTCTACTCCTAAAATCGATTAATGAAATATTACAAACACATGTGGCAGTCCGTGGATTCAAACCCAGGACGCTCACACCGAATATCAACACCTTATGCATTACACCACGAAGGCATTTCATTAAATATATAAATTTGTATTCATTCTTCCTCTCCCTTTTTTGGTGGCAAAGTAGGTGTCTTTGCCCTTGGTATTTGCTAGATCTTTGCTTTGTGACCTCTGGGAGATCCTCCGACTCATCGCTCTGGGCCTGAATTAACATGGATACGGCTCCCCGAACAGAGGATTGAGAGGGTTTAGCAAATTTTAATTTTTCTTCCCCTTCTCTACCTACCTCCCCTTCCCCATTCTGGGGAATTGGGATGGACGTTGTTCCTCCCTCCCCTCCTCCTGTCAGGGTGAGGGGAGGGTTCTCCTCTGTAACGCTTCATGCGTCTGGTCCAATGACCCTAGCGTCCCTCAATCCCTTCTTAATTAAGAAGGTGATTGATGGACCAGGTCAAGGATTTACTTAAATTGCGAAACTTTCATTCATATGATGTTACTGCTTAGATACTGGTGTCTCTGAATTCCTGCAAGGGGGAAGCCTATTGCAAGGATATGTTGACTATGTCTGAACAGGAGATTGTTGATGAAATGGTCGATCAGTTTGTCGTTGAGGCTAGATTCATTACCTGTTTCACTGATGGCGCGTATGTAAAGACTTCCACGGTTGTTCCAACTTTTGGTAAAGCTACCTCTCCTACTAATGTTTATGTTGGCTATGAAGTTTAAATGTCAACAATATAGGCATCACGAAGACGCTTGCCGCTCTTCCCAGAAGGTTTGCGGGCATTGTGGTGGACAGGGTTATGTTGTTGAAGGGTGCACTGCGGCATCAAAGTCTGCAAACTGTGCGGGTCCTCACTATGATTCCTCTCGGGATTGCCGCAAGTGGCAGCTAGAGAAGGAGGCCTGCACAGTCAAGACCACTACGGGAGTGCCGTATTTCGAAGCGAGGAAGAAGATGGAGGATTTTTTTTTTTTTTTTTTTTTTTAAGAGACAATGAACGGAGGAAGGAAAAACACAGATAAAACAAAAAGGTCCATGTGCCTAAAGGCATCCTCCATTCATAAAATGTTTGTAACAACTGGATTTAAACATTTGTAGATTGTAAGTTTGTGGAAAGCAATTCGAGGGAAGTGAATTCCAAAGAGTAGTAGCTCTGGGGATAAATGAATTCTGATAAGCAGAAGTTCTGCATTGTGGAGGAGAAAGTGTAAATTCATGGGCGCTCTCAGCTGCCCTAGTTCTACGGGGAAAGATGTGGAGAGGCGGCACAATTGAAGCAAGTTCCTCGGAACAATTGCTGTGAAAATTTCTGTAGAATAATGCAAGGGATTCAATGTTTCTTCGTATGGATAATGTAGAAAGGTCCTGTGTGATTGCAGGGTTATTGATTAATCTAATAGCTTTATTTTGTCCAACTGCCTCAATGCAACCACTCCACTTCCACCCCACAGAGGTGAACAGTAATCCATCTGAGAACGCACATGACTTTTATATATCACGGCCAACTGCTCGTCAGTGAAGAATTCTCGAACTCTGTACAGGAGTCCCAGTTTTTTAGAGGCATTCTTAGCAATGCTTCTAACATAATGTGTCCAGCTCAAGTTAGTAGTTAATGTTACACCGAGAATGTCAATACTAGGGGAAGTGGGAATATTTACATCATTAAAAAATATATGGGAGTCAGTGAGATTCTGTCGGTTAGAAAATTGAATGTACTTGGTTTTCTGTGCATTAACACCTTACGAGCGGCCTATGCGGTTTATTTATGTGTACCGCACAGCGGGGTGTTTTTAGCCAAAATAGGGCTGTTTACGTGATCATTTTCATGCCTAAATAAGACCCAGAACGTAAAACAAGTACCTATCCCTGAAAGGGCATAAACAGAGCTTTCGAATGACACCATAACGATCCTTGTATGATGGATAGTTTTCTTGCAATAACCGTGCAACGCGAGTGCAAAAAGCAGGTAATTCGGTACTTTCAGTACATAATTGAGTATGTAGCGAGTGAGAGAGGGAGGAGGGAGCTGAGATTTGTGTCAGTAGGTTCGCCGCGGTGGTCTGGAGCAGTCATACGCTCGCTAGTCTCCTGCCACCACTTGTCTCTCTCTCTCAGCCACATTACGTGCTGAAATTGCCACTCGACCTATGTCGAGCGCCGCCACATAGTCCAGCTTTATTTAACTCGACTTATGTTGCTCGCCGCTAAATAAGGGTTAAAGGAAACTAGATTATGTTGTCCCCATCCATTAATTCTAGAAAGGTCCTGGTTCAGAGAAATTGCAGTGTTTATTTTTTAATTAATAAAATCGGGTTGGGTGAAAGAATTGGTAAATGCGAAGGAACTGTGGAGTGTTGAGTCATCTGCGTAGGAATGTATTGGATTATGAGTGGTAGATATGAGATCATTGATATGAATGAGGAACAGAATTGGGGCCAAAACTGATCCCTGGGGAACACCAGCATTTATTGAGTGAAATTGAGAATAAAGGTCATCTACCATTACACGTATTTTTCTGTTATGAAGATAAGAAGAAATTAGTGGAACTAATGATGCAAGGCCGTAGTGTGACATCTTCGACAATAAGGATTGATGCCAGACTCTATCAAATGCCTTTGATATATCCAGTGCTATTGTATGTGTTTCACCATGTTGGTGTGTAGCTTGGTTGATTTGATGCGTAAGAAGGCAAAGCATGTCTGCAGTTGATCGACATCGTCTAAAACCATATTGCCTATCACTGATTAATTTATTATTCTCAAGATGCTTAATTATGTGATTATTTAACACCTTACGAGCGGCCTATGCGGTTTATTTATATGTACCGCACAGCGGGGTGTTTTTAGCCAAAATAGGGCTGTTTACGTGATCATTTTCATGCCTAAATAAGACCCAGAACGTAAAACAAGTACCTATCCCTGAAAGGGCATAAACAGAGCTTTCGAATGACACCATAACGATCCTTGTATGATGGATAGTTTTCTTGCAATAACCGTGCAACGCGAGTGCAAAAAGCAGGTAATTCGGTACTTTCGGTACATAATTGAGTATGTAGCGAGTGAGAGAGGGAGGAGGGAGCTGAGATTTGTGTCAGTAGGTTCGCCGCGGTGGTCTGGAGCAGTCATACGCTCGCTAGTCTCCTGCCACCACTTGTCTCTCTCTCTCAGCCACATTACGTGCTGAAATTGCCACTCGACCTATGTCGAGCGCCGCCACATAGTCCAGCTTTTTTTAACTCGACTTATGTTGCTCGCCGCTAATTAAGGGTTAATATAATTTCAAAGACTTAATCAAGAGTGGAAGTTATAGCTATTGGTCTGTAGTTTGATGGATCTGAAGAGGCACCTTTTTTAGGAACTGGATGGATGTTTGCTTCTTTCCAGGGTACTGGGAAGCATGAGGTATGAGTACACAGACGGAAATAAATTGCCAATACAGGAGCGAGCACCAAGGAGCAATTCTTAAGTACTATTGGAGGAATTTCATCTGGACCAGGAGCCTTATCTACTGAGAGATTCTGCAAAATAGTTTTGACATGTCTGGGGTGGATCTTAAGTGAGGGAATTTCAGGCGAATTAAAATTAAGTACAGGGACATCTTGATTTATTTCATCTAAGGTTGAGTTGGTGGAGAAAATATCCGCAAGAAGGTTAGCTTTACCTCGTGGGTCACTTACAAGATTGCCAGTCGGAGATTGTAATGGTGGAATGGATGAAGCAGTAGTGAAGTTGGATTTAAATTAGTTAAGAGTAGACCAAAATATTTTGTTATCATTTGGATTATTTAGAAGTTTATTTGCCTGCTTGTGGAGAAAGTTTGACTTAGTTAGGTTTAATACAGTTTATCATGATTTCTGATGTTTCTAAAGTAATTAAAGGCTTCATGTGTTTTTGATCTTGTGTATGCATTGTAGGCTATTGCTTTTTGTTCAGTTACTCTAGCACAATTATGGTCAAACCATTTAGGTGAATTAGATCTTTTACTGTACTTTTGATGAGGAATAAAAGTTTCCATTCCAATTTTTACAAAATCTTGTATGTGGGTCAAGGTGGAGTGTGCATCATTAGAAAAGAAAGAGGTCCAGGGAATATCAATAAAGAAACCCTGAAGACCCTCCCAGTCTGCCCTATCGTAATGCCATTTAGTCACCAAAACAGGTTCAGAGTGGGAAGGTGTGGTAGGTGATAGACAGGTGGCCTGTATCAGACAGTGATCAGAAGATCCAAGCGGGGACCTCACTGTAACATCATAATTTTCCGAATTGGTTGTTAAAAATAAGTCCAGTAGGTGGGAATTATGATTAGGATTATCTGGTACACGGGTGGGTTGGTTGACTAGTTGAGTGAGATTAAATGAGTCTGCAAATAGCTCACATTCAAGACCAGCATCATCAGTCCTGGCTGAATGAGTGAACCATTCAACATTATGGACATTAAAATCACCCAACACAGTGATTTCAGAAGAAGCATTTAAGTTGAGGACACTGAGTTGTGAGGACAGAGAATCAAAAAGACTTTGCTCTGGAGGAGTATTTGGGGAACGGTAGATGCAACATATGTATTTAAATTTGCATGCAACTCTTCAGCCATATGTTTCCTATGCTTTAGTGACGGGCTTTCGCCCTCAGATGTGCTCTGTGGGGACGCAGACTTGTTCTGTGTCCACGCAAACTGAACCTGTTCCTCCTCCTGCTCTTGAACATTCTCGGCCAGCTAACACTGTTTCTAACTCTACTACTACCTATACCACTTCTACTGACTCTGCTATTGACTTACCTACTCCCTCTACCACTGACTCTTCTACTCCCCCTACCTCTTCTACTCCTCCTGCTACTGCTTCTCCCTCTAGCTCTTTTGCGGAATTCGTCCTCTTATTCCGGTGCTGCTGCTGCTTCTTCTTCTGCTGCTGGGAAAAATGGCAAGTGTGACAACGTAACTAATGATAAACTTCATCTGACCCCTCTCACCCGTCCATCTTACAAGCATTTTCATTCCGTCTCTGGCTCCTTCGAGGGAGGCTACTCGGCCTCACCTGGAGGGGTCTATGGAACGGATGGAGGTTGCCGGTGGCAAGCCCCGGCAAAGGTCCCCGGTTTCCCCTCATAATAAACAGAAGAGTAAAATATCTAAGCACACTGGGCATCCCAGTCACTCTTAAACAATGGAGTACAAGATACTTCAGTGGAATTGTAGAGGTATTAGGAATAAATTACAACACTTAGCACTTCTGTTGCAATTACACGCGCCATCAATTGTTTGTCTACAGGAGACGAATTTGATGGATCACACTGATCCCCCTCCCTTTAAACACAACCATTCGTATAGAAGACATGAGTGTCATGGGGTTTCGATTTATGTCCATAAATCACTTCCCCACCTAACAGTGCCTTTTGTTTCTGCCCTAGAAGCTGTCGCATGCAGGGCCAAAATTCGGGGCACGTACCTAACCATTTGTTCTCTGTAATGTCCTCCTTAGGTTCCAATTGATGATGATTCTTTCCTTTCTCTCTTTTATCCGCTGCCCAATTCAAAATTAATTGTAGGTGACTTTAATGCACATCTTCAGCAATGAGGCAGTATGAGATGTGATGGTCGCGGCAAACGAATAGCAAAAGTTTTACTTCCATCTGACCACTGTCTTTTGAACGATGGTAGTGCGACTCATGTAGGGCCATACATCATGCATAGACCTGTCTTTGTCATCTCCTTTGTCACAGTGGGATCCCTGCTTAAGTCTCATGTCAATTATTTGATTAATTCTTGCAATAAAAAAGTTAAATGTCCTTAAATACCTTTCTGGCTGTTACTGGGGAGCCGACAGAACATCTTTATTGATGGTGTATAAGTCCCTTATTCGTTCAAAGTTCGACTATGGCTCCCAGGTGTATGGGTGGGCATCCGCTTGTACCTTGAGGGGGTCGGATGTGTTTCAGAATGTCTGTTTGCATTTGTGTCTTCAAACCCTTCGGTGTACTCGTGTGGAGCGTATGGAAGTGGAAGCTAACATGCCGCCCTTTCGTTTTCGTCGTGACCATATACTTCTCTCGTTCGGTATCTCACTACATCGTAAACGTTCGCTCAGCCTTCCAGCTTGTGGGATCCTCCTGCAGTATGAGCATGAGCTGCATGAGGCCCTCACGTCGGTGGCTGTGCGGCTTCATTTCCTGACGCGAAAGCTAGGTTTTGACCTCTCTAATGTTGACCAGCTGGTTGTATTAAAGATAGCACCTTGGGAGCAGCCCACTTATAATATTGATACTAAGTGGCTCCCTTCCCCCAAGCGTCAGGCGCCGGAGGTGAAAATCCGCCAGCTTTTCAGATCAGTCCTCATCAGATATCTAGCTTCATTCCACCTCTACACCGATGGCTCTAAGTCGGATGTATGTGTAGGTGCGAGTGTGTGGTCGACCGAATGTCGCCTCAGGTACCATTTGCTGATCCATACGTCTGTTTTCACTTCTGAACTTTTAGCAATTGAACTGGCCATAGATTTTGCTGAGGCTTCTCCTCGTTACAACTTTGTGATTTTTTCTGATTCAAAGTCAGCCCTTCAGGCAATTGATTCATGAAGGACGGGTTCTTCTGAAATCCATGGCCACATTATCAATAAGTTGCAGTCAAGTTGTAAGTCCTTCTCTCTGATTTGGTTGCCTGGTTATTGTCGTATTTTCGGCAATGAGCTGGCTGACGAATTTGCAAAATCGGCAGTATAGCTTGAGGGGCCGTGGGACGTCCCTCGGGATCTACAGTCGAGTCTCTCTTGCAGTAAGAAATCAATTTATCTTCTGTGGCAAAGTTAGTGGACCGACCTGGCTATTGGGGTTTGGCCCTCGTCTAACTGTTGCTCCCGGAGGAAGGAAGGTATACTAGCCCGTCTCAGGATGAACTGCTCATTTCTAACCCATATGAAACCTTATATGAACCGTGCATTCCCACCACAATGTTCCACCTGTGGCGGGATTCTATCGATCAACCACATCCTTTTGTTATGTGGTGGTAGATTTATGGAGGATCGTATTGCAAGGCGAATAATGTCCCCATCACTTTGAACTTGATCTTGGGGGATGTTGGTGTGGTTGCCAATGGCATACCTGAAAGAGACCAATTTATTCAGATAGTTGTAACTTGAGTTATGTTTTTGGTGGTGGTGTTATATTTATTTCCTACGTTCCTTTTTAGCATATTTGTGTATGCTATTGTTTTCCCACATTATATATTATGTTCACAGGACCTACTTAGTTGCTTTGTTTGATGAATGTTTTGATTTTGTCTGTAATTTATATTGGAGTAATATTAATTTCAGTAATGTTTTTGTTTTTCCACTTTGAATTAGCATAAAATGAGGTTGACAGTTGATGCTCTTAACACTTAAAGAGGTGGGCCCGACTTAAGTCCGTATCTAAAAAGCAGCAAGTTAGGAGAATTATTAAGGCTTTTAAAGGGTTAAAATCGAGTGCAAATGGCCGGGAGCGCAGCAGGCCACACGGCCGACACCCAGGGCTTACCGCCGCCCACTGACTCACGCTCCCTCTGTTCTCGAGAGGCCGGCAGTGTAGCCAGTAGTGAGCGTAGCTGGAAAAAATATGCCGCTATATGCTAAACTCCCATGTTGGTGGTACCACTGCATCAAAATGACGAGTGCTACGTAGCTCGTTCTGGTCTCATTTTGAAGCTTGTAGCGCCTAGTTGTTTGCTGAATACATTTCTTTTCATGCAGATACTTGATTGATCATTCAGGAAGGCCTGAATATGCCCAAAATAACCCAAAACCCCCCGCTAGACGAGGGTTAAGAATGTGTTTTGTCCTGACACTATTCTTCTCAGCTGATGTTGCCTTTAATATTTTCCTGTTGTTAATTGCCTTGGACCTGTGACATTTGCTGGATTGTGATACTTGCCTCTATCACATTCCAGTATTATGAGGATCTTGGCAATTGACATTTTGCTTTAGTATGGCCTAATAGTCCTGATAGGCTGATGGCCTTCCCAATTCACAATCTGAGGTAAAAAAAGGAAAAACAAAATAGTAAAACATTAATTTACGAAGGGACTGGAATTCTCGCAGAGAGGCTCCAGTCTTGATGATATTCTTGACTTACAGTGTGCTGGCTAAATAATCCAATAGGGTTGATAGCCTCTGAAGTCCTATTTTAACTAACTAAAGTCATTTACAAGAAGGGACTGGAGTTTTTGCAGAGAGGCTCTAGTCCTGACGTAATTCTTGACATCCAGTGTGCTGGCTTAATAATTCAATAGGGTTGATAGCCTCTGAAGTCCTATTTTAACTAACTAAGCAGTCACTTCACTCTACTCTCTGACGGCTGATCAACAGTACTCAGGTAAAGATGTAACCCATTTTAATATTTTGGTTTTATATTACTTTATATTCTACCATATTGGGTGCACTTACCCGACAGGGAGTTAGGATTTATTTTCTCTAATTCAATTGTATAGAATTTCTATACAACGTTTGTATTAATTTATGTTGGGGTTTGTTCATTTATAATCAGGTTTATGATTTAGGTTATTAACCCTTTCACGCTTATGACGCAATTTTGAGCCTATTATGGATACTTTAACCCCTAACTGTCGGCGCGCAACATAAGTCGAGTATAATAAATCTGGACTATCTGGCGGCGCGCGACATAGGTCGTGTGGCAATTTCAGCACGTAATGTTGCTGAGAGAGAGAGACAAGTGGTGGCAGGAGAGTAGCGAGCGTATGACTGCTCCAGACCACCGCGGCGAACCTACTGACATTAATATACCTCCTCCCTCCCTCTCTCACTCGCTACATACTGAATTGTATGGGGAAAGTACCGAATTACATGCTTTGTGCACTCGTGTTGCGCGGTTGTTGCAAGAAAACTAGCGGTCATAAAAGGATCGTTGTGGTGTCATTGGAAAGCTCTGTTTATGCCCTTTCAGGGATATATACTTGTTTTACGCTCTGGGTCTTATTTAGGCATGAAAATGATCACGTAAATAGCCCTATTTTGGGTAAAAACACCCCGCTGGTGGCTACATATTATATACCGCCTAGGCCGCTCTCTAGGTGTTAAAGCCTTTGTTACCATCAGGGGTATTTAGAAACCTTTAGTTTAGTTACTTCAACCTCTGCAGTTGTCTTTGAGCTAGCTGTGGGCAGAAAACTAATTTTGGAGAGGTAATTATAAGAGTGAGAGAACTCTATTTCTTATTGCTAATCGGGCAACCTCTGCATCATAAAAGCGTGAAAGAGTTAATTCGAGTGCTATATTTTGTTTAACCCCTTAAAGCCGAGGTGTGTGTAATGGACACCCTACTGCCAGGCGACAATATTAGGCCCCATTCCAAACTAAAATCGTAACTTTATGATAAATATCGTTATTTCTTATTCATATGCGCCTGTCTTATGTTTAATGTGCAGATAGTAACATGTAACAACAATAAAACAAGTGGGAATAGTGTTTGGATGGTCAAAATAGCGAATTATTGCCGGCCAGTCCATTTATGAATTGTGGAGCAGAGCGAGGCAGACCCTCCCCTCGTGAGGCCTGAAGCCTGACTGACTGACTCACCCACACTCTACCTTACGCAACACACTCGCTAGTCACATGGCCACACCATAGAACCGGCTTGGAGATGTTGACACAACAATTTACCAATGAATAAGGGAATAACAGAAAATAGGTGATAATTGAAGGGGGGGAGGGCAAGGGAGGAAGGAGGGGATTTTGACAGATGTGGAGGAGTGATAGAAAGTATGGAGGGGAATATTTTTTTTTATGTGAATGAGGGAGACAAAACGCATAACTGCCTGCAGTGAGTGCCTCCCCCAGATTTCAAAGAGTGACAGGGCCTAAATCAAGGGACGTTCAAGCTAAATTGCCTGGACACACAGAGTTTGAAGCAATTTAAATCATAGGAAGAGGGAAAGACTGATTCTGTGAGAGAGTTCCAGAGCTCAGCAGTTGAATAGAAGACAGTTTGAGAACAACGTTTCACTCTTGGGTTGGAGAGTTGCACAGAGTAGGGGTGGGATTGTGTTGCAAGGCGGGTACTACATACCCTACGTAGAGGAGGTGGTATACACTGGGAAAGCTCCGAGGAACACTGATTATTGTAGTAGCGATAGAATAGTGAGAGAGATGTAACATTGCGGCGAAGTGAGAGAGATTGCAGAGAGTTGGTGAGTGAATGGGAGTTAATGATACAAAAGACTTTCCTTTCTACTTTATCTAGGAGTGAGGTGTGAGAGGATCCTCCCCACACATGTGAACAATTAAAATAAAAATTAAAATGTAAAACTTGCAAACTAAACAAACCACAATTGGGACAAGGACAATATAAAGTCAAATTAAATTATCAAAATCGCTATGTGGAAACAACGCTTACTAAAATGAAAATTATTAAATACAAGAACACAATCCACCACATAGGGTGTACATTACTACATGAGCAAGTTAATCTGTTTCCCAAGCAAACTAATCGCACATATAACAACCCACTATCGTCACGTTAAAGGAAGTAGTCAAGTTTGGGAAGTCCGGACGTTCTGGCAAATTTTACTAAACTCTGCATGAATAAAGAAACTACATGTTAAATGTCAAAATATTATTTAAAATCAAATTTGCAACATGACAAGACATTAACAATAGTACAAAATACAAATATTGATAAGATATCTATACTATTACAAAATAATATATAAAATACAGTACAGCACTCACTAACGATAGTGCTATCGGGTAGGTACCTGTAAGCATAGCATGCCTCAAGTGACCCCTATCAATAACTATCCTACAAATAACCTACATTTATAGCACAAATAAACTAAGGAAATCGCAAAAGTAAGCAATTGATACTATCGACAATGAATACATATAATATAAAGACAAATAATTGCAAAATATGAAGTAACAACAGATTTAAACAAAGAGTACTCTTTTAACAAGAACCAAAAATTTAAAAAATCATCAATATTAATATTAATAATAATAATAATAGAAAACGAAAAAGATAAATAATACAGATAAAATACAGACAAAAAGTAAGCAGAGGTTATACAAGAAACTTCAAGTTAAAAATGCTTGATTAAAATTATTGATGTCAAATTTTAGAATACAGAAACAATAATTGACCCTAAAAAGATTAAATTTATTGAACAATTTACTTGCCTCAAAACCTCTGTCCACTAAGAGTCTGTATAGTAACCTAGCTCTAGCCCTAAAGTCATCTACTTTAGTGCAGATTTTACAAAATCTTATTAATTGGGAATAAAAACAATTATAAGTTATTTTACTATCGATATTACTACTAGGGAAAGGAAAGTTTATTACGTTAAAATTAAAATCATCAACTTTGTGATATACTTTAAGTATGCACTGTTCATTAACAATCTCTATATTTATATCAAGAAAATTTTCAACTTTATAATTTACGTTACATTGTGTGAGGGGAATAGAATTAGGGTAAATAAGTTTAGTAACTTGATTAAAATTTAACAAATTGCAAACAAGAATATCATCAATATATCTACTATTATTACTTAACAGTTTAGCAAGTGCTAATTTTTCTGGAATTTTATTTTTCTTGCTACTGTCAACTAAGTCTTTTATATATTTAAATTCTGAAGCAAGCAAGAATAAGTCTGCAATTAAAGGGCTAGCATTTCCACCCATAGGAATTCCTAATATTTGTTTGAAAATGTAAGGCCCGAATCTAACATAAGTATTGAAAAGGAGGAATTTAAGGGCATCTTTAAGTTTAGTTCTATCAAAATATACAGAACTAGTGGGAGTAGAGCTAAGTGATGCATTATTAAAATATGTATAACATTTATGAAATAATTACCATTCCTAACGAACCTGTCAAAGTGCAAATCTATAATAAAGCAAAGCTCTGAATATACTAAATCTAAAGGCAAATTGGTATACAAAGTTGAAAAGTCGAAGCTATGTACCGAGGTAACTTTCGGCATGGTATTTATTTTATCAATAACTTCTAACGAATTGTCAACACTCCAATAATAGTTAATGCCAGTTCTTCTCATGATGGTATTACAATATCTTTTATGAGTACTTTTAGATAGAGTTTTAGTGGTAGCAAATTTTGCTCCGGCAATAAAGCGATATTTATAAGGTCTTTTATGAAATTTAGTTAACATGTATAATTTTGCAATGCACTTGTTCTTATCAGAAAGTTTAATATCAAATATTATATTTTTCTTGGTATGTTCATCGATTAAGTTATCAATATTCAGATTATTTTGAATTTCATAAACAGAATTACCGCAAATATTTTTACGTAATACCTTAATACCTAATTCTTTTTTCATATTTTCAAGATAATATTTCTTACATGTGAAGCTATAATTATTGCTGGCTTTATCTACTGTAGTGATTACAAAATGTTTATGTAAATTTATTAAATCAGCTTTAAGCTTATTATAATTATAGTCTATAAAATCTGAAAGATTAAATTCATTTTTAAGCGAGAATATTTTATTTCTAATTAACTTAATTAATAATTTATACCATGCTTCTAGGTCTCTCGCATTGCAGCACGCAATTTTTAACAATTTATCTTTTAATTTATTGACTGAAAAAACAATATCTTTAAAAATTATGTCCCATGTTACTTTATTACTCCCTATTCTAAATGTAAACCCTTTACGACATAGCTCCGCTAATTTGTCGTTTGCAAAATGTTTAACTAGTTCTACATCACCTGTTAATATGTTACATATCGGACAATAAATTAACTTTGCTAGTGCATCACGTCTGCTAGCTGGCATATCCATGACTCTTTCACACACGCATTTATTATTATTGAAAATATCATTATCTGAAAGATTTCCTAAAACTTTATTATAATTACAAATAATAGACCCAACAGGTCGTTCATATGAATACACTATTAATGGTTTGAAATCTCTACAACCATCTGGTAACATGGACTTAACTTTCTTTGAATTAATAAGACTGTTAACATTAATTTTGTCTAAAATTTTAGAGGAATAATTTAAAGTGGACATGACTTTATCTTTAATACGGTTACCTTTGGATTTCTTAGAATTAGCTCTAATATATCCCATAAAAGCAAAGACTATATTCTTAAATTTATTTGTGAAATTATGTTTATTATTTAGAATATTTTCTATAAAAGGAGCAAAACTTTTCTTTTGTAGGCCTTTCAATGAATCTTTTAATTTTTTAATTCCGGAATTTCGATATAATGAATATAAATTATTAACAATAATTTTAATATCAGACCTGTTTTTCTTTTTATTAAATGTATTTAGTCTTCTATTACCGTGTCTACCAGGTCTTCTGTTTAAAACAGGGAAGTTAAAATATGGGTTATTAAAATCGTTTTTTAATAAATCTTTATACAAAATGTTGCCTACATTTTTTATTTGATTGTTAAGTCCAAATGGATCATTAATAGTCATTAATTTTCCAATCCAATAATTTTCTCTATCTAAAACATTTTGATTACTTTGAACAATTTCTATAATTTTGTATTTACAATCAAATTTAGTACAATCTGTGTTAAAATGCTTATATAGAAGAATCTTGGAGTCGATGCCGTTCTTAATTCCTGATCTATGCCCGTAGGCTCTTTCTCTTAAACATTGCTCCATCTTTCCAACATATTGTATACCACATTTCTCACAGGTTATTAAATAGATAACATTCTTTACTTTACATGGAGATGTTACATTAACAGAAGAATTTAGAAACAAAAATTTTGTATTGGTAATGTAACTTTTAAAAAATGTTTGATGTTCAAAATCAAATTAATTCACACAGAGTTTACATTTACAGTTATCATCGAAAAGACGCCGGTTATTTTCATTATTATTTTTCATTTTTAAGTTTTTATAATTTTGCCGGGTGCGAGGGTACATAGAATATTCTGACACATAGTCCATGGCCGGTCCTGGTTCGTCAACGAGTACAAGTAAAGGGTTGTTTACGTGATCATTTTCATGCCTAAATAAGACCCAGAGTGTAAAACAAGAATCTATCCCTGAAAGGGCATAAACAGAGCTTTCCAATGACACCCGAACCATCCTTGTACGACCACTGGTTCTCTTGCAACGATCGTGTAACACGAGTGCAAAAACCCTGAAATAAGGTAATTTCCTTAAAATAATTCCTTGTCAAGCGAGTGAGAAAGGGGGGAGGAAAGTAGAATACAGTTCAGTTGTCCACCGCGGTGGTGGGGAGCGGTCATAATGTTGCTACGCTCGTCCCACCGCTCGGCTCTCTCTCTCAGCAACATTACGTGCTGAAAATGGCGTCGACAGATGTCGTGCACCGCCACATAGTCCAAATTTATTTCACTCGACATAGGTCGCGTACCGCCAGTTAAGGGCATAATGCCATAATGAAGCCATAATGGCGATCTGAGAGCAGATTATGAGAAGAGAAATGCTTAAGAAATTTGGAAGCAAGAATAGTTTCAAATACTCTAGAGATACAAGAGATGAGAGCAATTGGACGATAGTTGGAGGGGTGAGAGCGGTCACCCTTCTTTGGGACAGGTTGAATGAGAGCAAACTTCCAGCAAGAAGGAAAGACGTTAGAGGAGAGACAGAGTTTGCCTAGGCAGGGGGTAAGCACAGAAGCACAGTTTTTAAGTACGAAAGGAGGAACAACGTCCGGACTGTACGCCTTCTTAGTATTAAGCCCAGAGAGGGTAGAAAGTAAATCTTTAGAAGAGATTAGGATATTAGGCATAAGTAGGAGAGAGGGGGGTGGAGGGGGAGGAATAGCACCGGAATCATCCAAGGTAGAGTTTCTGGCAAAAGTTTGAGCAAAGAGTTCAGCTTTGTCAGAGGAAGAAGTGATGGTTGTGCCATCAGATTGGAAAAGGGGAGGGAAAGACGAGGAAGAGAAGTGGTTGGAGAGGTTTTTGGCTAGATGCCAGAAAGCTTGGGAAGAGCAAGAGTTGGATAGTTCAGTGCATTTATTATTGATGAAAGAGTGTTTGGCAAGTCGAAGAACAGATTTGGCTTGATTCCGGGCAGAAACATAAGAAGAATGAGATTCTTGAGTTTTAAGGCGTCGGTACCATTTGACTGCTTCCTCCTTGGTACGGACAGCAGTAGAACAAGCATGAGTAAACCAAGATTTTTTTGCATTAGACTGAGAGAAAGAAAATGGAAAGTACGCTTCCATGCCCGAAAGGATTACCTCGGTAATGTGTTCAGCACTCTCCGAGAGTCCACGGCCGTGGAAGCAGAAGCTATTCCATGGGAAATCAAAGAAGTACTGCCGGAGAGTCTCCTAGTCGGCATCGCCAAAGTGCCACAAGCGATCCGGGATACGGGTTGGTTGTGGGACCACTTAATCTCCATTTCACTTGTTTTAAGTGCTACTGGGGACTTTTAACAGTTTTTTTGTAGGCCTTACCTCTTAAAAGGTTACTCGCCCTTGCCCACCAAAACCTCTTAAGTGTGTTCTCGCCGTTCCAGGGTTAATTTAATTTTATGCTTAGGGATTAATTTGTGAAGTATTTCATTTGTATTTAGTGAGTCTTAAGTGTTTAAATTTGTACCTCTCTTCATTTAATGATTTTATTCATATTTTCTTTATTATTCTTTTTTATTGGGGATTGGTACAATACTAATTCTTCTAGTCTATATGCATATCCAGGGTTCGATTCCCCGGAGAACAAGTACATTAATTAGTATGTGTCTTAGTGCTCTTATAGTTTATTTTTTTGTTTTAAAAAGGATCCTACACCTGCCAAGGGACGGGCTGGTAAGGCATCCATTCTACCCCTGTCAGTGAGTCATTCCAGGTCGTCCACGTGCCGCCCTGTGGCTCTGGCGATCATCAAACCACAGTCCCGATGTTGTGTTTGTGGCCTCTGCATTTATTCAAATGGAAACTTAATCTTACCATAGAGAACTACTATCTTAACTTAAGCCTTGATACAGAGGGTAGCTTGACCATATTGAATATTTTATGGGACAGTTAGACCTGGTGGACGTCTCAAGGGGTTAAAAAATAATCAATATTGCTGTTTCATATAATTAATAATATTTTGTAAATATTAATCTTATAATATAAATGTATACTTTTTTTCTTCTGAGTTTCCTTTGGTGTTCCGTATGTGATGGGTGTGTGAATCCTGTGTTGATGTATATGTCATGTCTTACTATCGAGCCTTTACACTCTTGTACCAATTTACTATAGCCTACTGTATCCTTATCTGCAATATTGCAACATAGTTTATGGTTCAGTCAAAAGACCATACTACAGCCTCTAATTATCATTAGAAAGAAAATAGTAAGGCAATTGGATAATGCTAATTCCCTCGCACACACAAATCGTACATTCAAGGATCTTCGAATACTAAACATTGTGGATATTTATAAAATGGAATTATTAAAATTTGTCCACAATCATATTAATTCAGAATTAACCACCGGAATCTCTTTTAATTCGGCAAGTAATGTACACCACGTCAATACCAGAAATTTTTCTTTTTAAGACTTCCAAAACATAAAACAGATTTAGATAAATGATGTATTACATACCAAGCTTGTATTCATTGGAATAACATCCCGATTGAAATTAGGTCAGCCACTAGTAAAATTGGATTTAAGTTAAAATTGAAAAAAGTTTGTTATTGATAACTATTAAATTTAATCAATATCTATTCAGTATTTTAGTCATTAAATCACTACGTGTATGCATTATTATAGGTAATTAAGCTGCTATGATTTAAGTATATGATATTTTTGAAGCCTGTCAAAGATTTCCTAATTTAATGGGCTCAGCCATGTATTAAATGTTTTATTTTACGTTGTATTATTTTGTTTGTTTATTATGGCTAATAAAACAATTTGACTTTGACGTTGACTTTGACAATGGTAATTTTTAGGACAAAGATTTTAATGTCGTTGTTGCTTTGAAGATGATAAATGCTGAGTTTTCTTCTGGTTAAAAATGTTGCTAGGTGAAGCTATATTTTGTGTCATGAAGCAATGACGCTCGAGCAACCTTAATCAACCAAACGGAGTGAAATTCCATTAGCTCAACTTTGGCCCTCTCTAAGCGGTGAAGGATTTTCGGAGAAGAAATCGACTCAGCACAGGACAACCAGGAAGGAGGACCGAAGACAGCGAGGACGGCAACCTGCGAAAAAATTAAATGCTAATCCATCAAGAACCATGAATTTGCATAAAGCTCCATCAACAAGACCCAAATTCAAAACTGCCAGGGATAACGAACTAGGACCAAGGACACCCATGAATGTAAATATAGATCCGACCAAAACCAAAAATGTGATTAACCCTCTCCGACATATGACGCGATTTTGAGCATATTAGGGATACTTTAAAGCCTTTGTTACCATCAGGGGTATTTATAAACCTTTAGTTTAGTTACTTCAACCTCTGTAGTTGTCTTTGAGTTAGCTGTGGGCAGAAAACTAAATTTGGAGAGGTAATTGTAAGAGTGAGAGAACTATTTCTTATTACTAATCTGGCAACCTCTGCGTCATATGTGCGTGAAAGGGTTAAAGAGCGTTCTGTGAGTTTTAAAGCCACAACTTTAAAGGTTTTCTTTACAAACGCCTGTAGCATAGGCAATACATTTTCAGATTTACAGGAACTAGTGTTTACAGAAAATCATGACGTGATTGGCATAACGGAATCTTCGCTCAATACAGAAGACAGAGACTTTTTAGGAGAGTATTCACTTCCCGGTTATGTAATGTTTGAGAAAAGCCGAATAAATATAAATGGAGGTGGCGTTTTACTTTTATCAAAGAAAGTCTTAACCCGACCCTCTTGTCAAAGCCTCAAATTGTGAACGTCGACACATCCTTTGTGCTAATAAAGAATAATAAAGGTACAAAAATAATACTTGCATTAATATACAGACTTCCAGCTCAATCACTGCAAACTGACCGAGAAATTTACGAACAAATTGCAGATGTAATTAACTCACAAGATATCGTAATTTTTGGCGACTTTAATTTACCTGTGACCAAGTGGGGAGCACATGACTTCTATGCGTACTTCCAAGAGAGTTCGCTCTATCAATTTGTTCAATCGCTGACTCGTGGTAATAAAGTTCTTGACCTTGTACCGGTAACAAAAGAAGAATTAAGAGAGAATTTAAATGTTGGTGATGAATTCAGTAACAGCGACCATCGTACAATAACTTTCAGTTTAAAGTTTTCTAGTAACGAACCAAATAGCAGCATCGAGAAAGTCCCTAATTTCAAGAAAGCAAACTTCCATAAACTTAGAGCTATGTTTAAAAAAACTGACTGGAGCTTTCTAATTAACCCACTGAACCCCAGCTATTTAATAATAAATGTACACCCTAGGACCAGGGGGTTGTAAAAAAAAAAAATTGTTTTCGCATCCGAGTGGTGTTAAATTCTTCGTGATATGGTAATTGGTTTCTATCAAATTATATATATAACTAGATTACATTGTATTGTTAGACATATTTCAATCTATAGGCATAGGCCTATCTGTATAATTGTATATAATTTGTAAGACATTAATTTTGTATGCAAAATATGTATGCTCCTATAAATAACGCAAAATGCAGTAGGATGGCAACACTTTGTGTTTGTATATGCTAGTTAGCATCACACAGATAATTTAGAATGGGTATTTAAGCCGGGCTCCTTACCCCTGCCTTCACAAGAGACTGTGGTTCTCGCAGAGAGGCTCCGGTCTTGACGTTCATCTTGACTTACAGTGTGCTGGCTTAATAATCCAATAGGGTTGATAGCCTCTGAAGTCGTATTTCAACTAACCTGCCTTCATACCACAACCTGCTCCCGGGCACCAAGAGCTGCTCCTACACCGGCCTACGTGACACCATGACCTGCTGACACGCAACAGGGTCCACCTATTAGTGCAAGGATGTTAGTTACTAGTTTTGTAAAGTGGAGCAACAAGCGAAAGTCTCCATGTGGCAATGGATGTATTGAGAATGATTGTTAGATAATTATATAGTATATTGATGTTAAGAAAGTCTTTATGAAATTAAGGTCCAATTCATCAGGACCGAATGAATTAGTTTTGTTGAGATGATAGTATTGGAGTCGATAGGTTCAGGTCGAACAGATGTGGTATTAGGTTCAGTGAGGTCAGTGTGTTCGTAGGGTTGGTGCGCGGTGTTGCCATATATTGAGTTTTGTGTGTTTTTTATTGCATTTTTATCCAACTTTTGCAAATAATGTGTTAAAGTCTTTAGCTTTTTCATATATGTTTTCATATAAACAGTGTCTAGCATTTTGTTTTTCGTTAAGTATTACTTCTCTTAACATTTTCCATGTTTCTGTAGTATTTCCTCTGCACTTTTTTAAAAAGTATTCCACTATTAAAATATTGTTTCTTGTGGGACATAATATGTCTTTTAACTCCCTTCTTTAGTTCCTTAAGCTGTTGTTGCAATGCTAGATTTAGACTGCTTTCTTTCATCAATTTATGTGCTATTGTTCTAGCTATAATGGCTTCACAGACAATATCGTTTATCCATGATGCGTCCGGATGATAAATGATTGTAGTTGATAGTGGGGCACAGTTATCTAAGTTTTGCGTAATGACGGAAGTTAATTGGTTAACTTGTGTATTTACGTTATCTGTTTTTCTTTTTTCTTTTTTTTCTTTTTTCTATGTGAATGAGGGAGACAAAAGGCATAACTGCCTGCAGCGAGTGCCTCCCCCAGATTTCAAAGAATGACAGGGCCGAAATCAAGGGGCGTTCGAGCTAAAATGCCTGGACACACGGAGTTTGAAGCAATTCAAGTCATAGGAAGAGGGAAAGACTGATTCTGGGAGAGAGTTCCAGAGCTCAGCAGTTGAATAGAAGAAAATCTGAGAATAGCATTTCACTCTTGGGTTAGAGAGTTGCACAGAGTAGGGGTGGGACTGTGTTGCAAGGCGGGTACTACGCACCCTACGTAGAGGAGGTGGTATACACTGGGAAAGCTCCGAGGAACACTGATTATTGTAGTAGCGATAGAATAGCGAGAGAGATGCAACATTGCGGCGAAGAGAGAGAGATTGCAGAGAGTTGGTGAGTGGACGGGAGTTAATGATACGAAAGGCTTTCCTTTCTACTTTATCTAGGAGTGCAGTGTGAAAGGATCCTCCCCACACATGTGAACAATACTCAATACGAGGACGCACTGTGCCCCTGTACAGAGCAAGAAGCTGCGCAGGGGTAAAGAACCCCTTGAGGTGGTTGAGCACACCCAGCTTCTGGGAGGCTGCCTTAGCGAGACTGATAATATGGTCTTTCCAAGTGAGAGCAGAAGAAAAAGAGACACCGAGAACATTGAGAGAAGATGAAGGGTTGATTTTTGTATTGTTGAAGAATAAGGGATAGTCCTCTTGAGGTTCCTGACGGGTAGTAAGATGGATAAATTGAGCTTTGGAAGCATTAAATGCAACAAGGTTTTCTCTACCCCAATTGGAAATAGTAGCTAGATCAGAACATAAGTATTTTATGGCTTCATTACGTTTACTTTTGAGGGACTGCTGGCTGGGGCATTCCGGAAAACTAATTGAGTGGTGTGAGGTAGAGTCGTCTGCATATTAATGGATGGGACTGGATGTGCAGTTGAGAAGATAATTTATGAAAATTAGAAAGAGAATAGGAGATAGGACAGAACCCTGAGGAACACCGGAGTTGATAGGATGAGGAAGTGAGCGATGGCCGTCCACAACCGCAGATATGGAACGGCCGGAAAGGAAATTAGAGACAAAGGCACAGATGGAGGGACAGAAACGGAAGGAGGGCAGTTTAGAAATTATAGATTTGTGCCCGACTCTATCGAAGGCCCCAATGATCAGGTCCCCTGCCACCCTTCCACCAGCTCACCATACCCCGATCATACAACCCCAGCCCGCCCGTCGTGGTTCTATCTCCGCCCTCACTCCACTACGCCAACGTGAAGTAGAGGATACCAGCCACACCAGAGATGTGTCACCACCCCGACCATTGTCAACACATGAAGAAAATTGAGCAACTGGACTGTGTCATCGGGAAACATCATGGTCAACAGACAAACAATCTCGGAATAGAAAGAAGCCTGACAGATTCACCTCTCAGTGAGACACATTTTGGGCTTCTTGACTAGAATTTAAGATCATATAAGACGTGCATAATGGATACTTATGGTTGTTTACCTTTTTCAAGTCTCAGTGACGATGAATTATTATTAAACATAAACTGCGATATCTTAATTCAAAACGAAGAAAATATCTCGCTTAACATTTTAGAAAACTTAACTTACAATCAATTTACTTTTAATCATGATGTCCACAATACCGACACAGATCCTGATAATTATATGATAAATTCCCTAGGCTATAAGATCCCATTATGTAATTACGTTTTTCCTGGCAATCCCGATTCCCACCTTAAAAAAATACCTCTTACATCCTTTTATCTACTTGATTACAATATTAACAGTATGCCATCACATTTCGAAGATTTTAAAGAACAAACATTAAAACCGTTTAACCTTGATTTCGATATTTTGGGTTTTTGTGAAACCAAATTGACTAAGGATATAGAACATTTATTTCAGCTACCCAATTACACAATGTTTACCAACAGTTTTTTCCCGCACCAGTGGTGGTGTAGCATTATACCTCAAGACCGGTTATAGATACATTATGAGAAATTACCTAACTATGCAGCACGACAGTATAGAAACTATAGGTATTGAAATGTGTGCGGAGAATGCAGATAACCTTAACAATTGTGAATGATTGTATATAGGCCTCATTCTGACTTTAAATATTTTCTAGAGAAATTCAATCATATTATTTCCGTTATTAGCGAAGAAAAGAAAATTGGCTATATTAGTGGAGACTTCAATATCAATCTATTAAGACATGAAGATAATAATGCAGTAGCAGATTTCACTACTTCATGTCACTCAAAGATACTTTATAATACAATATGCAAACCAACACGAGTCACTCACTCCACAGCAACAATCATTGACCATATTTGGTCTAATAATTATATTAATAACAGTTGTTTACAATAACATCTCTGACCATTTTCCAGTATTTTCGGTGTATAATTCCAATATTTCTAAATCGAAATTTAAAGAGGAAAATTATACAACAATATCTTTCAGAAATTATAATGCTGAAAATTTTGATAATTTTAAGCAATGCATGGAGAATATATCATGGGACCTGGTTTATTCTTCTTCCAATCCTAATATTATTTACAGCAACTTCATAAGTATATTCAGTGCGTGTTTTAACAAATATTTTCCCATAATTACGAAACGTATTAAAGCAAATCACATAAATAAGCCATATATATCGAATAATATTAAATCATTGATCAAAGAGAAGAATAAACTGGCACGGAAATACGCTTTAAGGCCCATCACGTTCGGGGAGGAATTCCGCACATTACGCAACAAAGTCTCGCAAGAAATTAGACAAGCAAAAGGAAATTATTACAAAACTAAACTAACAGAAAATTCAGGGAACACTAAGAAAGTCTGGACAATTATTAATTCTGTTCTCAATAAAGTCAAACAAAATAAGATTAACGACACATTTATGCATAATGATGTAGAGTTAAATATCCCACAACATATTGCAAATAAGTTCAATTCTTACTTTATCAATGTGGGGAAATATCTTGCAGAAAATATTACTGATGAAAATGTAGATTATAATACTTACTTACTAAACAGGCAAGAAACTGTATTTAATATGTCACCTATTACACAAGATGAATTATTGCATGCCATAGCAAATTTGCGGGATTCTTCTCCGGGTTATGATGACATACCTATGTCTATAGTGAGGAAGGTCATCCATATACTGTCACCTATTATTTTACACTTATGTAATAGTTCATTCGCGACTGGGATTTTCCCTGAGGATCTTAAAGTTGCCAAAATAATACCTATTTTTAAATCAGGAGATGTAAGTCTTTTTTTGAAATCATCGACCAGTATCTGTTTTACCTGCCATAAGTAAAATATGAGAAAAATTTATGTTTGATAGGCTCATGGATTATTGCACTACTAATGGTATTTTGTCAGATGCTCAATATGGATTTAGGGAAGGACGTTCCACTGAATTAGCCATATCAAAATTCAAAAGTGATATCCTCAGTTCCTTTGACAATAAAGATTATTTAATAAGCATATTTTTAGATCTGTCTAAGGCATTTGATACGGTTCACCATCAGATTTTATTAGATAAACTCAAACATTATGGAATTAGAGATATTACACATACTTGGTTTCAGTCATACTTAAGTAATCGGAGGCAATATGTGCAATATAAGGACTGCAAATCTGAACAACAGTTTATAACATATGGAGTCCCACAGGGGTCCATATTGGGCCCACTGCTCTTCATTTTATATATTAATGATTTTATTAACTCTAGCACTATATCTAACTTCCTGTTATTTGCCGATGACAGCTCTTTGTATGCCAGACACAGGGATCTACGTTTCCTAATCGATTTAGTAAAACATTAGCTAAATAACATAGCAAGGTGGATACAAGCTAATAAGCTTACTCTTAATTAATATTGACAAAACTAAGTATATAATTTTTAAGAGGAATAAATCTATCACTCAAAATTTAGCACCAATTAAGATTGGAAATAATGTACTAAAGGAGGAGGAACATATAAAGTTTCTTGGTGTTATGGTGGATAACAGGCTGTCGTGGGGCATACAATTATATATGATTTGAAAAACAAACTTAATAAGCAACGTGGCATACTCTACCTTACACGACACTGCTTTAATATTAGTGCTCTAAAACAATTATATTATAGTCTTATCTATCCACAGTTGTTATATTGCCAAACAATTTGGGGTGCAACTAGTAAAACCAAATTATTAACTATTGAAAAATCACAAAAAAGAATAATTAGAACTATTTCACATTAATCAAGATATGCCCACACAAATGAACTTTTTAGTAAACTTGAATTATTTAAATTTAAGGATATCAATGCTCACTGCAGTGCGCTTTTCGTATTTAAATGTCTGCATAAACTTGATAACACTTATTTTTTTACACCTAGTAACAATGAAAGGTACAATTTAAGGTGAGCTGATCTATTAAGAATTCCTCTCATGACTTCTAGTCAAGCTCAGACATGTATAAAATATCATGGAGTTAAGGTGTGGAACGGATTACCTCAAAATTTAAGAAATATACAGGAAATATCTCGGTTTAAGATAAAATTAAAATATTTTCTATTAACACAATATCAACAGTTACTACTAAAATAGGTATATCACCAATTATACTACCAATAATTATAACATCCCTATCACCTAGATCGACAAATGTATAACCTTTAACAATATTTACGCTGACTGCGTGTATATATGTGTAGAGTCACGTAAAGGGTTGAATGAGTTTGAATACTATTTTGTAGTAAACATGCTTCTATTGTTTTTCTTTGTATTTTTTTTTTTTTTTTTTTTTATAAATTTATTATTATAAATTTTTTCTCATATATAATTATATGAAATGGTGTAAGTGTCTCCATGACAACATGTTTATATACTAATTAGGTGTATAATTGTGTATAATTAGGCATATACAAGCGTATGTGTCTTTGTGTCGAATTGTGGGTATAATTGCGAGTATGGCCTTTGAACATCAAGTAAATAGTTGTACAATGTATATTATATATATTCAATTTTGTAAATGGTATTACATAGGTAATTGTGATAAAAACAATCAGCTGTGAGCTCTGGGAAGTGAGTGTAACCTCAATGTTAATCACCACTAATTTAATGTATTTTATTTTATTATATTTTGCCCACATACATCCCTTCTCGAAGTTATAAAATTCTTTACAACACGTAGTTCCCAGGGCACATAGCTGTGACTAAGTATATTATAATTATACAATTGCATTTTGATAGATCGAGTTATAGCCAGGTGCCTTTAAAAGAGACATTTCTAAAAAGGCTCAGCCTTATTTTTTTGTATTATTATTATATATTTTTGTTTAAAAAAAATCATTTGTAAGCAAAATTGTATTGTATACTAAAGGCTAAATAAAAAGATTTCAATTCAATTCAATTCAAAATGCAACAGAAAATGTCTCACAGAAGTCCCGAAACTTGGATGACGAAGAGTTAGTAAGATATGAAAGAAGATCACCAGTAGAGCGACCCTTAAGGAAGTCATACTGGCGATCTGAGAGCAGATTATGAGAAGAGAAATGCTTAAGAAATTTGGAAGCAAGAATAGTTTCAAAAACCTTAGAGATACAAGAGATGAGAGCAATTGGACGATAGTTGGAGGGCTGAGAGCGGTCACCCTTCTTACGGACAGCTTGAATGAGAGCAAACTTCCAGCAAGAAGGAAAGACGTTAGAGGAGAGACAGAGACGAAAGAGTTTGCCTAGGCAGGGGGTCAGCACGGAAGCACAGTTTTTAAGTACAACAGGAGGAACACCGTCCGGACCGTACGCCTTCTTAGTATTAAGCCCAGAGAGGGTAGAAAGTACATCTTTAGAAGAGATTAGGATATTAGGCATAAGTAGGAGAGTGGGGGGTGGAGAGGTAGGAATAGCACCGGAATCATCCATGGTAGAGTTTCTGGCAAAAGTTTGAGCAAAGAGTTCAGCTTTGTCAGAGGAAGAAGTGATGGTTGTGCCATCAGATTGGAAAAGGGGAGGGAAAGACGAGGAAGAGAAGTGGTTGGAGAGGTTTTTGGCTAGATGCCAGAAAGCTTGGGAAGAGCTAGAGTTGGATAGTTCAGTGCATTTATTATTGATGAAAGAGTGCTTGGCAAGTCGAAGAACAGATTTGGCTTGATTCCGGGCAGAAACATAGGAAGAATGAGATTCTTGAGTTTTAAGGTGTCTGTACCGTTTGAATGCTTCCTCCTTGTTGTGGACAGCAGTAGAACAAGCGAGTAAACCAAGATTTTTTGGCATTAGACTGAGAGAATGAAAATGGAATGTACGCCTCCATGCCCGAGAAGATTACCTCGGTAATGCGTTCAGCACTCTCCGAGGGTCCTCAGCCACAGAAGCAGAAGTCATTCCATGGGAAATCAAAGAAGTACTGCCGGAGAACCTCCCAGTCGGCAGCGCCAAAGTGCTACAAGCGCCGCCGGCTGGGAGGATCGGATGGCCGTACTGGAGAGATAGGACAGGGGACGGAGATAAGTTTATAGTCGGAGGAGCCCAAAGGAGAGAAAAGATTGACAGTATAAGAGGAAGGGTTAGAAGTCAGAAATAAGTCAAGAATGTTGGGCCGATCTCTGAAGCGATCCGGGATACGGGTGGATTGCTGGACCAGCTGCTCTAGGTCATTTATGATAGTAAAGACGTAGGCTTGTTCACCATGTTTGTCAGTAGAGTGAGAGGGGTCAATGGCGTTGTGAACGGAAATTTCAGAGAAGGAGATTCATAGGGAGAGATAGATATGTGTTCCACTTTGGAGTTTAGATAGTCGAAGAATTTGTGAAAGTCGGTGGTTTAAAGTAGGGAAAGATAGCACATATTTAGTATGAGAGTGGGAAAGTTGAAAGTTTATACTAATTTGTTTAGGGTGCCGGTTTCAATTATTATGTGGGAAGTAAAGCTTTAATTTGTATAATTTTGAAAGCTGCGAGATACTTTTTAAGGGGAGACTGGAACCCCAGGGGGTCAAAAAATCGAATTTTCAAAAACTGTCTAAAATGCTTCAATAGGCCTTATAAAGTAACTTGATAAGCCTCCTGTATCACACAAAGCCGTTGGTGTGGTGGCAGGGCGTGGGAAAAACACTATTTACTCGCGGAATACGGCCTTTTTTCGTCTAAAAAGCTGAGGGAAATCTGTGCCTATATGACAACATCTGGCAAACTTTATTCCAGGACACAACAGAATACCCTCGCCACCAAGTTCCAATATTCAGTGTGTGTCCAGAATTGAGGGGTAGTGCACGTGCGTTTCCCACCTGCCTGGCCTTATGGGGTCCCATTACTCAATACTAGAATTGCGCAATATAAAAACTCATATAAAGTCAATTTGTTATCATATTTGCTTACTAACTTGTGAATCTATAGTTTATGATCTGGAAATTAATGCTATGAACTCAGAATGTCATATTATGCATATTTTCAGAATGTACAGACCCATTTATATGAAATATTCGGCAGCGGCGGCGGGCGGTACATTATAAAATGACATGACATGACATGACATGACTTGACTTTAGGCAATGTAAAAAAACTACTTCATAGCAGGGTATGTCTATCAATGAAGTATTCACAACCCAAATTTGATATGTTTCAGAGTAATATTAAGGCTGCAAAAGTGGTAGAACTTTATGACATGACATGACATGACATGACATGATATGAGCCTTCATATTGTACGAAAAGACGGAGAACTGAAAATACTAGTAGTATGGGAGGTTTCAACTTTAATTTCACAATATATTTTTTTGGGCGATTTTTTTTCCGACGGAGTTCGTCTCCCCTTAACAAAGAGACATTCAGTTTTACATATGTTAATTGTAACTCCTACTAAGTCGTGGTCCTCGGTAATGAGTGGAGAAATGTCAAAATTAGTTATTATATCGGTTTGTTCATTATTACTACGTCAAGAAGACTTGCGTAGGTGGGTGTAATTCATGTGGGTTTGTCTATAAATTGGGTGAGTTTGTCGTTAGCTACACAAACAGAAGTGACAACAGACCTGCATTTTTTTAATGGACATCACTTAGGTTACATTCAAAAAATATCTCTCTGTTCAATCTGAACTTATGGACCCCCAGCCTGGCAACCGCCGCGAAACGAGTCACCGACACCTTCCAGCACTGTGCAAGGGGAAATGACATCCCCCAGACCAATGGCCCCTCAGGCACCCTCACAGCTGAATAGCTTTGGCAGCTACTGGGCCTAGTTGTTTGTGACTCTCTTTCCCCTCCCCGCTCATTCCGATTCATCATCACGGTCATAGACACCCATTCAAAATTCATAATAGTATCCCAGGTCAAACAAAACACAGCCACATCAGTTGCCACCACTCTTTTATCGGAAGTGTTTCCATATTTTGGCCTCCCCCAAGCCTTACTCAAGGGATACGGCATCTCCCACTCATCCCTCTACTGGCCTAAAGATAGTTCAATTTGTGAACGTAAAAAACGTACAAATCAACTTCACACTCTCTTATTAACTAACAAAACGGTGGATTGGCCTAGTCAATTCTACATGATTCAATGGGTTAGGATTTCATATGTTCATGAAGATGGTATCACAAAGACCTCCTATGTGTATAGAACGTCTTGGAATCACCCCCACGACCGCACCAGTCACCCACCAACCATTGCCTCAGGCACACCTATACCTTGTCGCCCCGGGACCGTGACTACTGTATTTCATGAGCGACGAAAGTGTTAATACCAGATTCAACCACTTTTGGCCTCATAGCAAGTATCACCATCGCCGCCTCATCGCCACATTCACCTGAACTACTAGTTCAGCTACCCTTAATTACCCCGCTACTTGACACCCTGGAGATAAAAGAGCACAAGTCTGGCCAGGTCATTGAGTACAAAGTACAAAGGAGTACAAAGGAAATCAAGCAAAAACAGGTCTAGTGATCCCTCTAGGCTAATTGTCCTCCAAAACACTGAGGATCAAGTGTCCAAACAGTGGTTTAGAGTGGGTAAGGGAAAATTGGAAAGGGAACTACTGCCCTGGAACTAATGTCCGTGGCAGGATTAGGAAGTTAGTAGGGGACAGATGGGCTAGTAACATAACACAGTTATAAATGATCATTCGTATATCTGGGAAAAAGGGAGTAATGTCTTAGCATTATATATACCGGTACTACGCAATAATCCTTGATGAATTTGAATGGGGAATAAAATAAAGTTATTCATTTATAAACGCAGTCAGTCGCGGGTTTGATGCAAAATATTTGTCTAGGCGAACTTTAAAATAATCAACGGTGCTGCAGGCTATATCGTCTCTGGGAGGCCCATTCCACAAGTTGACAGCTCGATTGAGGTATCTGTGGCCCCTCTTCCCAAGAAACCCACCTCGGGCAGGAGACACTGGGAAAGGATAGAGGGCAAGACTACCAGTTGGTTGTGGATTACTGTGTCCGCCAAGGAGTTGCTTCCGCCGAGCTCCCGGAAATTGCGTTACCGAGTTCCCCACCAATATACTCACGTAGCAAAGGAACGGAGCGTATTCGTAAGACTGATAAAGTACCTCCTTCGCTAAGAGTACCACCAGCCCAGCAGAGGAAGTTCGTGTGTGAAGAGAAGGCGCCCCAAAGACATATTAGCTGTACAGCGAGGGAGAAAACACAGACAAAGAGGAAGAGAAGCCCCTGCCCGAGACCCCTGGCTAATCTATCTTGCTGAGAGAGGAGCAGAAGCACAATTGATCTATTTTTGTTCACGTTCTATGAGATCCCTTGTCATAATTAAACTCAAACAATCCACTGTGTATCCCTTGCCATATTAACAAAAATTATATTCATGTATTGTATTCTCCTTAGATGCCTTCAACTATATAACTAACGTCGGATATAATATACAACAATCTATTATACAACACTTAGTTATATCTCTGTTTCACCCTTCCCTTCATGTATTTGATCTGTTCTCTTCCAGGTTCCACTAGTCTATTTTTGAATATATATGTTTAACCTCAAACCTCTAGTAATTTTGTTTTTGTATATGTAACCTCACTGTGTTATGTGTGGTCTCAGTTCTAACTTATATCTATAAACCTCATATTCTGTGACCTGGTACTCTGTTCTAGCGCTTAGTCTCCCACTTAATACAAGACACACAACATATACAGTATATAAGGCTAAATAATTTGCTACAGCAAAGCTGGTAATAGTGAGTTCTTCTAACAGGAAGAGTATAAGTAGTTAATATAAATCTACAATCAAACACAAAGGCAAGACATACAATAGGTACAAAATAACAGGTTTATTGATACACAAACAAAATATTAACCCATTGCCTGTGGGAAACGTTCCCAAACGCCATGACAATTTACAGCAATTTACAGGTTTCTAAACCCTCTTAAAGCCTGTAGAATCGAGTGAGGGGGAGCGGGAGCCCGACAAGCCACATGTCCTTCCCCCAGCCAGCTGGCCGCAGCAGAGTCATAGTCTCGCGAGATATACAGCGCTGCCAAAGGCAAATGTAGTGCGACATAAGCGATAATTGCTCATTTTAGTGAATGTCTATGGTAGCGCTGCGGGTGAAGCCAGCAAGCTACGAAGCTAGTTTTGGTGTCATTTTGAAGCTATTTTCTTCTAGTTTTTAGCTGACTACATTTAATTTTATTCAGACACTTGCCTAATCAATCAGGAGTGCCTGAATGAGCCCTAATATGCCGGAAATAATCGGAAATATGCCCGCAACCAAAGTGTTAAATCACATAATACTACTACAATATTACATCGGACAAAACACAATGTTACAATCACATTATTATGGCATTTACATTTAGTAAAGTTACAGTTGAATATATAAAGATACAAGTCACAAGGTTACTGGAATCTCACTTTACTTTAGTCTGAACTATAAAGTACAGTCAAACGTTTACCTTTTGGTATGTTCTCTATATACAATAGGTAAATACTATTCGTTGTTAACACCTTACGAGCGGCCTATGCGGTTTATTTATGTGTACCGCCCAGCGGGGTGTTTTTAGCCAAAATAGGGCTGTTTACGTGATCATTTTCATGCCTAAATAAGACCCAGAACGTAAAACAAGTACCTATCCCTGAAAGGGCATAAACAGAGCTTTCGAATGACACCATAACGATCCTTGTATGATGGATAGTTTTCTTGCAATAACCGTGCAACGCGAGTGCAAAAAACAGGTAATTCGGTACTTTCGGTACATAATTGAGTATGTAGCGAGTGAGAGAGGGAGGAGGGAGCTGAGATTTGTGTCAGTAGGTTCGCCGCGGTGGTCTGGAGCAGTCATACGCTCGCTAGTCTCCTGCCACCACTTGTCTCTCTCTCTCAGCCACATTACGTGCTGAAATTGCCACTCGAGTTATGTTGAGCGCCGCCACATAGTCCAGCTTTATTTAACTCGACTTATGTTGCTCGCCGCTAATTAAGGGTTAATGTAATATATAATACAATTATAATGTATTATGGGTTCATAGACTCGGCAAAACATATTTTTTAAGCAAGTTAAACTTAGCTCTGTTACCTGTCCTATCTCTCCAGTACAGCCACCTGACCTTTTCAGCCGGCGGTGCTTGTGGCACTTTGGCGCTGCCGACTGGGAGGCTCTTTGGCAGTACTTCTTTGATTTCCCATGGTATGACTGCTGCTTCCGTGGCCGAGGACCCTCGGAGAGTGCTGAACGCATTACCGAGGTAATCCTCTCGGGCATGGAAGAGTACATTCCATTTTCTTTCTCTCAGTCTAATGCAAAAATAATCTTGGTTTACCACCTTTGTTCTACTGCTGTCCGCAACAAGGAGGAAGCATTCAAACGGTACCGACGCCTTCAAACTTAAGAATCTCATTCTTCCTATGTTTCTGCCCGGAATCGAGATAAATCTGTTCTTCGACTTGCCAAGCACTCTTTCATCAATAATAAATGCACTGAACTATCCAACTCTAGCTCTTCCCTAGCTCTCTAGCATCTAGCCAAAAACCTCTCCAACAATTTATCTTTTTCGTCTTTCCCTCCCTTTTTCCACTCTGATGGCACAACCATCACTTCTTCCTCTGACAAAGCTGAACTCTTAAAAACTCCACCTTGGATGATTCCGGTGCAATTTTCCCTCTCCACCTCCCTCTCTCCTACTTTTGCCTAATATCCTAATTTCTTCTAGAAATGTACTTTCTACCCTCTCTGTGCTTAATACTAAGAAGGTGTACGGTTCAGACGGTGTTACTCCAGTTGTACTAAAAAACTGTGCTTCGATGCTGACTCCCTGGCTAGGCAAACCCTATTGTCTCTGTCTCTCTTCTAATGTCTTCCCTTAATGCTGGAAGTTTGCTCTCATCCAACCTGTCCCAAAGAAGGGTGACTGCTCTCAACCCTCCAACTATCGTCCAATTGCTCTCATCTCTTGTATCTCTAAAAAAAATTAAACTATTCTTGCTTCCAAATTTCTTAAGAATTTCTCTTCTCATAATATGCTCTTAGATCGCCAGTATGGCATCCGTAAGGGTTGCTCTACTGGTGATCTTCTTTCATATCTTACTAACTTTTGGTCAGCCTCCTATCGGGACTTTGGTGAGACCTTTTCTATTGCACTAGACATATCAAAGGCCTTCGATAGAATCTGGCACAAATCTTTAATTTATAAACTACCCTCCTTCGGTTTCTATCCTTCCATCTGTGCCTTTGTCTCTAATTTCCTTTCCGGCCGTTCCATAGCTGCTGTTGTGGATGGCCATCGCCCACTTCCTAATCCTATCAACTCCGGTGTTCCTGTGTCCTATTCTCTTTCTAATTTTCATAAATGATCTTCTCAACTGTACTTCCAGTCCCATCTATTCATAAGCAGATGACTCTACCTTACACTACTCAATTAGTTTTTCAGAACGCCTCAGCCAGCAATCCCTCAAAAATAAACATAATGAAGCCAATAAACACTTATCTTCTGATCTAACTACTATATCCAATTGGGGTAGAGAAAACCTTGTTGCCTTTAATGCTTCCAAAACCCAATTTCTCCATCTATCTACCCATCCGGAACTCCTACAGGACTATCCCTTATTCTTCAACAATACAAAAATCAATCCTTCATCTTCTCTCAATATTCTTGGTGTCTATTTTTCTTCTGCTCTCACTTGGAAGGACCATATATATTACCAGTCTTGCTAGAGCAGCCTCCTGGAAGCTGGGTGTGCTCAGCTGCCTCAAGGGGTTCGTTACCCCTGCGCAGCTTCTTGCTCTGTACAGGGGAACAGTGCATCCTTGTGTTGAGTATTGTTCACATGTGTACTCCTGGACAAAATAGAAAGGAAGGCCTTTCGTATCATTAATTCCTGCCCACTCACCAACTTTCTGCATACTCTCCTCGCCGCAATGTTGTATCTCTCTCGCTATTCTATCATTACTACTATAATCACCACTTCTCAGAGCTCTCCCAGTGTATACCACCTCCTCTACGTAGGGTACGTAGTACCCGTCTTGGAACACAATCCCACCCCTATTCTGTGCAACTCTCCATCCTAAGTGTGAAACTTTATTTTCATTCTTTCTTCTATTCAACTGCTGAGGATGCACTCGCTACAGGCAGTTCTGCCTTTTGTCTCCCTCACTCACAGACGAAACATATAAAAACACATACATAAATGGTATTCATTCATGTAAATGTATATGTCTATATATTGTTAATGCTTGGTTATCGACTAGTAACCATAAATTTGGTGGTATGCCAATGCACAATATATTGTTTTTGAAAAATATTGTTGTCAACGGTAATAACAAACATTGCCATTCCAAATATTGTTGTCAACGGTAATAACAAACATTTCCATTCCAAATATTGTTGTCAACGGTAATAACAAACATTGTCATTCCAAATATTGTTGTCAACGGTAATAACAAACATTGCCATTCCAAATATTGTTGTCAACGGTAATAACAAACATTGCCATTCCAAATATTGTTGTCAACGGTAATAACAAACATTGCCATTCCAAATATTGTTGTCAACGGTAATAACAAACATTGCCATTCCAAATATTGTTGTCAACGGTAATAACAAACATTGCCATTCCAAATATTGTTGTCAACGGTAATAACAAACATTGCCATTCCAAATATTGTTGTCAACGGTAATAACAAACATTGTCATTCCAAATATTGTTGTCAACGGTAATAACAAACATTGCCATTCCAAATATTGTTGTCAACGGTAATAACAAACATTGCCATTCCAAATATTGTTGTCAACGGTAATAACAAACATTGCCATTCCAAATATTGTTGTCAACGGTAATAACAAACATTGCCATTCCAAATATTGTTGTCAACGGTAATAACAAACATTGCCATTCCAAATATTGTTGTCAACGGTAATAACAAACATTGCCATTCCAAATATTGTTGTCAACGGTAATAACAAACATTGCCATTACAAATATTGTTGTCAACGGTAATAACAAACATTTCCATTCCAAATATTGTTGTCAATGGTAATAACAAACATTGCCATTCCAAATATTGTTGTCAACGGTAATAACAAACATTGCCATTCCAAATATTGTTGTCAACGGTAATAACAAACATTGCCATTCCAAATATTGTTGTCAACGGTAATAACAAACATTGCCATTCCAAATATTGTTGTCAACGGTAATAACAAACATTGCCATTCCAAATATTGTTGTCAACGGTAATAACAAACATTGCCATTCCAAATATTGTTGTCAACGGTAATAACAAACATTGCCATTCCAAATATTGTTGTCAACGGTAATAACAAACATTGCCATTCCACATATTGTTGTCAACGGTAATAACAAACATTGCCATTCCAAATATTGTTGTCAACGGTAATAACAAACATTGCCATTCCAAATATTGTTGTCAACGGTAATAACAAACATTGCCATTCCAAATATTGTTGTCAACGGTAATAACAAACATTGTCATTCCAAATATTGTTGTCAACGGTAATAACAAACATTGCCATTCCAAATATTGTTGTCAACGGTAATAACAAACATTTCCATTCCAAATATTGTTGTCAACGGTAATAACAAACATTGCCATTCCAAATATTGTTGTCAACGGTAATAACAAACATTGCCATTCCAAATATTGTTGTCAACGGTAATAACAAACATTGCCATTCCAAATATTGTTGTCAACGGTAATAACAAACATTGCCATTCCAAATATTGTTGTCAACGGTAATAACAAACATTTCCATTCCAAATACCCATGGATGGAAATCCAAATGATTAATGTTAACCTACCCATAAATCCAAATGATTAATGTTAACCTACCCATAAATCCAAATGATTAATGTTAACCTACCCATCAAAATGTGATAAGAAACACAATACTAACTATCGAGTTTCCCATATAGATTCACTAGTGGACCATTTTAACTATTAAATAACAATTTGGATATGTATATATTGAGAGAGATATATTTGATCTGGCAATAACTACAGCGCTTGGGAAGAACTGCAGTTATCGTACCGACTTGTATGATGTAATTTACCTTTTCAGGTGCATGAAGTATCCTTTTGTTATTATCTGTGCATAATAATAAACATAGTAAAGTGAGTGAATTCATGTTTTGTTATGCAATTACCTACGATAACAAGCAAGGTAGAATCATGGGAGAAACATTGAGAGTAGGGGGTGAGCAGGGTAGGAAAGTGGGGGAGGCAGTGGCGGAGCTAGTGGGGAGTGAGAGGAGAGAGAAAGGGATGGGGAATGGGGTTGGCGCGTGTGGCGGAGGTATGGAGGGGGCGGTAGAGGAGTAAAGAGAGGGGATGCGGGGGAGGGCAGGGACAAAGAGTAAGATGGGTAGAAAATGTGTGTATGGTGGGGCAAAATGCAAGTCCAGAAATGGTAACAGGCTGGGAAAAGTAATACGGACAGGGCCGTTGAAAAGATGATCTCCCCGAACAATCATCACCAGGTAACAGAGGGTAATTAATACTATATGAACATTGGGCAATCAAGTTCTGAGTATTTAATTTCAAATACAGGTTCAGTTATGGTGAAACATACATTATTTTTTGGCAATACAACAAGACATTCACTGTTCATGTTGAACACGTTTATCAAATATATTGTAACGTCAATTTAACTTATTACAATACTGTAAATAATGTTCCAAGGTCATGTTTAATGTCGATTTTGTTTAAACTATGAGACTATTATTAAATATTAGGCACGTTTGAAATAACATTTGTGTTGTCCAGTTATTAACCCATGGAGCCCCGGCTAGTTTTGTAATGTTTGCGCACCAGAACCCGGCCGGTTTTCAAAAAATTGTTTTATTCCAGAAACAATAGCGAAGGGGTTAGGAATGAAGGAAAAACCACGAAAAACCGCTCAAACAGCTTAAAAAATGGTCCTACAGAGCCCCCGAAAACGGATTTTACAAGAGTAAAAAATTGAAGGCAATTATCCCAAAAAAACAGGTTATTGCGCGCTCGCGCGCACGCACGTGGACTTTGAGAGTTTTCAACCATCGGCACGGTTGCGTGGGATACGTACACAGTTCCCATACAAATCTGAGCCCTCTTGAGTGGCTACACCTGAGGTTACGGTCGGCGCAATTAGGGTGACGCGTCAGGCGCGTCTCTGGGGCTGTGCGTTACATACATCGCCGACGCGTCAGACGCGTCGCTGGGGCTGTACGGGTTAAATATAGCTAGAAAATCTTTGTTACCAAATACCAGCATATTTGAGTCTGGCAAAACACAGATCTCTCTCTCTCTCTCTCTCTCTCTCTCGCTCTACCAAATGTTGGCGTTGTAAATATTTGTTCAACAAACTTTCTGAAATTCAATATCTTGGGTATTGTTTTCCATCAACTTTCATTAAGTAATACTGTAGTTTACTTCTATTTGTTAATGGAGAGTGACTTTCAAAATAAGATCTTTGCCAATTTATTTTGTTGTTATCCAATAGTATTTTCTATGGGATATACTGTTTGCATTAATAGGTAGCCAATTAAGTAAACTTCACTATTGCCAGTGGTTGGGAAGCAGTCTAACTTGATCAACTATTATCATAATGCGTTTTGCTGTATATAGATGGTAAATGTGCCTGCTACTCCAGCCTTTGACAGAAAACAAAGTTATCATTTGTATATATCATATAGAAGTGGTTCATAAATACTGGCCATGTGTCTGTCGGTCTATCCATCATTAAATTTGTGTCTGTCTGTCTGGTTCCTCGTAGTGAAGTGGTATTAGCTCGCACGAAATCTACGATATTATTCATGATGTGAAAACAGGAATATAACAATGTAATTTTGCTACTGAAAGTTATATATATATATATATATATATATATATATATATATATATATATATATATATATATATATATATATATACCAGCCGGGATCAAACCTCCGATAGACATTAAGAACGGCGTTATATGATAATCTTAACCTGTTCCTACAGTATATATATTAAGGAGAAGGGAAATCCTACTTGGAGAATGTATTTCAATTCATGCACAAGTTGCAGGATCCATATACCAGGACACCATACAGTGTTTTATATAAGATTACCCATGCAACTGGGGTTGGACACTCTTTTCTGAATGTCGGAGGTTCGATCCCGGCTGGGAGTATTTAAACATTTATTAGCTCACGTGTATTTGTGAGATATACTTGATATTAATGACTCTCGTGTTTGGCTGGACGAGAATAAAAATGAAATTTCTATAACCCGAGTTAAGTGGGTAATCTTGTGAATATCCCTGTATGGTGTCCTGGAATATGGATCCTGCGACTTGTGCATGAAATGTAATACATTCTCCAAGTAGGATTTCCCATCTCCTTAATATATATAGGAAATGGTTAAGATTACTTGATCACGCCTTTGTCTAGTGGATTAAAAGCTTGTCCACTCGTTCTGAATGTCGGAGGTTCGATCTAGGCTTAGAGTATTTAAGCATTTATTAGCTCACATTTATCTGGGATATATATATATATATATAAGTCACATATGTGTGTGTGTGTGTGTGTGTATGTAGAACTGGAAACATAAATAGACAGTAAGCATACATATAGACAAATAACGATATTGATTTGTATAGATACGGCGAGGGCAGATGTGATATTCTGTACAATTTGACTGTATCTGGCTTTGCTTATATGACAAATTGCTGTTATAAAAAACGGGGATGATTGTTACACAGCTATAAAGTTAAAGGTAACCAGTGTGTGAGAGAAGACAAACTCTAAATGCACGAAAAGGTAACACCTCAGGTTAGATAACAACAGATTCCTATATTTGAAAGCTGCTTCTGCTATTCTTCGTTACTGTGCCTAGGTGCCATAAAGGGGCTTTCCCACATGCCCGACTTTGCCCGATTTTCGTTCGCGGAATGCCTCTCGACTGATTTTCGTAACGAATTTGCCTGATTGTCCAGTGGTGACCGATATTTCAAGACAACATACAACTTGTCCTAAGCAATTCGCAACATGTCTTGCAATATTCGGACGAAATGCCAGCGACATCGTTTGCAACATATGTGACTGGTAGTCGATATCGTCTGCAACATAGGCAGACAACATCCGACATCAATCAAATTTGAACGTTAGCCACTCGGACAAATGATGACTACATGCAACTATTTGACCGATATTTCTGCAAATTATTGCAGACACTATTGGCGATAATTCGGCGATATCGCGGACATGAAACGACAATAGAGTCAAAGAAAAGAAACCATACAATTATCACCATCCTATAGAATTACCCTCAAGCTCTACCATATCCGCTACCAAGACATCTACCACTGCCAACACAGCCACTACCAACACAACCACTGCTAATACAATGACTACCAACACAACCACTGCCAACACAACCACTGCCAAGACAATCACGGCCAACACAACCACTGACAATACAACCACTGCCAACACAACCACTGCCAACACAACCACTGACAACACAACCACTGCCAACACAACCACTGACAACACAACCACTGCCAATACAACCACTGCCAACACAACCACTGACACCACTGACAACATAACCACTGCCAACACAACCACTGCCAACACAACCACTGCCAACACAACACTGCCAACACAACCACTGACAACACAACCACTGCCAACACAACCACTGCCAACACAACCACTGACAACACAACTACTGCCAACACAACCACGGCCAACACAACCACTGTCAACACAACCACTGCCAACACAACCACTGCCAACACAACCACTGCCAACACAACCACTATCAACAAAACCACTGCCAACACAACCACTGCCAACACAACCACTGCCAACACAACCACTACCACCACAACCACTGCCAACACAACCACTACCACCACAACTATTGCCAACACAACCACTACACAAACTTGCACATCCTTGCACACACATACTATGACAAACGCATACAGAAACGAATCACAGACAGTTACTATCTACCCCCAAACACACACATTCACACCCACTCAGATGTCACTACTACATTCAATATAAGTAGCACTATTAACACACACTCTTGCACACACATTTATTCCTATGTGTAAGAAGGAGACAAAAGGCAGGTTGCCTGTAACGAGTGTCTTCCCAAAGCCAAGAGTGTGACAGAGCCAAATTCTTGGGACGTTGGGGTCAAAATGCCTGCACTCACCAAGTTGAACGCAGTTTAAGTAATAAGATGAAGGGAAGATTGAGTGAGGGAGAGAGTTCCAGCATTCACTTGTTGAGTAGAAGAAAGACTGAGAACATTTGCAAATTCTTGGGTTGGAGAGCTGGACAGAATAGGAGTGGGACTGTGTTGAATGGCGGGTGCCTCGCACTCGCCGCAAGAGATTGGGTATTGACTGAGAGAACACTGATTGTTGTAATAGAGATAGAAGAGTGAGAGAGATGCAACATTGCGGTGTGTAGAAATGTATTGTAGGGAAATAGTAAGAGGACGTGAGTTGCTGAGACAAAAAGTGCGGTATGGGTGAAGCCTACCTACACATGCGAACAATACTCAATACAGGGGTGCACTGTGCCCCGATAAGGAGCACCTACACATAATCTCCCTTCAATCTCTTCCAAGAACCACAGCAATCAACCACCACCAACCAGAACAAACCATCACAACCAACACCAAACTACCACAATACCAGCAAGCTACCACCACCACAACCACCAGCTACCACAAACACCCCAACCGCCATCAACAACAAACTATCACAACCACCACCACCGAACTATCACCACCACCACACACCTCACCAGCATCATCCCAGTCAAACTTCCATAACCATCAGACACACCTACAACCACACACTCTCCCCACCAGCTACCAACCAGCACCGCCTACACAAATAACAACCATGACTACCACAACCACCACCACGATCATGCACCACCACTACCGCGACCATTCACCATCACCACGTTCATGCACCACCATTACCACCACCATCACAACCACTACCACCACAACCACCATCACTATCACTACCACAACCACCACCACCACCACCACCAACACTACCACTACCACCACCACATCCACAACAATTTCCACAACCATTCACCACCACCACGACCATACACCCACACCCACGATTACTACTACCACAACCACAACAACCACCACCACCACTAATCTGAACGCAAACAAGAATATGGTTTCACGAGAAAAAAAGAACTTGTTGGCGACCATGCTGAGTTGAGTTGACTGTACGACTGTGTCCCGGACTGTTCCTTCATGTTGCCAACACTGTCGAGTATAGCATACTTGCATTCTGCCATGGTCGCATATGTTGTCTGCAACATATACAAGACCTGTAGTGTCATTTCGCTGATTAATCTTGAGACAAGTTCTGTGCAATCATAGTGCATTGGCAAAGAGTCGGGCGAGGTTGTGCATGTTCGTAACAAATATTTTCGGGTGGCACCATCGCCGACATTCGTGAAAATTGTATAACTTTCCAAAAATCAGCACAACTCTCACGACCCAATTCAAGACTCACCAGAACTCCAGGAACCAATCGGGGACATCAAACAATCATGCAAGGATTTTACATAACATGTCGACACAATGGCCGTATATGGGATGTCGGGTTGTGTCGACGACCAAAATCGGGCATGTGGGAAAGCCTTTATACACAAGTTGTTAATCGTATTTCTTTGTAGTGTACTCTAATTCAGCTGACCACCATACAATCAACTACGGTATCAATCTTTCCTAGACAACCAAGCTCTTTTCTCTTTCTATATATTATTATGTTCTATCCAACAACCAACTCTACTCCTAAAATCGATTAATGAAATATTACAAACACATGTGGCAGTTCGTGGATTCGAACCCAGGACGCTCACACCGAATATCAACACCTTATGCATTACACCACGAAGGCAGTTAAAGAATGGTGGACACTGCCTACGATTTATTATGCAACTTCGAATCCTGCATATCAATCTAAGCATGTACACACATCCCAACTGCAACTCACGTAGGCTATGCATATGTGAACGGAATATTATTTTTTTTTTCTGTGATTGAGGGAGGCAAAAGGCATAACTGCCTATAGCGAGTGCCTCCCCCATAGTTGAAAGAGTGACAGGGCCAAAATCAAGGGACGTTCGAGCCAAAATGCCTGGACACACGGAGTTTGAAGCAATTTAAGTCATAGGAAGAGGGAAAGACTGATTCTGGGAGAGAGTTCCAGAGCTCAGCTGTTGAGTAGAAGAAAGTTTGAGAGTAACGTTTCACTCTTGGGTTGGAGAGTTGCACAGAGTAGGGGTGGGATTGAGTTGCAAGACGGGTACCACATGCCCTACGTAAAGGAGGTGGTATGCACTGTGAAAGCTCTGAGGAACACTGATTATTATAGTAGCGATAGAATAGCGAGAGAGATGCAACATTGCGGCGGAGAGAGAGAGATTGCAGAGAGTTGGTGAGTGGACGGGAGTTAATGATATGAAAGGCCTTCCTTTCAACTTTGTCCTTAGTTTTGTATATGGCCGGTCCCTAAATATATTGTCTCGTGATATTATTCATAGGCTCATTTTCACACAATTGATTCACTTATTTAGCTCAGATTTTACAAAAAAACTCAGGAAAATGGAACCGTGAATCGAACATAATGTAGATGCTCTAAATTTTAGTAAAATAACATTAACCCATTCAGCAACGGTGACATCCTTTTTCATAATATTCTGACAAATATTAGATGACTTTGTTCAGCTTAGGAAGCATGTCTACCAATTAAAAGGCTACAGTCTATCTCCATTAACACCTAACGAGCGGCCTAGGCGGTAAATAATATGTAGCCACCAGCGGGGTGTTTTTACCCAAAATAGGGCTGTTTACGTGATCATTTTCATGCCTAAATAAGACCCAGAGTGTAAAACAAATATCTATCCCTCAAAGGGCATAAACAGAGCTTTCCAATGACACCCCAACTATCCTTGTATGACTGCAGTTTTCTTGCAACAATCGCGCAACACGAGTGCAAAAACCATGTAATTGGGTACTTTCCCTAAACAATTCACTGTGTAGGGAGTGTGAGAGGGTGGAGGAGGGTGGGATTCATGTCAGTTGGTCCACCGCGGTGGTCTGGAGCAGTCATACGCTCGCTACTCTCCTGCCACCACTTGTCTCTCTCTCTCAGCAACATTACGTGCTGAAAATGCCACACAACTTATGTTGTGAGCCGCCACATAGTCCAAATTTCTTTCACTCGACATATGATGCGCGCCGCCAGTTAACCTAAGAAGTGCGCATGGGGGTAATTAGAAACGTCCGCCTGTGCTGACGTATTTGAGCTGTTTCCATCACTAAAATATTCATTTTACCATAAATAGCATTAATAATTATCCATACGTGATTATTATGGGTTGATTATAAAGGTATTAACCTGAAACAACAATAAAACGAGTGAAAACAGCGTTTTGGATGGTCAAAATCGGAGATTTTCACCCATATAATGTATGGGTGAGGCAACCTGCTTTCCCGCCAATTTCCCCCCAAGGCCACTGAGACACAGTCGATCGATACTCTCTCTCTCTCTCTTGCACTCGCTTGCTAACAGAGATGACAATGCCCTGCTTGCAACTCGCTAATGTTAGCACGAAAATATACCTCAGAATAAGGGAATAACAGGGAAAATAGGTGATAACTGAAAGTGGGGAAGGAGGGGAGGTAGAAGAGTGATATTTTGCATGGCCCAGGGGAAGACAAAAATAAAAAATAAAAATAAATAAATAAATCGATGTTTAAAGTTTATTTATTTGTTCTCTGACTCTTAAGAGTCTTCCCGCAGTCCGCCGGGGGAACTCTTAAGAGTCTTCCAGCAGTTGCCGGGTTAAGAGTTAATCATCTTACCTCCCACAAGTCCTTCCTAAACTTCATCAAATGATCTAAATATAATTTAAATCAAATGAAAAAGACGTCACCGGTACAGAAAGGGTTAATACAAATAAAGCATTTCAAAAGAGAGAGAGAGAGAGAGAGAACCGTTCACGAATACATCCTAGATCTCATTTGTATTATGTAAGGATGTCAATTTTCTAGTGAATAATGGCAATGGATGAAATGTAGCCGAAGTAGAATCATGTTGTAAAATCTTTCCAAAGTCGCTGTTAGAGTGTGATTGCCGTATTTTTTTTACAATTCTCCTTTGACAAATCGCTAGACATTCCTTTGCATTATCATAATAATAATGCCATGCTTCGGCATATTCTACTGTATATATAAAGCGTTGTGCAAATTATCAGAGGAGACTGGTATGAATAGGATAGGAGGGATAGGTGTGGTGGAAAGGGAGGAACGGGAAGAGAGGTGTTGTGGAGGAGTTTGTGGTGGGGTTGGTGGGTGGGTTGGGGGTTGGAGGGGGGGGGGGGGGCAGACAAAGGATCATATGTTTGGCAGACTACTAATATTCAGTGTTACCAGACTTTTAGTTCCAAGCTCTGGGGGTTTGTCTCCGCGAATTAATCGAGTTAACTGTACCTTGATTTTGGCTCTCTATCACTCTTTCAACCTTTGGATGGACACTGGTTACAGGCAGCTTTGTCTTTTGTCTACCATTCACATAGAACACAATCCAGTGCAAGGTCAACCAGAGCCAACAAATCCAGTACCAAATTATCGGACTAACTTACTGTACCCTTACATAACATAACCTATCCTCACATTATCGGTTGAACTGGTATTGGTTGAGACCAACTTGATGGAGTGGCCTGTTGATGGAGTTGTCTGGACACCAACCATGGGTGATTCAATATTAACATCCCAGTGTCACCGTTAGCATTACAAAAAATACAGTATTGTTAATTTAAGTGGATAAAAGAGGAGAGAGAGGCTAATTCAATATGACTCGGTATGCACTAGTAATATAGAAGGATAATTAAATTATTAGAAGCATTGTGTCTTTATTAACAAATCATGTGAACAGTACCATGCCAGTAATATCAACACAAGAACGTAACAAATATATTAACATGCATAACGTTATAAGGTTCATATGCAAACGCTTAACAAGCTGCTCACACATGCAATGTGTTCGGCCACAATGTTATCAATATTCCACAATAAAGATGATTTGTCCAGAATTTATAGATTGGTACATTATATTAGGCAAAGGTTGAGTTAGGTTCGTATTACATAGGTTAGTATACATTGGGTAATATAAGTTTAAGGTATAGTTTGGCTGTTCTTGAGTGGTTAGCGCTTCTAACAAAAAAATAAAAAATAAAAAATGGTCTGCCCAGGGACAATCCAGTCCAAGGCAAATGGCACAGTCCTTCCTGAACGTTTGTGGACCAACCATGGTTTTTATTTGTGCAAGTGCTAGTATTTAAGCTAGTCTATGAATGTAATTAGGTGTACATTAATATTAAACCATATACATTATTCAGCCTAAAGCAAATTCATACATACTATATATTTATCCAATGGCGGCATTTGCTTACAGGAAGATATAAGGGTCCCATATTTGTTTATGAGTGACTGTGACAGCTTAGCCAGCTGGTCAGATGATCTGTAATGAGTTTGTTGGTATAAACCCAACTAAGGCGCGTATGGATAAGTATTAATGCTATTTATGGTAAAATTAATATTTTAGTGATGGAAACAGCTCAATTACGTCAGCACAGGGGGACGTTTCTAATTACCCCCATGCGCACTTCTTAGGGGGGAGATCTCCACTTGAGGGATTTTTTTCTTGACCCCTTTCTCCCTCATGTTTAGCCCCATTGCTCTTGATATTATAAAACGTTTGCCCCATTAGTTTAGCGATTTTAAGAACTTTCACCCCATATTAAGACCTTTCGTGCAATTCAGGTGTCGATTTTATCCTGGCGAGCGATAGCGAGCCTGTAATTTAAGAGGAACCGGCCTTTGGCCGGGAAATTTTTCTACCGAAAAATGTACAAATTTATCTTGAAAGGGACTGAAGGGGGTGTAATTTTAAGCTTGATGGAGGTCTAGGGAACAAACTAAATACCTCCCATTAAGGGAAGATTTTTACTTAAGAGGGTTTTTTTCTGGTCACCCTATTGCCTCATGTTTAGCCTATTTGTTTCGAGATTTTAAGACGTTCGCCCCATTAGTTTGACGATTTTAAGACATTTCGCCACATTTTAGTCAATTTTAAGACATTTCGTGACATATGGATGTCGATTTTTTTTTGCAGGCATGCGATAGCGTGCCTGTAATTTAGGAGAAATCGGCCTTAGGGCCGGGAAATTTTTCTATCGAAAAATATACAGATTTATCTTGAAAGGGGTATAGGGGGTGCAATTATATGCTTGATGGAGGTCTAGGGAACACACTAAAGATCTCCTCTCAACAGTACCTTGCTTGTTTGGAGCGTTTGGGATAGTTTGGTCCAGGGAAAACACACCCTTATAGTACAAGAATATTAGCATAACTTTATATTGTATAAAACTGTTAAATAATTAACTTTTATTTTCCTATAGGTAGTTCATTATCATCAGAATTACTGTTTTGTTATTAATTTTATTCAGAAGACTGATTTTCTTCGGGATTCGTAATACTGCTTGACTTTATTATCCTGCTCATAGAGTAATACTGCTTGACTTTATTATCCTGCTCATAGAGTAATACTGCTTGACTTTATTATCCTGCTCATAGAGTAAAGATAAATTATAATCGAAATTGAGACGTCACAAATGTGAAAATTGCGATTTGTGCGTTCAAGAGATGGCAGCACGATTGCAAAGGAACATGGGAGGGTAAGACGTTCCCTCTTTAATATAACGCCCCCTCATTATGCGGACTTTCCTTAACTGTGGTAACACTGCAGACAGCCAGTCGCGCAGATATCAAGGAGTATTTAATAAGAAATATCTACTGGGACTTTTTGCTTAAAATATTATGACCCACGATAGTGCTGCTACCCCTAGTGCGCGCGAGGAAATAACCAGTTTCTACTCTTTCCTTCTATTCTCTTTGATCCTGCTCAATGTAAAACAGGTTAATCAATTCAGCATCTCAATAGTGTGTTCGTTGTGTCTTTGAGTTTTCCATTAACATTTTCATAGTCCGCGTTTGAGATTATTTTATCTTAAGTATATGGTCACAATTATAACGTGGCGATATAAAGGGACTGGAGTTCTCGAAAAAGGGCTCCAGTTCTGACATTATTGTTGACTTACAGTGTGCTGGCTTAATAATCCAGAAGGGTTGATAGCCTCTGATGTCCTATTTTAACTAACTAAGGGGGGATATTACGTACAGTACACTCAACGACATAAATCAGGGCCCAATATGAACTCTGCAAAATAAATATCCGAAATGAAATATTAGGTAATCAAGCCAATGAGAAGTTTCGATTCGGTTCGGGATAGATTCGAAAACTTGGGCCTTCACTTATGTCATTGAGTATACATAATTATTCAAAAGTACCCCTCCCTTGACTTTTATAAGAAACTGTTTATTTTTTCCTCTTACTGATCAGAATGGTCACCGAACTCGTGAATAGGATTATTTCGTCTTGGCCACCAATATTTAAGGGGGGGGGGGGGGGATTTTATGGACACCCTTTTCACTCATGCTTAGACCTATTAGTTTTGAGATTTCGAGACATTTGACCCATTAGTTCGGTAATTGTAATACCTTTTGCCCAATCTTGTTGTCAATTTTAAGGCCTTTCGTGCCATTTAGCTGTCGACTATTTTCCTGGCGAGCGATAGCGAGCCTGTAATTTAAAGAGGAGTGGCCCTTCGGCTGGGACATTTTTCTACCGAAAAATGTACAAATATATCTTGAAGGAGGATCTAGGGGTGCTTTTTAAGCTCGATGGAAGTCTAGCGATGAAACTACAAAATATATGAATTAATAAATAAATAGGCCAACAAATACCGACGACCCCCTTAAGCAAATAATGATAGAAACAAGTGAGTGACCATTGCCTATTGCAGCACAATAATGATAGAAACAAGTGAGTGACCATTGCCTATTGCAGCACAATAATGATAGAAACAAGTGAGTGACCATTGCCTATTGCAGCACAATAATGATAGAAACAAGTGAGTGACCATTGCCTATTGCAGCACAATAATGATATAAACAAGTCAGTGACCATTGCCTATTGCAGCACAATAATGATATAAACAAGTGAGTGACCATTGCCTATTGCAGCACAATAATGATATAAACAAGTCAGTGACCATTGCCTATTGCAGCACAATAATGTGATCTTTGTGGCTCAATCAATATGTAAATGTAAACAACTGTGTATATACCACTGTACATGATTCCTACGATAACTGGTTCATACAAATGTGTTTCATCGCTGCTCAGTACCGTAAATTATACAAGTCACTGTATTACTTTTTCGAATGTTGATGTCAACACGTTAACTTCCATACACAGAGTAGTGCCATAGTCTTTGTGATATATACAGTAATGAGTATCCTTCCTAAATGTGTAAACACGCACCAGTCAGCCCCAAGCTGAACGAAAGGAATAACTATCTCAGGAATCCTAACCCTATCGGTATTCAAGGGCGCTTTATATAATGTTATTATGGCTAGCATTATTCGATTTTATGTTGCTAAGGAAAAATTATCTAGATTATATACCCACCGTCAAACGAACAGCTGTATTAGCGAAGCGTATCAGGATATTGTGTCTGATAAAAGCTACCATGTTGTTTTTACGGATTAATATAGTTTTTCCATAATGCAGTTGGGTCGAGTACATGATTAGATTGATATCCAAAATTCGAAAATGGATATTAATCGTGATCGTGTATTCGACCTTTAACTGTGTTGGTGGTGTAATGGTTCAGATGCTTGTGTTCTGGGTGTGGGGTCCCGAGTTCGAATCCCGGGAGGACCATATTCTTTCATTAGTGTATTCAAGTGCATTGGGGTTTGTAATTGATGATTAATGTTAAGAACGGGGTGTTACTTATATCATATGATTGTGCGGTATTGTGAGCTACACGATACGAGGTACAGTCATATCGGGGGAGGATAATACATACTATAGTGTATTCGCTATTGGTAGGCGACAAATCATGACCTCTATCTTATGTAACTGAAAAAAGGGATAGAGCAAATTGGCTATAAATGTCCTCATCTATTTCTTGACTGACTCTTCCCAAATGGTAGACATATTAGCCTGATTACTCTAGTCGTTTTTGAGTTACAGAGGTTAGAGGTCATGATTTCTCGCCTACTTACAGCGAATAGACTATAGTAGTGTATTTCTGAATCCGATACAGTGGTTCCGATACAGCCTCCGATACAGTGTTCGTGCGGTGTCGGCTGAGGAGGTCAACACTAACTCAATTATGTCTCTGATTTCTACAGATACTTTCTAAAATTAATACAATCGTCTGATACTAGCCAGAATACAATTTAAAGTACGTCATAATCTTACAGATGTAAAACAAATTGAAATTTAGAAGGACGCCCGCCCTCATGTTTTGTCTGCATACACTGTACAAAACTATGGTTATACAGAGAGCATGAAAAGGGTGCTATAAGTGCCTATGTAGTGTATATATATATATATATATATATATATATATATATATATATATATATATATATCAAATTATATACCCTTCAAATGTGTATTGATATTGATAATCACATCAGACCAATATACAAATAATAAGATATATTTAACAATCAAGGGTAAATTACTTTCAACTGTTTTATACACTTTTAGCAAACCCTTGATTGTTTGTGTTTAGGATAACTTAGCTTAGTTTAGGTTCAGTTATTATAGTACGATACAGTATCTATAATTGGAAAGGGACACACTCCTCCCTCCACAGTGTATTATATCAGTGGTGGGGAGGGCGAGCCAGAGCCATGTTATATATCAATCTCCGGCACTAGGAGAACACCAGGTAGACCAGTGGTACAGTGAGCACCAGGACCCTTAGTGATAAAGAAGGTTGGTGATATTGACAGCCGCTTGGGTGTTGCATCGCTGCCGTCTCTTCATCTCCTGGGGACAACAAACAAAACATGGTATAATAGTGCGGTAGATAAACTATAACTTATATTATTGTGGATAGTTTTGACAAACTAGAAGGAGTACATCGGCGAGTAACTAAAATTATTCCCAGAATATGAAATATACAATCAGGAAACAAATAGACATAGAAAGCTAGTAAGCTTAATGTACCATAAAATAAGAGCTGCAATGACGTTAGAAAACTCGAAAGCACTAAGATACCCTGGATGTACGCAAATATTGTACACTAGACGAAAGTGTGGTTTCAATATTTCATTTTGCTTGCGAGTTTCACTACACACATACAGTATACTGTGTATATATATATATATATATATATACTATTTTTCTATGTGCATGAAGGAAACAAAATGCAAAGCTGCCTGCAACAAGTGTCTCCCCCAAACTTGAAATATTGACACGGAGCCAAATTCAAGGTACGTTGGAGTCAACATTTCTGGACACACGGAGCTTGAAGCAATTCAAGTCATAGGATGAGAGAAAGACAGATTAAGGGAAAACGTTCCAAAGCATACTTGTTGAGTGGAAGAAAGACTGGGAAAATTAGTCCACTCTTGGATTAGAGAGGTGAACAGAATAGGGATGGGATAGTGTTGAAAGGTGTGTGCCCCCTACTCTCCGCAAGGGAGGAGGTATACACTGAGAAAGCTCTGAAGAACACTGATAATTGAAATAGTGGTAGGGGAGTGAGAGCGATGCAGTATTGCAGCATGTAGGGAGAGATCGTAGGGAGTTAGTAAGAGGTCGTGAGTTGAAGAGACAAAATGCTTTTGACTCTACCTATTCGAGAAGTGCGGTATAGGTGGAGCATCCCATCACATGCGAACAATACTTGATACATGGTGTTACGACTGGGGTTCAAATATATCAGGGCTCTTATTCATTGGACTAGTAATGGCATAAATGCTACAACGGAAAGCGCTAGATCCAACCTCTGATGTATATTCCCAGTGAACAAAGAACACAAATACTCTACAGAGTTCTATATGCAATAATAGGCTATCAAACTCTCAATAAATGTGCGTCTACTCTAGGCTTAATGTTATGTCAAAACAGCCTATTACTACCTATAACCGAAGGTGCTTGGTTATGGTATGCAAAGTAAGGTGGTAAGAGAAGTTACAGCTTACGTTACTTTAATCAATAAATGTCAGGCACTCCTGCATGAAAGAAAGTGCACTAAAGTCCTTCAACACTAACAAGGAATCTTCTTTAAATGTTAGATGCTATAAAGATGCTCGTATCGGAAATGGAACCCAAAAAGGCAGGCAGCGGAACAATGCTCGTGCAGGCTATGCACACAAAAAGGCAGAATATATAATGCCGTCGGAGCCAAGAATATCCTAAACACTACAACAATAATAATTGCCACGACAATGCAGTATTCCTATCAACAAAAAGAGCCTAAGTCGTTTGTGTCTCCATACATCAAACTAGGCTGCGAAATGCTTGTGTAATCATAAATGGGTATGCATAAAAAGAGTAATTAGGTTAATATACTTAATGTCTACTGTGACTGATAAAGTCTAGCTAGAGTCAATGATACGAGAAACTGGTGCGCATGGCATGCCGCATAGCCTAGTGCAAATCTCAAGTCTGTGTGTCAAATATTACGTTATAGGGAAGGGTAGCTCTCTTGAGAAACCTAATACCGAAGTATTAAGCGTTCTCCTGGCGTACCTCAAAGACAAACAACGAACTTAGAACAGTGCAGAATGGTATAGGCAAAAAGCCCTCATTCGTGCATGCTCTACTCTCAATGGCACACAGACTAGAATTTACTCAATCAAATCCAATTCTCAGGTAAGTCGTGCAGCTTTTTCCTAAAGCCAGCACTCATAGGAAACAATACCTTATAATATCAGACCCCTAGTCTAGCATTATCTAATCCAGCAGAACACTAATATTTATAGGAAGCGGTACATAACAATATGAATGCCAACCAATGCTTCGTGATCCACTTATCTTAACAACTAACATACATAGGTTATATCAGACCTTAACGCACAATACAACTGGCCAGCATGAAGCTGATTTTGCAGAGTTAACCAGAGGGGGTATAATATTAATATAAGGTGGTGAAAGATATGGAAAATGAGAGAGATAGGCAGATTCTCAGGTGCAGAGCAGGGGACAGGTAGCAAGGGATTAGTTAGATGCATTCTAGAAACCAGATCTGAGGGAGAGAGTGGCGAGGAACCAGTATATATACTCGCACTAGGTCGAGCCGCGTGGGAAAAAAGCGGTTACAAGTCCTCTAGCCACTAGCAAGGGAGCTAACAGCATGGTAAGGACCTCACTCAACCAACCCCCACGAGGCAGCCAGCCGTGACGTCATCGAGCGAGGCAAAAACACTGCGCGCTCCCCTCTCACTCTGTTCTACTCTCTCTCTCTCTCCCAGAACCCATCATTACTAGTTAATGATAAAACATATACTTTACAATTAAATATAGAAAGCCTTGACATGGGTGAAAACAAAGAGCCTTTCTGGACTGCCCATGACACGAGCTTTCATATGAAATAAAGCACACTCTAATACATAAACTGTAGCCCCATCCACTACCCTGGCGATCCTAGCGTGTCACTGTAGGACAAGCCATGCGGTTCTAACGGAGTGGTTAACGTCACAATGGACACACTGTCCCCCTATGCAGAACAAGAAGCTGTGTGGAGGTGAAGAACCTACAGATACGGTTGAGCACACCTAACTTCTGGTAAGCTGATTTAGCAAGAGTGGTAATATGATTTGTCCAAGAAAGGTTAGGAGAAAAAGAAACACCAAAGATACTGATAGAAGATGAAATGTTGATATGTGTATTGTTGAAGAATATGGATAGTGTGTGGAAGATGGTGACGGTTAGATCAATGAAGAAATTGGGTTTTGGAAGTATTGAAAGTAACACAACTTTCTCTGACCCAATTGTAAAAAGTTGAAAGATCAGAAGAAAGGCTTGCTATGGCGCTGAGTTTTGGAGTGATTGCATAGCCAGTGGGTTGTTGTGGAATACTAGTTTAATAGTGTAATACAGAGCCTTCAGCTTAGGATTGGATAGGAACAGAGTTACGGCTGAGAAGATCAATAATGAATATTAGAAAGAGAACTGGAGATAGGATATAACCCTGGGGAACATCAGGGTAGATAGGTTGAAGTAGTGAGCGATGGCCATCCACAACCAACCGCAATAATGGAATGGGCAGAAAGTAAATTAGAGGCAAAGACACAGATGGGAGGATGGAAACTGACGGAGGGTAGTATAGAAATGAGAGACTTGTACCAGACTCTATCGAAGGCTTTCAATATGTCTAGCACAATAGAAAAGGTTTCACAAAAATCCCGAAAGGAGGATTCCTAAGAGTTAGTAGAGAGACCCTTTAGGAAACCATACTGGCGATCTGAAAGTAGTTTATGAGAAGATAAATGCTTAAGATATTTCATATTAAAAATAGTTTAAACATTTACAAATGCAAGAAGTAAGAGCAATTGGATGATAGTTAGAGGGTTGAAAGCGGGCACCCTTCTTTGGGACAGGTTGAATGAGAGCAAGCTTCCAGCAAGAAGGAAAGACTTATGAAAGACAGAGACAAAAGAGTTTGCCTAGGTAGGGATTCAGCATGGAAGAACAGTTTTTGATACCAACAGGAGGAACACCATCCGGTCTGTACGCTATCTTAGTATTAAGCCCAGAGAGGGTTGAAAGTAAATCTTTAGATGAGATTAGTAAGGAGGAGAGAGGTAGGTGGAGAGGGAGGAATAACACTGGAATCATTTAAGGTGGATTTTTAGCGAAGTTTGAGTAAAGAGTTCAGCTTTGTCAGAGGAAGATGTGACAGTAGTGCCGTCAGAGTGTAAAAGAGGAGGGAAAGACGAGGAAGTAAAATTAATGGAGTGGTTTTTGGCTAGATGCCAGAAAGCTTGGGAAAAGCTAGAGTTTAAATTTTACTTAAATTTGTTATTGATGAAAGAGTTTTTGGCAAATCGAAGAACAGGTTTGCCACGATACCGGGCAGAAACATGAAGAGTTCGAGATTTGTGAGTTTGAAGCTGTCGGAACTGTCTACATACTTCCTCATTGCTGACAGCAGTAGAACAAACGTGAGTAAGCCAAGATTTGTTTGCATTAGATTGAGAATAATTTTATAGAATGTATGCCTCCATGCCTGAGATGATCACATCAGTGATGCGTTCAGCACACTCTGAGGGTTCCCAGTTACGGAACAAAAAATAATTCCATGGAAAATCGAAGAAGCACTGTAGAAGAGCCTCCCAGTCCGCAGCGCCAACCACAAGTGTTGCCGGCTGCGCAGATCGAATGACCATACTGGAGAGATAGGACAGGAAACAGAAATAAGTTTTGATCGTAGGAGCCCAATAGAGAGAACAAAATTACAGTGTAAGGAGAAGGATTAGAGGTTAGAAATAAGTCAAGGATATTGGGCCGATCTCCAAGGCAGTCAGGGATATGAGTTGGGTGCTTAACTAACTGCTTTAGCTTGGTTAGTGAATGAGAGGACAGCCATTGGCAGTGTTGAACATTGAAATCGCCTAAGCTGGATATTTCAGAGAAAGGAGAGGTTGATAGGATGAGTTCCACTTTTGAATTTAGGTAATCAAAAATTTAGGAAGTCAGTCGAGTTAGGGGATAGATAGACACCACATAAATATATAGTTTGAAAGTGAGAGGAAAGTCTGAGCCAGACAGTTGAGAATTAAGAAAAGTCGAAGTCGGGAACACGAGAGCAAGTGTGCCTGCTGTGCATATATGCACAACATACACATTTGGCTTGGGAACTAGGATAGTGAAAGTAGGAGGAAAAAGAGAAGGTGCTGCTGTTAGTTGCTTCAGACATCTGAGTTCCGGTGACGAAAAAATCAGATTTGTTGGAGGAGAGGTAGTGTTCATACAGAGGGAAATTTAGAAGAAAGGCCGCGAATATTACAAAAGTTGATAGTGAGAGTGAGAGGCTGTGGTCCATAACATTTTGATGGTTTGTTTGGGGAAGAATGAGTGATTTGGGGGGTATTTATGATCCTTCTCCCCTACCCCCTTCTCCCTTCACTGGGGACTCGTTTTAAGATTTTTTTGGTGTATTTGAAAGGAAATGTGGTATGCTTGTTTAGTGTTCTGGTAAGAAGAGGTGTTTATGAGAGTTAACTGGATTACTCTCAATGTAGGTGAGACAGCAACAAACACGTTGAGGGGAGCCAGACAAAAGACACCAGCACCCTCTTATCACATGTCTGTGAGACCTCCTCTTTGTACTGCCGTGCTCGGCTACTGCCTACAATCTCCCCAATGTACGCTATAGTCTATTAACTGTGAGTAGGCGAGACATCATGACGTATATCCTCTGTAACTCAAAAAGCGCTTGAGCAAATTGGCTGTACATTTTCACATCTAGTCCTTGACTGACTCTTCCCAAATGATAGACATATTAGCTTGATTACTTTAGTAGTTTTTGAGTTACAAAGGTTAGAAGTCATGATTTCTCGCCTACTTACAGCGAATAGACTACAGTACGTGTTGAAAATGTGTATGTATATCCTCAAATTAAATTATAACTACACATATCAGCTCTATATAATATTTAACGCCATATTAAATAATATGAATCAGGTCTCTAAGCCCTTGTTTCCAAGAAAAGAACGGAAACCTTCCAAAACAAATAATACAAAAATAGTTTTAGTACTGGTATTGCCATAAGCACAGCTCTAAAATTATATTCAAATGTATTAGTAATAATTGTATGGTGGTTTACAATGTATTAGTAATAATTGTATGGTGGTCTACAATGTATTAGTAATAATTGTATGGTGGTCTACAATGTATTAGTAATAATTGTATGGTGGTCTACAATGTATTAGTAATAATTGTATGGTGGTTTACAATGTATTAGTAATAATTGTATGGTGGTCTACAATGTATTAGTAATAATTGTATGGTGGTCTACAATGTATTAGTAATAATTGTATGGTGGTCTACAATGTATTAGTAATAATTGTATGGTGGTCTACAATGTATTAGTAATAATTGTATGGTGGTCTACAATGTATTAGTAATAATTGTATGGTGGTCTACAATGTATTAGTAATAATTGTATGGTGGTCTACAATGTATTAGTAATAATTGTATGGTGGTCTACAATGTATTAGTAATAATTGTATGGTGGTCTACAATGTATTAGTAATAATTGTATGGTGGTCTACAATGTATTAGTAATAATTGTATGGTGGTCTACAATGTATTAGTAATAATTGTATGGTGGTCTACAATGTATTAGTAATAATTGTATGGTGGTCTACAATGTATTAACTTGCTCGTAAAGGTAATCTGTAAAGTAGGATTGTTCGAGCCTTATCGTGTAGTTATCGTACACACAAAATCCACATATGTGAAAACGCCTCTCTCTCTCTCTCTCTCTCTCTCTCTCTCTCTCTCTCTCTCTCTCTCTCTCTCTCTCTCTCTCTCTCTCTCTCTCTCTCTCTCTCTCTCTCTCTCTCTCTCTCTCTCTCTCTCTCTCTCTCTCTCTCTCTCTCTCTCTCTCTCTCTCTCTCTCTCTCTCTCTCTCTCTCTCTCTCTCTCTCTCTCTCTCGCTGACCCAAGGTCGGAGGGAGTGGTGGCTGGGGGGGAGAACCTTCTGCTTATATATCCTTACCTTCCACTGTGTAGCAAGTTCTATGTTAGCATTAAGTCCGGACGGCCTAGTAGGGACCGCAAAGTCTGTTCAGTCTATGTAACTCTCTCCCTCTCTCGTTTTCTCTCTCACCTGTAAGTATGTGTAGTGTGAGGTTGATGGGGTTGGTGCAGGTGTTGGTACAGGTGTAGACGCCAGAGTGGATGGCAGCAACACTCGGCCGCTTCAGGGTGATTCGAGCTATGGGGAGGCCAATAGGTGCGGCAACTGAGGGGGCTGGTGTGGTGGTGGGGACCGGTATGACCATGGGATTGTAGGAGTGCAGACGTCGTTTGGGGATTGGGAGAGTGGCTGACGGTATGGTGGCCAAGGTAGAGGTACTGGATTTACTGACGGTGCCCTCGTATACTTCTGTTCCTTGTTGGATCTGAACAAGAAAAAAATAATAATAATAATAACATTAAATAGATGTAATATAAATATGCTTAAGTAACACAACGTGGATGTGATCTCATCCAGGAGGACTACTTTGAAATGTTATGTACCGTGTAGTTTCGGGTCTCTTGTACAGTATAATCTGGGTCAAAATAATATACAGGTTTCATCACTTTCGTATGAATTTAAGCCCTTTCTGAGCATAGTAACATCACAAAGCGAAAACATAAAAGGTTCGCCAATCGTCTGTAAGTAGTAGAGAAGGATGCACATCATATTCCAAGGTCTATAACCAGATCAGCAAGAAAGATGAATAATTAGGCTTTATAAACATGACTTATTTGTTCTGCCCTGATGGTGTACTGGTTAGAGTGTTTAAAATCTATATGTGGTAACCCAGCTTCGAATCCCGGTGGGTCACATGCTTGCTATCATTAATTTCTTTGGGAGGTGTTTGGTGTTGGAGTTAAATTAATAAAACATAGAATATGTTGGCGTAGTTTGCCAGATGGTAGAATACAAAAAGTGATGCCTGCCAGAAGTTGGAATAGGGTGGTAATATGTGGCACATGTTGAATGGTGTAGTGGTGTATGTCAAATGTTTCAATATTGTAGTTAATATCTACCAGCTATTGCAATATTTTGTAGTCGAATGTGTAGAGTTAAAAGCATTTCGCCTCATCAACCTACTTTCTCTTACTAGTTCCCTACAATCTCATTCTACACGGCGCAATATTCCATCTCTTTCACTCTTCTATCGCTATTACAACAAAGTGTTCTTCAGAGCTCTCTCAGTACATAACCTTTCCCTTGCGGCGAGTGTGAGGCACCCACCTTTGAACACAATCCCACTCCTATTCTGTCCTGATCTCCAAATCAAAAATTAGCATATGTTCTCAGTACTTCTACTCAACAATCAATTGTTCCTTTATCCTATGACTTAGACTGCTTTAAACTTCGTGTGGTCAGGCATTTTGATCCCAACGTCCTGTGAGCTTAGCTCTGTCACTCTTTTAACTATTTGACACATTACACACATAACAAAAAACAAACAAAAAATCTTACCAGGGTTCTATATTCGGGTGCATCTTCATGTTTGAGTTTCGTGTTCGGGTCTAAGTTTCAACATCTAATAATATTGTCGGGCAGGCCAGGAGTGAGGTATCCTGACCAGGATTCGAACCCACTCACTCCAGGTATATTTGGGCACTTTAACCACTTGCCCATGATAGGATATAAGGGAAGCAACCTTATATCTTAGTTGAAGAGCCATCCTGTATATGTATAGAGAAGGCATTGGCTGAGGTCTGGTGACTGGGTCACGACGGGTAGGGTCCCTCTAGGATGTTTAAGAAGGGACATACACACACACACACCTCCCCTCTCACACTTTCCTCCTCCCTGGAGTACCTTACCTCCTCCTTCTCCCCCCCCCCCCCTACTCCTCCTCCTCTCCCACCCATTCCTCTACCTCCTACAACCCCCCTCCCTCTCTCCCATAACCACACACCCTACTAAATATTATATTACTATCGGCATGTAAACTTCTCCACTGGTCATATTGCGCTAACTATCCCCTCAATAACCATTATTGTAATAAGAATTTGAACCATGTAACTCATCTTTGTAAAATATTTGTATTACTATAATTCCATTATAACTTCGGTAGTTGGTAATATTAGTCACATTATGTATGTGACTCTTGTATTCAGCTAACTATGACCTCAATAACCGTTGATGTAATGAAGAATGTGAAGTGTCCCTCATATGATTGTAATATATTTGTGGTACTATTATTGCATAATAATTAATGTAGTTCGAAATATTAGTCACATCTTCTATGTAATAATTGTATTCAGCTAACTATGATCTCAATAACCATTGATGTAAGAAAACATGAATGGCCTCCTCATATGATTGCACTAGTTTTGTAGTGCTATTATTTACCTGTCAATTAATAATTCAGTCACATTTTATTTTTTTTCTCATGAGCACGTATATACAGCACATGTGGCAATCAAATGAGGAAACTATAATAACACCAGACGACGATACTGTTGTTACAGTAGAATAATGGCTCTTTGAGCAGTATGTATTGCCTTACCAGTGGTTGTCCCCTTATTATTATTATTATTTTATTATTATTATTGAAATACCACAGGAACGAAAATTCCTGGGAGCGAAACTTCCACCCCCAACGAGATCCCTCTCTTTCTACCACCTCCCTCCACATGTTACACGTCTCGTTAATCACAGTCTTCTAATATACAAATCACATTTCCTTACCCCCTGACATTCTTGAAATACCCACTAAGTATATTCAATTAGATACCAACCATGCAGACTATAATACGTTCGTTGTGTATGGGTACGAGGCGATCTCAAGACACCTTAGCTCCCAGTGCACAACGAACCGGATCATGATTATGTCCGCCTGTATTAAATTATGTATTATGTTGATTTATACCATTGCCTATTTTTGTAATAATTGTATTCAGCTAACTATGATCTCAATAATCATTGATGTAATGAAAATATGAATAGTCTCGTCATACGATTGCACTAGTTCTGTAGTGCTATTATTTACAACCTGTCAATTAATAATTCAGTCACTACAAGCTTGCTTGCTTTTTTTTTTTTTTTTTTTTTTTTTATACAGACCATGTGACAATTAAATGAGGAAACTATAATAACACATCTGAATAATGCCAACCTGACTTATAAACACAAATATGAATGTAACCAGACGACGATGCTGTTGTTTCAGTGGAATAATGGCTCTTTGAGCAGTATGTATCGCCTTACTATTGGTTGTCCCCTCACAGGATGGGGGGCGCTGCTCAATAAACTCGCCCCTCGGGGCAAAATCAATTCATACTCGTGGCGATTTTTTTCGACTTCAACCATGACTATTTTACACATTCCCCCCCGCCAAATCGGCTAAGTGATACGATTTTAATAATCCTGGTACTATTATGAAACCTCTCTGAATGACAAATATCTAATGATAATGTCGGACAGGTTTGAAGAGGTATCCTGATCAGGATTCGAACACACTCCCTCTAGGTATATTTGGGAGAGTTGGGCACCGTCAGACGGCGCTATTGTCGATTGTCGGTGGCTAATGGGGCTTGGTGGCGATGATTAGGAGGGCAGTGTCATATAAACCCGAAACATGCAGTAAACCTATCATAACTGTTTGTTAATTTTAGTATATTATATTGTCATTTTTCTCATAGCCAAAAATAACAGTCAAGTAAATTAATCATGTTATATTTGCGCGATATATTCATAAAATAATATTATGTACTTATTCACATAACATAAAAAGCAAACATAAATGACACTATGCTATTTGAGTTACCTCGAACCTCTCAAGTACGGTCAAACCAAAGATCCATGTTAGATTATAGCATTTTGTCATCAACATAATTATGCACCTATTCTCATAACATGAAACACAACAATATACTGTATAACACTATACTATGAGAGTGTCCTCGAACCTCTCAGGTACAGTCAAGCAAAAGAATCATGCTAGATTATCGATTTATTGTCACCTATTTTAACATAACAAAAAACAACAGTATATGACAGTATTCTATGCCCCCCTCCAAGGAACCCCTGTGGAGACCTTGGCATCGACGAAGTACCTACGTTTGTCGAAGTAGGTACCACACTACGTTGCTGTTTTATGTTAGAAAAACTAAGGCAAGCGCCGCTGGGTTAGGATATATTTCACTGGATATTCACCGTGACACGCTGGTTCCTGATGCGCGGCGTACACTAGACATATGTCCGATGTCGGTCTAGAGTAGCCTATGCAACGATTGCGCCACACACCGTCGTCGGCAATTAAAGTTGGCCCCAATACCTACACTTTTGACACCGACTTCGAGGTCCTGATCTGTCTGGACCAAAATCCTGAATGTGTGACGGGGCCACCTGGAGTAGAGATTCCTAGCCCCGACCATTACAGCTATACCATTTATTTAAAACATTATATTTATGAAGGAGGATAAAGGCAGGTAAATACGGGGAAGAGCAAGGTTATGGTCTTCGAAAGGGGTGAAGTCACAGAGTGTGAGGTGAAGCTGAACGGTCAGGCTATGGAGATCGTCATCTCTTTTAAGTATCTGGGCAGTGTGTTGAGTAAAGATGGGACTATGAATGAAGAAGTGCGGGAGAGGGTACAACAGGGGAAGAGGGTTGTAGGAACGCTAAAAGGAGTAACAAGAAATAGGGTGGTCAGTATGGAAGTGAAGAAGTCCTTGCATGACAGTGTGGTAATCCCGACACTGACTTACGGAAGCGAAGTATGGACGTTGGTTGAGAGACTCAGACCAAGAGTGAGAGCAGTGGAAATGAATTACTTAAGGAGTGTGTGCGGAGTTACATGGAGGGATAGACAGACTAATGAGGAAGTAAAAAGGAGGTGTGGTGTGGAGGTAGATGTGCTGGAAAGTGTGAAAAGGAACAACTTGAGATGGTTCGGCCATATGGAACGTATGGAAAGCGAGAGAATGACTAAGAGGGTGTACGAGAGCGAGGTGGAGGGACAGAGAGGGAGAGGTAGACCGAATATGAGGTGGAAGGATGGAGTGAAGAAGTACATGAACGAGGGCGATGCTGGTTGGGGGGAGGGGCGTCGACTGACTGGGGACAGAGGTGCATGGGGGCGGTTCGTTCGTGGCCACCCCTTCGGGGATCACGGCGTCAGGCAATAGATAGATAGATAGATAAAGGCAGGCTACCTGTAACGAGTGTCTCCCCCAAATCCAAAATAGTTATAGAGAGCCAAATTCAAGGTGCGCTGGGGTCAAAATGCTTGGACACATGAAGTTTAAACCAATCTAAGTTATAGGATGATTGATTGAGGGAAACATTTCCGGAATCTATTTGTTAAATAGACAATACAAAAAAAAAAAATCTTGGGTTGGAGAGCTGGACAGAATAGGAGTGGGATTGTATTGAAAGGCGGGTGTCTCCCACTCACCGTATGGGAGGAAGGTATGCACTGAGAGCTCTGAAGTTTGAGTAAATAAGAAGTGCCGGTGGTGCCGTCTCAGCGGAAAAGAGAAGGGAAAGATGAGGAAGTAAAGTTGTTGGAGATTTTTTTTGGCTAGTAACCAGAATGCTTGAGCGGAGCTAGATTTTGAAAGTTCATTATAATTACTACTGATGAATGAGGTTTTGGTAAGTCGAAGAATAAATTTGGTATGATTCTGGGCAAAATCATAGAGGGTTCTACATTCCTGAGTTTGAAGGTGCCGGTAATGTTTGTATGCTTCCTCCTTGTTGTGGACAGCAGTAGAACAATTTGTGATTAACCCAATGCTTATGTGCAGTAGTCTGAGAGAAAGAAAATGGAATATATGCCTCCATGCCTGACAGAACTATCTCAGTCATGCGCTCGGCACTCTCTGACGGTCCCCAGTCACCGAAGCAAAAATCATTCCAAGGTAGGTCAAAGAAGTACTGCCGTAGAGTCTACCAGTCGACAGCGCCAAAATGCCACGGACGTCACCGGTTGGGACATTCAGATATCCGTACTAGAGAAATAAGACAGGTAATTGAGATAAGATTGTGATCGGAGTAGCCCAACGGTACTTTCTGTTCTATTCTCTATCTCTTAACTATATGTTCTCTTCCCTCCACATTATTCATTCTCTCTTATTATCTCTCTCTCTCTGAAATATACCCACATTGTTTCTCTTAAACATTATCTGAAATGAGTGAGGGATAGAAACTTTGTCAATTAGCTGGAAGGCTCTACCACTTTTTACTATACGGTGCAAGAAGGCAGGAAGGGGGGAGTACAAAGGAGTACAAAGGAAATCAAGCAACAACAGATCTAGTGACCCTTCTAGGTTGCTTGTCCTCCAAAACACTGAGGATCAAGTGTCCAAACAGTGGTTTAGAGTGGGTAAGGGAACATTGGAAAGGGAACTACTGCCCTGCCACTAACGTGGCAGGACTAGGAAGTTAGTAGGGGACATATGGGTTAGTAACTGAGGGGAGGATAAAGTTATTCATTTACAAACGCAGTCAGTCGCGGGTTTGATGCGAGATATTTGTCTAGGCGGAATTTAAATGAATCAACGGTGCTGCAGTCTATAACGTCTCGGGGAAGCCCATTCCACAAGTTGACAACTCGATTGAAGAAGAAATTCTTAGATTCGTGCGAGTTAAAAGATTTACCAATAATTTTGCAACCGTTTCCCCGCGTGTAATTAGATTGGTCGATAGTGAAGTACTTACTACAGTTCATATTGTCGATGCCTTTGATGATTTTGAACACTTGAATTAAGTCGCCTCTTAATCTGCGCTGGGTTAAAGGAAATATATTTAATTCTCTAAGACGCTCTTCGTATGGTTTGTTCTTTAGGCTAGGTATCATTTTGGTAACTCTACGTTGAACTCGTTCTAGCTTGTTTATATCTTTTTGGTAATAAGGGCACCAGGATTGAACGCAGTATTCCAGAAGAGGGCGGACTAAGGAATTGTAAAGGGTTAGGATAACTTCTTTGGATTTATGCTCAAATGACCTGCCTATAAAGCCAATTATTTGTTTGCCTTCTTAACAACTTCTGAACATTGTTGACTCGGTTTTAGGTTACTCGATATTGTTACTCCCAGATCAGTTTCTCTGTTTACATTCTTAAGCTGAGTGCCATTCATCGAATAGTTTGCTTTCTCATTTAGGTATCCGACATGTAGTACTTTACATTTATCCGCATTGAAACTCATTTGCCAAATTTGGGCCCAACATGACAATTTATCTAGATTGTGTTGCATATCGTCAACTTGTTCTTTTGAGAGTACGCTATTTGCAATTTTTGTATCGTCAGCAAATTTTGAGATTGTGCAGGTGAGACCCTCATCTATGTCGTTGATGTAAATTAGAAAGAGAATTGGTCCTAGTACCGATCCCTGGGGTACCCCGCTACTTACATTGGTCCATTTAGATGCCTTACCGTTTATGACTACCCTTTGCTTTCTGTTGCTGAGCCAATTTTCTATCCATTTCAACACACCGTCTTGTATTCCATGCGCTTTTAGTTTTAGCAGTAAACGTTTGTGGAGAGAGAGAGAGAGAGAGAGATTGATTTTGATTTTGCCCCGAGGGGCGAGTTTATTGAGCAGCGCCCCCCATCCTGTGAGGGGACAACCACTGGTAAAACGATACATACTGCTCAAAGAGCCATTATTCCACTGAAACAACAGCATTGTCGTCTGGTTACATTCATATTTGAGTTTATAAATCAGGTAGGCATTATTCAGATGTGTTATTATAGTTTCCTCATTTAATTGCCACATGTGCTGTATATACGTAGCTCATGATTAATGAAAAAAAAAAAAAAAAGAGCTTGTCGTGACTGAATTATTAATTGACTGGTTGTAAATAATAGCACTACAAAACTAGTGCAATCATGTGAGGAGACTTCATATTTTTCATGACATCAATGGTTATTGAGGTCATAGTTAGCTGAATGCAATTATTACATTCATGATGTGGCTAATATTTCCAACTACATAAATTATTTTGCAATAATAGTACCACAAATATATTACAATTATATGAGGGACACTTCACATTCTTCATTACATCAACGGTTATTGAGGTCATAGTTAGCTGAATGCAATAATAAAGTAGACGTGCCGTTTCGCCCAAAATCAAAACGGCATACCCAACTCGGCGATAGGTCACCATCAGCACTACTAGTCAATCATTACTATCATCATCACTACTACTATTACTACTACTACTACTCTCACCATCATCACTACTACTCTCATCATCACTACTACTCTCATCATCACTACAACTTTTCACCATCATCACTACTATTACCAACATCACTAATACTGTCACCATCATCAATACTATTATGACCATCATCACTACTACTAGTACTGTCACCATCATATCTACTACACACTCGCTACCGCCAACTAACCTGCCTACACCGTTGATTCATTTAAACTCCGCCTAGACAAATATCTAGCATCAAACCCGCGACTGACTGCGTTTGTAAATGAATAACTTTATTTTATCCCCCCCTCAGTTACTAACCCATCTGTCCCCTACTATAGGTAGCTCCAACGAACTTGACAATAATCTTGAGCCCTGACCTCTCTGTAACTCAAAAGGGCCTAGAGCAAACTGGCTGTAAAGATACACACCTATTTCCTGGTGGACTCTTACCAAATGATAGAAATGTCAGCCCGATTGCTTTCATTCATTTCGAGTTATAAAAAGTTAAGGGGTCAAGATTATTGTCAAGTTCGTTGGCGCTACCTATAACTTCCTAATCCTGCCACGGACATTAGTTCCAGGGCAGTAGTTCCCTTTCCAATGTTCCCTTACCCACTCTAAACCACTGTTTGGACACTTGATCCTCAGTGTTTTGGAGGACAAGCAGCCTAAAATGGTCACTAGACCTGTTGTTGCTTTTTTTTTTTTTTTTTTTTTTTAAAAAGACAATGAACGGAGGAAGGAAAAACACAGATAAAACAAAAAGGTCCATGTGCCTAAAGGCATCCTCCATTCATAAAATGTTTGTAACAACTGGATTTAAAAATTTGTAGATTGTAAGTTTGTGGAAAGCAATTCGAGGGAAGTGAATTCCAAAGAGTAGTAGCTCTGGGGATAAATGAATTCTGATAAGCAGTTCTGCATTGTGGAGGAGAAAGTGTAAATTCATGGGTGCTCTCAGCTGCCCTAGTTCTACGGGGAAAGATGTGGAGAGGCGGCACAATTGAAGCAAGTTCCTCGGAACAATTGCTGTGAAAATATCTGTAGAATAATGCAAGGGATGCAACGTTTCTTCGTATGGATAATGTAGGAAGGTCCTGTGTGATTGCAGGGTTATTGATTAATCTAATAGCTTTATTTTGAATTTTGTCCAACTGCCTCAATGCAACCACTCCACTTCCACCCCACAGAGGTGAACAGTAATCCATCTGAGAACGCACAGGACTTTTATATATCACGGCCAACTGCTCGTCAGTGAAGAATTCTCGAACTCTGTACAGGAGTCCCAGTTTTTTAGAGGCATTCTTAGCAATGCTTCTAACATAATGTGTCCAGCTCAAGTTAGTAGCTAATGTTACACCGAGAATGTCAATACTAGGGGAAGTGGGAATATTTACATCATTAAAAAATATATGGGAGTCAGTGAGATTCTATAGGTTAGACAATTGAATGTACTTGGTTTTCTGTGCATTAAAGGAAACTAGATTATTTTGTCCCCATCCATTAATTCTAGAAAGGTCCTGGTTCAGAGAAATTGCAGTGTTTATTTTTGAATTTATAAGATCGGGTTGGGTGAAAGAATTGGTAAATGTGAAGGAACTGTGGAGTGTTGAGTCATCTGCGTAGGAATGTATTGGATTATGAGTGGTAGATATGAGATCATTGATATGAATGAGGAACAGAATTGGGGCCAAAACTGATCCCTGGGGAACACCAGCATTTATTGAGTTAAATTGAGAATAAAGGCCATCTACCATTACATATTTTTCTGTTATGAAGATAAGAAGAAATTAGTGGAACTAATGATGCAAGGCCGTAGTGTGACATCTTCGACAATAAGGATTGATGCCAGACTCTATCAAATGCCTTTGATATATCCAGTGCTATTGTATGTGTTTCACCATGTTGGTCTGTAGCTTGGTTGATTTGATGCGTAAGAAGGCAAAGCATGTCTGCAGTTGATCGACATCGTCTACAACCATATTGCCTATCACTGATTAATTTATTATTCTCAAGATGCTTAATTATGTGATTATTTAATATAATTTCAAAGACTTTACCAAGAGTGGAAGTTATAGCTATTGGTCTGTAGTTTGATGGATCTGAAGAGGCACCTTTTTTAGGAACTGGATGGAAGTAACACAACATGCAACCAGAACACCCAAACAAGCAGGAAGCTCTAGCAAACACATCGACAATGAAGTAACAGCAACGAACAAGATAGACAACAAGAGAAACCAACCCAGTGGGGTGGGAGGGGGGCAAGGGGGAGCCACAACCTGTCCTCATCTCACGCGCTCACACACCATCAGCCGCTCACGGCGCACAGCTGATCACCACACCGCCAGACGTACGATGAACAGTAACAGGAAAATATGTATAGTGTGCGATATTGGATTCAACAAAAGGAGTACAACGTCACAATGTAGTAGTTGTAATGAAACAGTACACGATCGATGTACTTACGTTACTAGCAGAAAAGAAGTGGAATGCGATAAATGTAGGGAAGTAGCTATTAAGGGTCCTAAACTCATTTGTGAAATATGTGAATCACTCATAACAAGAAAACAAAGGATCATAAACTGTGTTAAGTGTAAAACTGTAGCTCACATGAAGTGCATCTCTAAGAAGACCAACAGTGAAGAACGGGAATTCCTATGCAACATATGTGCCTTGCATTCATTACCGAATATTAATGTAAATGAACCAATTAGTATTAACAACTCAGAATCCAGCCAGGACACATTCAAAATCAAAGATGAATATAGAGTGTTCACCAACAAATGGCTCCATCTTATCCACATTAACGCCAGATCAATTTACCATAAATTGTCAGAATTAAACTTGTTAGCTAATAAGGCCAAAGCTTCAATAATTGCAATCACAGAAACCTGGCTGGATTCAAGTATAAACGATGGTGAAACAAACATTCAAGGTTTCAATATGGTTAGGAATGATCGCAATAGGCATGGGGGAGGAGTATGTCTGTATGTAAAAAACAACCTCACACACACAACCAGGACCGACCTCCATGTAGAAAATCACGAAGCTCTGTGGATCGATCTACACCTGCCGAGGACAAGACCCATCACAATTGGGGTATGCTATAGGCCACCAGACGACACACAATTCTTGACCAAATTTGAACGAAAGTTGTCATCGCTAGACCCTCGGAATGAATCCATCATACTAGGGGATTTTAACCTATGTTACAAACAACGAAATGATAGGCTTGTACGAGAATATAGGCATATACTGACAATGCACAATCACAAACAACTCATCACAACCCCACACGTATCTCTGAGAACACTGCCAAAATAATAGACCACATAAACTGTAACAGAGAGGACAAAATATCCCAATCAGAGGTTATACAGACTGGGATAAGTGATCACTTCGTCACATATTGCACACGAAAAACCAAAAAAATTACCCTAGAGAATCACAAGATTATCAAAACAAGGTCACTCAGAAACTACAATGAAGAAACATTTCTGGACATTTTATGGAATACAGACTGGTCTCCAGTGTTTGGAAGTACAAACGTTAATGACGCATGGGTTGGCTTCAGAACCATCATCACAAACATTCTAGACGAAATAGGTCCTCTGAAAGACATACGAATTAAAGCAAGGTCAGACCCATGGATCAACAATGACATACTACACCATCTGGAACACAGAGACAATCTGTTAAAAAGGCTAGCGAAACATAGACAGGATCAAGGTCTGAAACATGAGTTCAACAGGGCCAGGAATAAACTAAGTAGGAAAATAAAATCAGCGAAAACTAATTATTTTCACAATAAGGCAGAGGAATATCAGAATAACCCAAAGAAACTATGGAGGCACCTAAAAACAACAGGCTACAGCAACAAGACAAGGGATTCGTCTAACACTAATATTGCTCTCACCATTAATGATCAGACTTGCCACGATAAACGACACATTTCAACCTACTTCAACTCCTTCTTCACCTCCATAGCAAACACACTTGCACAGAACCTACATCAACCTCTCAATAACTACACAACAACAACGGCCACCTTTCGAAATTTCTACAGAGATAAAAACATACACCCAAACACATTTGGATTGCAAAATGTTACACCAAAATACACTTTTGACGAGCTGTCTAACCTAAATGTACATAAAAGCACAGGACCAGACAAAATTTCTGCCAAATTTCTACGAGATGGAGCCATTGGTATAGCAGGCCCCCTAATCCACATCATCAACTTGTCAATTAACACCAACACTGTACCTGCTGAACTGAAGGAAGCTATTGTAACCCCTCTATTCAAGAAAGGAAATAAACTAGAAGTTGGTAACTACAGACCAGTTAGCATATTATGTATTGTATCTAAAATCCTTGAAAGAGCGGTATACACCCAAATTGAACACTACCTCAAACAAAATGATCTATTCTATAAGTTTCAATCAGGTTTCAGATGCATGTACTCGACAGACTCCTGTCTCATCCACTTAACGGATCACATTCGTAAAGAAATGTCTAAAGGTAACTACACCGGTATGGTTCTTCTTGATCTACAAAAGGCGTTTGACATAGTAGACCATGATATCCTATGTAATAAACTACAAGCAATGGGCATAGGATCTGTGAACTGGTTTAAATCTTATCTTAGTGGTAGAACCCAAAGAGTCAAAATTGACGATAATATATCTGATCCTATGCCAATTAACTGTGGGGTCCCGCAGGGAAGCATCCTTGGTCCCTTACTCTTTCTCTGTTATGTGAACGACATGGAACTGAGCGTCTCATGTAAATTATTACTGTATGCAGAGGACAGCGTGCTCCTGGTTTCAGGAAAAGACCCAATAAGTATTGCCGCTTCACTTTCCAAAGAACTAGAATCATGTAGTGAATGGCTAGTGGACAATAGACTATCTCTTCACCTGGGCAAGACGGAAGCCATCTTATGTGGAACAAAACGCAAACTGAAAGACATTGTGGGCTTCTCGGTCAACTGTAATGATATTCCTATAACAACAGTGTCACAAAATAAATATCTCGGACTAAAACTGGACGCGTTTTTGTCAGGTGAAACAATTTTGGAATCTATCCTGAGTAAGTGTAGAGCACATATAAAATACCTGTATAGACAGGTGGGATGCTTGCCCGCGGCGACCAAAAAGACCCTCTGCCAAGCGCTTGTTCAATGTCATTTTGACTATTCTGTGTCATCCTGGTACTCTGCATCATCTAAATCAGCACAGCACAAACTTCAGGTCACTCAAAATAAAATTGTTAGGTTCATGCTGAACCTAGGACCCAGATCACATGTTGGCCAGGAACAACTTCAGTCACTAGGTATGCTCAATGTCGCTGACAGGGCCAAACAAATGAGGCTCACTAATGCCTTCAAAATGTGCTATGACAGAGCTCCAGAGTACCTAAAGAATGATTTTGTTAAAGCAAATGAGAGGAGTGGACATAATACAAGAAACAGGATGTTTAATTTTAAGGTCCCGAGAATCCAAGGACAGGGTAAGCAAACATTCTTCTTCACCGCCATCAAAGATTGGAACGACCTACCCCAGTCAGTCCGTGAAAAGAGAACACTGTATTCCTTCAGACGTAGCCTGAAGGAACACCTGAACCGGACAGCTGCGAGAAGGGAGCCCCAAGCTTATGTCTACTACTAAATGCGACATAAGAGATAGACAAACCAAACTGAAATGATTACTGATTACGGATTACTGATATTTACTATAGGATGTAAGGTATCTTAAAATAACCCCCTATAAATACTTTCTCTAAAGTATCTATTTCTTTATCCTCCCCATTTTTCTCCAGCTAACCTAATCCCACAAGGTCCCCAATGGAAATACGCCTAACGGCCTTATTGGGCTATCCTTAGTTGGAATTATGCAAGGCTGGTACATGTCATATTTGTAACAAACTATGTGGTACCAAATCTGTAAATTGCTAACTGAATAAATATTATTATTATCATTATTATTATTATTATTATTATTATCTCTACAACTTTGACCATCGTCACTACTACTCACCATCATCACTAATACTGTCACCATCATCACTACTGTCATTATTATCACTACAACTATCATTGCTTGTCACCATCATCACTACTACTAGTACTGTCACCATGATATCCACAATTGTCATCATCACTACTATTACCACCATTATCACTACAATTACCATCATCACCACTATTATCACCATTATCACTACAATTACCATCATACCCACTATTAATACCATCACTTCTAATGTCACCATCATAACTGTCATCATTATCACTACAACTATCATCATTGCTTTTCACCATCATCAATACTAGACCATCATCACTATACTAGTACTGTCACCATCATATCTACAATTGTCATCATCATCACTGCTGTCATCATCACTACAACTACAACCATCATCACTACTATTATCACCATTATCACTACAATTAGAAGTTTGTGTGAAAATCCGTCGAACGGTCTAGGAGGAGTTTTAAGAAAGACAGGCAGACGTCTCACCATTATCATCACATCTGTGTGATCTCTCTCACTCTCTCACTCTCTCTCAACTGACCCCACTAAATCCTCCTGTCCATGAACCATAACTTACCATTGGGAACTCTCTTTTCTACCCACCTACCTTCCTTCCAACAATTGTTTCAACACTCCTTCCTCCTTCTCTCTCTCCCTCGTTCTTTCCCTCTCCCTCCAACTCTTTCCCCCCTTTTCTCTTTTCTCTCTCCCTTCCCCTCCTCCTCCCAATCCCTCTCACCTCCTTCACTACCTTCCTCTCTTCTCCTTTCTCCCCTTTCTTTTCGTACTCCTGATCTTACCAACTCTGGACCCCTCTGGAGCACACTGTCCATAATTTAGAATTGGAAACTAACTACTTTTCCTTCACAGTTGTTCCAAAACTTCTTCATCACCCTTCCCCTTGTTCTACTCTACTCACTCACAGTCACTCTCACTCTCTCTCTCTCTCTCTCACTACCTTCTTCCTCTCTTCTAACTTCTCTTTTCCCTTCTCTTTCATGCCCCGTAGGGTCACACACACACACAGGAAATAGGTACAGGGGGGGGGGGCAATTTTTTTGTTTGGACCTAAGATCATAACTATTGCACAAATTCATTTTTTTTTTTAATTACCGTCGCATTCACGCACCGAAGGTTTGTGTGAAGTTTGGTGAAAATCCGTCAAAAGGTCTAGGAGTTCTAGAACGGACAGACAGACGGACGGACGGACAGACAGACATTCAACTCTGCGTAAGCAGAGTGGTATCGCCCCCCGTATAGTGGTACATGCTAACCGAAATGTCTGTCTGTCTGTCTGTCCGTCTGTCTGTCTGTCCGTCCGTCTGTCTGTCCGTCCGAGAACTCCTCCTAGACCGTTTGATGGATTTTCACCAAACTTTACAAGAACCTTCAGTGCGTGAATGCGACAGTAATTAATTTTTTTTTTTTGAATTTGTGAAATAGTTATGATCTTAGGTCCAAAAATTTTGTTAACCCCCGCCCGCCTTCAGGGCCCCCACCGCCCACCCTGTACCTATTCCCTGTGTGTGTGTGTGTGCTCCGTAGGGGCACATACATCACAGAAAGCCACACATCATAATTATACAGTACATGTCTCAGATGTGATGATAATAGTGAGACATATTTCTGTCTTTCCGAAAACTCCTCCTAGACCAGTGGTTCTTAAAGTTTTTCAGCCCCGATACCCCAAAGTTCAACTCCAAGTCAACCTGATACCCCCACTCCAATATTAGCGTATTACTCCCGACTTTTAACTTTTAATTTCCTGTAAAAAAGAGAAAACAGGACGGCTATGAACAAACACCTGAATTCTATGGACTCTTTTATTTTTATTTTCAGTGATTTGCACTGACCTCCTCGCAGAGCGCTTTGAATATCCAATGATTCAGGAGCCTCGCACAAATAAAATTCATGGTCTTCACTGTCGAGTCTAGGACCTCCTTCTCCTTCAGGGAAACGGGGTGGGTTTTGGATGCCAAAGCATGCCGGTGCAAAACACAATGTGATGAGCTCACATGAGGTGCCATTTCCTTCTCGAGAGTGGTGAATCCGGATTTATGCCCAATCATGGCTGGGGCACCATCAGTGCTGACTGTTTCCTCCCACTCACTCACTCCCACTTGTAGTTGCCAGTTAGTCACTCCCTACCCGTAGTTGCCAGTTAGTCATAGTCACCATTCAGTGCACGAAATTATTAATTTAATATTTTCCAGGATGCCTTTTTGTATACCCCCAAGACCCGGTTTCGATACCCCCTGGGGGTATTGAGGCACTACTTTAAGAACACCTGTCCTAGACCGTTCGATGGATTTTCACACAAACTTCTAACGTACATTCGGTGCGGTGGGTGCGTGAATGCGACGGTCAGTAATTTTTTTTTTTTTGAATGAATGCAATTGTTATGATTTTAGGCCCAAAATATGGTCCCCCCCCCAGCAATGATGGCGAAAACATCTCGCTAGGTTAAGTTAGTTTCGTTGGCATTAGAAGTAATGGTAGTAACAGTGGGATTGATGGTGATAGTAGTGATGGTTTTAATAGTAGTGATGATGGTTGTGTTGTAGTTGTATTGATGATGATGACAGTAGTGATGATGACAGTAGTAGATATGACGGTGACAGTAGTAGATATGATGGTGAAAGTACTAGTAGTGATGATGGTCATAACAGTAGTGATGATGGTGACAAGTAATGATGATAGTTGTAGTGATAATAATGACAGTAGTGACGATGGTGTCTGTCCGTCTGTATGTCCGTCCGAGAACTACTCCTAGACTGTTTGACAGATTTTCAACAAACTTCACACGAACCTTCGGTGCATGAATGCGATGGTAATTAAACAAATAATTTTTGAATTTGTGCAATAGTTATGATCTTATGTCCAAAACATGTTTTTGCCCCCCCCCCCCCCCCCTAACAGGCCTCTCGCCCCTCAGCCAGCCCCCCCCACCGCCCACCTTGTACCTTCTTCCCTGTGTATATGTGTGCCCCATAGGGGCACACACATCACAAAAAGCCACACATCATACACATGTCTCAGATGTGATGATATTAGTGAGATGTATGTCTGTCTTTCCAAAAACTCCTCCTAGACCGTTCGACGGATTTTCAGACAAACTTCTAATGAACATTCGGTGCGTGAATGCGACGGTCAGTCAAAAAAGATTTGTTGAATGTATTCAATAGTTATGATTTTAAGTCCAAAATATGGTCCCCCCCCCCCCCCCCCCCAACCCAGCAATGATGGCGTTCTTAGTGTGTGAGCCCCAAAGGGGCTCACACACTAAGAACGCATTTCTTCTGGGGGCGAAAACATCTCGCTATGCATTTGCTAGGTTAAGTTAGTTTAGTTGGCATTAGAAGTGATGGTAGTAATATTGGGATTGATGGTGATAGTAGTGATGATGGTGATAATAGTAGTGATGATGGTTGTAGTTGTATTGATGATGATGACAGTAGTGCTGATGATAACAGTAGTACATATGATGGTGAAAGTACTAGTAGTGATGATGGTCATAACAGTAGTGATGATGGTGACAAGTAATGATGATAGTTGTAGTGATAATAATGACTAGTGATGATGGTAGTGACGATGGTGTGAGTATTAGTGATGATGGTGAGTAGTAGTGATTATGGTGAAAGTTGTAGTGATGACAATAGATGTGATGATGAAGATCATAGTAATGGTGATGATGGCAGTAGTACTGATGATGGTGACAGTAGTAATGGTGATTGTAAGATGGTGGTGATGATAGTAGTAATATGATGGTTGATAGTTGTAGTATCAATGATGATAGTAGTGATTAAGATGGTATTGACAATGGTGACAGTAGTAGTGATGATGGTGAGAGTAGTAGTGATGATTGTAATTGTAGTAGTGATGATGATCATAGTAATGGTGATGATTGTGGCAGTTGTAGTGATGATGGCAGTAGTAGTGATAATTGTGATTGATGATGGTATTAGTAGTGATGATGGTAACCCATCGCAGAGTTGGGTATGCCGTTTTAATTTTGGGCAAAACGGCACATCTACTTTATTACATAATGTGACTAATAATACCAACTACCGAAGTTATAATGCAAATATAGTACTACAAAATTTGTTAATATATTACAATTATGAGGGACATGGTTCAAATTCTCATTACAATAATGGTTATTGAGGGCATATCTAGCGGAATATGACCAGTGGAGAAGTTTACATGCCCATACTAATATAATATTTAGTAGGGTGTGAGGTTATGGGAGAGATGGAGGGGGGGGGGGGGAGGTAGAGGAATGGGAGGGAGGGGGGGAGGAGGAGGTAAGGTACTCCAGGGAGGAGGTGTATGTGTGTATGTGTTGGGGAGGGGGGGACATACTACATATACATAAGTTAGTTAATGCCAGCAATAGTACTGAAGATAATAATGGTAGTATGAAGACAATAATAATAATAATAATAATAATAATTAAAGTAGAAACGCCCTCCGCCAATCGCCGCGCTCCCTTTTGCTTACTTGCAAAGCCAACTGATTTTGACAGATCATGGCTGCAACGTGCCAGGTCCCGCCCACCAGCCAATCAGCGGCCTCCATTATCGGAGCGCGAAGCTGGACTTCCTACTCCCCCTCAGAAGTCACTCTCTTTCTTTGCTCGAAGAACTCCTTCTGATTATCCTTTGAGTAATACCTCGGTGCCAGCCCTGTACTCCCGTAAGCCACCAAAAGAGGGTTATAATCAACTTCCTGTAACTTACTATGAAGAGAAGAGAGAGGAGATTAAGGAAGCAAAGAGTCAGTGCGAACGTACAGCCGGGCGAGCCCACTAGCCAATCACAGCGCGCGAGAGCGGGAGGCCTCAGTATAAAGATAGCCGCACGCGGACACACTTCACCCGGTACCAACATTGACCAGATGTTGCCCTAGGGGTGGGTGAAATTTCCCTGGCTTGCCACCAGGGTTCAAGTAGCCCAGGAGTGTTGAACAAACTCCATTCCCTGTCAGTTCCGTCTCACTCAGACGAAAATGAGTACCTGGATTCATGGTGGCTAAAATGAATTCAGGGGCCTGATTGGTGGCTTCCTACAACCAATCAACACACGAGACTGAGAATTTGGTTAAGCCACCAGGATTGCTCAGTGGTCATTGGGCAGGCCTTCTCTCGTGTTCGCCTCGTCCCACCCATACGTTAAACTGGGTACCTGGAGTGTAAAATCGGCCTTGGCGTAGGTCGTATCACTAGGGTAAATTTGATTACTTGCCTCACCTTTACTATATACTTCCATTCCCTATGTGTTGTCCGTCCTGTCCCCTCTCGAAAAGTATCCTCAAACTGTCTCTCCAACATAAACCAGCTCACGCAAGTTGGGTCAAGCCCCGACGCCTTCATCTCCTACTAAAATTCACTTCCTCACCCCCTACTACTTCCTCTGTACCAACTCTAGTATTCGAAGCATAAGAGTGATCAAAATTATTACTTGCCTCACCTTTACTATATACTTCCATTCCACACACTTCGAGGTGGTACTTGGTGATGCTCTGGTCTCTCTTACAGGCCTGTAGCCCCCCCCGCCATCTTCAAGCGGAAGAAGAAAGAAGAAAGAAGAACGAAGAAAGAAGAATCTTCAAGCAGCAGTAGAAGATGGACGAGTTGAGGACCAGAAAAACCTAGCCCCATAGCTTCCTCCATCAGTTCTCTCTCCTCCTCCAATCGACACCTCGATCTGCGCTCGCCCGGCCAATCAGCTCCCTGCATCTCACCTCATATCTCATCATCATCCTTGTCCATTCTCATTACTTTCCTATACTCTTATCTTTTCCCCAAATCCTTTCCCACTACTTTTCCTTTTCTAGATTATTAAATATTACCCACTACCGCCCATTAGAAGCCCACTTGTAGTACGACGCCGAACCCTGAAGGCATTGCCATGAAGGGGGGGGGTTTAGCCCCTGGTTATAAGAGGCAAGTGGGTAGGGTTTATACTTCAAGTAGGTTAGGGTCTGGTGACATAGGCTTGCCTACAGTCCAAGGACATAGGTAGGAGTTAGGTTTTTTCTGGGGACATCCCATAGGGGTGCCCCCTGGGTACAGTTTTAAAATTCTCCATAAAAATGTTCAATTAACTCTACCTCCCTAACTTGTTATTTTCCCCATTCATTTTCACTTTTCTTATAGTTAGCAATTAAACTTGTTTCTCCCAATGATTCAGTATGGTACTGTATGTCAAATTCAAATGCATTAACGATCCCCCTGATGACCTCTCACATATTTAGTATCACTCAAACCCAAATAGTCAGGGTTTTCAAAAATCTCAATGTTATCAAAATAAGACTTGCTTCACAAAAAGATCTTGATGCATATCTCAACCCTGCCACTCTAAAGAAACTCCAATCTGCTGGTTATGAACTAGTCCTCTCCCCAGAACTTAAAGCTGCCTGTACAGTCAAAATTCTGCAACCTGACAAGAAAATCTTCAACAAAGACGAAGATGAGATTGCCAGGGAAATTTCCAAGAAAAACTCCATCACTGTCTGTGAAGTATTTAAAACCCAACGTCAAGCCCTCAAAATTCGATGTGCCTCCCCTCAGGAGGCCAGTAAGCTTCTAAAAACAGGTCTCAAGGCATTTCATGTGATTTTGCCGCCTGATTTTCTGACCCCTGAGTCCTGGATCAATCTCGGGCAGTGCTATAACTGTTATGCTTACGGACATCCCACAGCCCAATGTAAGAAAACAGTAACTTGCTCTCGTTGTGCTGAGTCAGGGCACTCATTTACCACCTGCTCTTCAATCACTCTGAAATGCTCAAACTGCAATGGCCCTCACATTGCAATCAGTGCCGAATGTCCCTTCCGTCTCAATGTCTTAAAAGACACTAGAAAAAACGCAAAGGCCACTCCAACCACACACGTGCTTTATTCTCATCCCACCCAGTCACTGCCACATCATATGCTTCAGCGACCACCTCACACATCCCTCAATCCTCCCCCCCTACCCCACCCAACATCAATCCTCCCGGACTATTGTTCAACCGCGAAATATTCGCCCAAACTTCAGTCCTTGTTAATGTTGCACTCCACCTCACGAACCAAAAAGTCACCCCACAGTTTAACAAGCTCCTAAATGATGGCCTGACTGCCCACAACCTCCCTGCCATCATGATCCCTGAGTCTTGGTTCCAGCATAGCAAGAACTCTCACAATCCATCTCTCTCAGCCACTCCTCTTCCTATTCCACTACCCTCAACCTCTACCTCCAACTCATCCTCCACTACCCCTATTCCTCAACCCCCAAGCGCCAACGAAATCCCTGAAATGTCAATCCCTCTCACCACTGAAAATGAACCTCAAGATCCCCCTACCCAACACCCCCCCCCCCCCCCCTCACAAATGTCACTGACCCAATTCTCAATGCATCTGACCCTGACCTTCCTAACCTTACTACCCCAACATCCTTCATGCCTCCCCCACCCCCTCCTACACCAAAAACGCTCACCATTCCTCCCCAATCTCCTCTAAAACGAAAACCCACCAGTCCAGCTGAGATATCCTCCCCTGAATTAAACCGTTCTCGGTCAAAGTCACGTAAAGTCGAAACCCCAAGAAAAAACACCAACTCTATCTCCAAACCTCTATCTTTTGGAGGAGTCCGCTCCTCATCCTCTCCCTCTCCAACCCGGGCCCCACCATCCCCCCAGTCCCCCACACATAGCTCACTTCACGATACCCCATCATGTTAAGAGTCATCCAATTCAACATAAGACACTACTACACTAACAGACACCTACTCACACAATTAATTTTAGATAATGACCCAGACATAATACTAATTAACAGCACCTGTACGTACAACACACATAAAATTAGATTCTTTGGTTACACAACACGACAGACCGACGGCGATGCCAACGATGGAGTTGCAATCATGATAAAAAGCACCATTCAACACGAATTCATCACAGACTGGACATACAAACATTTCCTTGCAGTTAAAACACACACAACACTTGGACCCCTCATAGTTGCCACCACATATGTCAGACCCAATACCTACATCCCTTACACAGACTTAAATACCTTATTCAATAACAATGCACCTACACTTATACTTGCAGACTTTAACGCTAGACACCAAGCTTTCCAACATAATACCATTAATCAACATGGAATTCAACTATTAGCACTACACAACCACAAAAGATTAACTTTTCAAGGCCCAGACTTCAACACAGTTTTCACACCAAACGGTAATGGTAAACCTGACTTAATTTTTGAAACCAAGCTTTTAATATATTCCATCATGATATTTCCCCAGGGCCACTTTCAGGATCAGATCACATCCCAGTTTTCATGTCAATTTCTTCAAACCCAATTCAAGTCTCATGTCAATCTCATTTTAACTACTCACAAGCAAACTGGGAAGAATTCAAAAACATTTTATCAGAAGACAACTACATACACGACTATGAGGGACAACACTACACACACATAGACCAACAAATTGAGAACCTACAGAACAAAAACATAAATGCAGCCAACACAACCATCCCAAAAACTACATACAAAATCAAACACACTTTCAGACCCTCCATCAGAACACAACGACTCCTAGTGTGCTATCGTCGTCGATTCGAACAGAACAAACACAACCACATACCAGGCCGAGTACGTTACGACCTCTCCAACCTCAGAACTCACATCCTTAACAGCCTGCAATCTGATCATGACGCTCACTGGACTCACCTAGTACACTCAGCAGAACAAAACAGAAAAACTAAGCCCTGGGAATTCTGGCAACATATAAAACGTTTACAAGGTAATACCACTCCCAGAACATCCTCCCTCACTGTTAATGGCAACACAATTACTGATCCTAGGGCTATCACAGATACATTTAAACAGACATGGCAACAAGTATACCACCCACACCCCATTGAAAGGCCTGCCGAACAACACATCCACAATATAGAACAACATCTCACTACCATCCCTGACAACATCTCCCATGACACACACATTAACCTAAACACACTAGACCCTCAAAACATACTCACTGCTCCCATTGTGCCAGACGAAGTCAAATTCATCCTGTCTAAAACACGGAGAAAGGCACCTGGTGCCACGGGTATTAATCACCACCTTGTAAAGCACCTACCTAACACTTTCATAACAGCACTCACTCGCCTCTACAACGCCATCCTGGCATCAGGCTACTTTCCCGTCTGCTTCAAGACAGCGACCATTATCCTCATTCCCAAGAAAAACCAAGACAAGACTAATCCACTAAACTACAGACCCATTAGTCTACTTGAGACTCTTGGGAAGACTCTAGAACGTATCATAAACCACCGACTCAGACTATTTCTCGAAGACGAAGGACTCCTCACGAACATGCAATTTGGTTTTAGACAACACAGATCGACACAAGAAGCACTAAACATTATCACAAACTACCTTCACATAAACAAACAGTCCAGACGAAAAAACAAGACAGCCTTAATTACAAAGGACATAAAACGAGCTTTTGACACAATGTGGCACGAAGGCTTGAAGTACAAAATCTGCGAAAATTTCAACTTCCCATTAATTACTCAGAAACTTCTCTGCAACTTTTTGGATAATAGAACAGCCAAAATTCAGTTTTCTAATCTTTATTCAGATTCATTTGCACTAAACGCAGGCGTACCTCAGGGCTCAGTGCTCGCTCCTACCCTCTACATCCTATACACAAATGACTTTCCCAACCCCACTCACAATGACTCTCTCACAGTAATGTACGCAGACGACGTGACGCAAATAATAAGAGCAGACACAATAGACGCATTGACAAACAGAGCTCAAAGAGAACTTGACAAAGTAGCACAATGGGAGCAAAAATGGCGGATTCAGGCTCATCCTCAAAAATCACACGTCACATACTTTGCCAAAGGACATCCCCGCCCAAGACCCTTATTCCAGAACTCCCGATCACCTGTCCCTAACCGCACACAAATAAATGTCTCTCCCACAAACAAAGTACTCGGCCTCACATTCGACAAAAACATCCGATTCCACAAACAAGCACAAACTTCCATTGCCATCGCATCTAAATCCCTACAAACCATCTATCGATTCAGAAATGCCTCAATAAAAACCAAGCTTCACTTATACAAAGCACTTATAAGACCTCTTTTGTGCTACGTCCCACTCAGCATTTCACTTTCGGCCCCTACCAACCAACTAAAATATCAAAGAATACAAAATAAAGCACTGAGGTGGATGTTCGGGACTCAGTGGTATGAGTTCCAGACGGCACAACATCTTCACAATCTAGCCCACATCCCCCCTCTAAATACTTATTGGCAGCAATTAGCAGAAAAACAAATTATAAAACTTGAGACCTTTCATGATAACTTCATCCAAATTTTCAACATAATTTTATATCCCCCCCGCCCCTTGTCAAACCTCCTTCACCCCAACAACAGAGAGGCACCCATTCCAATATTCACTTAAAATCAGGATTGGTAGAGGAGGTGGGTCATGCCGGCTCGTCCACAGTCCAGCCTCCCTACCACTCTTGACCTAGATTCCTAGCTTCACTTCCCATTAAAATGTATAATTTCACAGACAAAGTACAAGACAACAACCTTTTAACGTAACTTCTATAATAATAACAGTACAGCCTTCTTACAGGTTCTGCCACTGACAGACTTCCCCAGCAGTACCCCTTTTGACTCAATGCCACCCAAAATTACCTCCCCCTTTTACACCATTTTCGAATTACTACCACCCACAAATACAACCCCAAAACATGCAAGCACTTTCGATCTTATACCACCCAAAATTAACTTGCTCCCCATCCCTTGCCCCCTTCTTGGCAAGCCATCCTGAATCTCATTAAAGTAACTTCTCCAACTAAATCAACTCAACCCAAGCTCAATTATTCAACTCACGCACGTTGGGTCAAGCCCCGACACCCTATTTCTCCCACTATTATCACTGTCTCTCCTACTTAACCAATAAAAACTTTCCTTCTTTCACCCTCACCCACCTTTTCTATATTCATTCATTCATTCATTCACTCCCGGGGTCACTCACCCCTCAGAGCTCACCGGGTCCACACACTGCAACCTACTTGCTCTCCCTCTCGCCCGGGCACGAAGGAACACCAGGAACCCATTTTTCCAGCTACATTGCCCTCACCTAAACACAGTTCCAGACACACACACACCTGATCCAGCATACATTTGTTTAAGGACCAATATGGGGCCCACATATTATAAGGAGAGAAAGAGAGATGTGGTGGACTAACCTGGTGGTTTGCTATATAAGTTGATGTGTCCTTCTAGGACAAGACTAAAGGAAAAATAATTTAGACTTACCTGAATATATAAAGATGATGATGTGTTTATTAATTAGTTATTTTTGTTAGCACCGGCACCAGCCGAAGAGTTATTATATAGGATCTGATAGGAGAGATTTAAGATTAAAAGGGTAGGGGAAAGAATACTTGTGTTGATAAATGAGGCAACCAAAGTTAAAGAGGGAAACAGTTGTTTAGTTGCCAAATAAAATAAAGATTAAAAGAGTAAAAGTAAAGAGGGGAGGGAAAGAATACTTTTGTTAATAAATGAGGCAACCAGTAAGTTAAAGAGGGAAACAGTTGTTCAGTTGCCTAATAGATTAGCTATAGCTAGGGATGGACACTAGTCCCTATGAATCATTTATTAAGTTATGTAAAAAGGAAACTGTGAAGAAGGACACTAGTCCAATGTGAGTTGCGTTATTATTAAGTCTAAACGAGTTATTCCGTGTATGCGTCTGAGGCACGGTTCATCTTTTGTTAGTACGATAATTGATTAAGGTGAAGGGTAACCTAGCGTGTTGGTAACAGGGTTACTAGAGGGTAAATTCAGAAGACGTAATTGAGATAAAGATTGTAAACCTAATTATGAAGTAACTGGGTGGCGGAACCCAATAGTGTCATTGAGATAAATAATGTAAACCTATAATTATTGTGAAGTAACGGGGTGGCGGAACCCAATAGTATTATTGAGATAAAGATTGTAAACCTACATTGTGAAGTAACTGGGTGGCGGAACCCATATTATACGTGAGAGAGACCTTGTAATCTCGTTCGGTAATTTGTATGATGTTATGTCATTGTGGAGGTACTTGTGTAGTAACGACAGTTGTGTCAGAGGAATAAATAGATTCTATGTATTGAAGAGATAGATTATATATGTTATAGCCTTGGGATTGGGAAAAGGCTCAGTAAATGTGGGAAAACCTAAAGAGTAGAGGAACGAATATAACTTTTGTTTCAGTTAGGTAAAGAGCATATGGTTCAATAGGCCCTGGTCTAAATAAAAGACACAGCAGGGTTTTGACTTAATTAGTTAGGATTAATCACTAATAACGGGTCGTAGGATTGAAGCCGACTTGAGTCAATACCTGAATAGCGGGGATTCAGTTAGGGAGTAACAGGAACTCTAGGGCTCCAAAGTACAACCTAGCATGAATCGACGTAATATTCAATCTGTGTCTTGAACTCATCTCGGCCCGCGCCCAGAACCTATTATTAGGGTAGTTAGGAAGTCTGTTAAATAAAATATACGAACTTCTAAATGACTGTCGAATTATCCCCCGTAGTAGTAGCATAAAAGATTTAGAATTAAATACTACATTTTGGTGGCAAGCGGTGGGATTCGACAAATCATTTGGATTGAGTATAATTATCTAACAGAACAGGTAGGATGACGGGCATGTTACCATTCAGATTATGGGAAGAGGGGAATGAAGAAATTGAGCTTTGGATTGAGCAGTTCACATTACTTGACGTAGGGGAAAATGGGAAGAAAATCGCCTATGGAAAGGCACACTTAGGTAAGGCCCTGAATAATGTGAGAGTATGTCTGGAAGGACAAGTATCGTGGGCTGAAGTCAAGAGCGCCTTAATCGAAGAATTTGGCCGAGAGTCTTCCCCCAGAAAAGCCAGAGACAAACTGAAGAATTTGAAACTTGATGGCCAAAATGTGAGAGCCCTGAGGAGGGAAATTACTAAGAATGTGAAACTAGCGTATCCCCATATGAACCAAGAGAGCCAGGAAACTGAGATCAGGGAGATCATGATCCAAGCCTGCCTGGTAGAAGTTAGGAAACACTGCATCATTCATGAGGTTAACACTACCAAGGAATTGATGGAGGTCATTAAAAAGATTCTGGAAGCTAGATAAGTAAAAGAGGAAAAACAAAAAGGGCAAGAGGAGAACCCAAAGAAAGGGTATCCGAAAGCCCTGATTCGATGCTTCGCTTGTAGACAGACCGGACACCTAGCTAGGAACTGTACCAACCGTCCACAAGCCCCAACCCCTAGATTTGACCCCAGACTCGCACTCCCAAACGATCGACCTCTACCCAGGGGAACCGATCCGGACCGGAGAGGAACGCTTCCGGTCGAATACCTGGAGACAGAAAACCAGCCAAGAGTTACAATGCAGGAAGAGAGAGAACATTTTCTGTGAAACCTCACATAGAAGGGCGGTATAGTGAGGTCTAAACGCCTTGTGAAACTGTAGTCATAAATGGGAAAGCCGCGAACATGTTGATTGATACGGGGGCAAGCCGTAATTGTCTGCTGGAGAATTTTGTAAAACAGAATCAGCGAGAAATTGGACCATTAACCCTCCTGGCCCGGGCAGGTCCTCCACAGGACAGTGTTGGCTACCCGGGTGATCTGGCCGAAATACGTCTAGGCCTAGGCTACCGTATTTTTGTTAATTTAACTGCTAGAAATTTTCCACGCATCTATAAACATAGTGCGGTTTCCAATCTGTAGACTGGCGTTGAGTAGAGCTCTCTAAGTCAACTGGTTCAGTTGTGATGACGATTTCAGTGGAGCTAATTTTTCCGCGATGTTGACAATATGGGAGCTTTTCAAACACTAATTTCGTCTGACTTCACAACAATAACATTGATCCGACCTCTCCTTATTGTTTTCGGAGGTGCGGTGATGCAACGATCGGCTTTGTTTACATGCGTCGGACGCACGGCGTTCAGACCAAGCTGAATAGGCTTTCAAGCTTACTATCTACTGAAAAGACACCCGGGCACCTGACCTTATTTCGTGGTGTCCTTTCACACTGACACCCGGGGAGGAAGGGTTAAATCAAACCAGTATTCAGTTGTCAGGAGCCAGGGGTCAACCACTGACAATCCTAGGAAAACTAACACGACGGTAGTGCAGTGGAAAGGAATTACCTTCACCACCGACTTTTGTGTTTTATCGGGAAAAGCCAGTAGTGGAGTCGATGGGTATCTGGGAATAGATCTCATGAGTCAGTTGGCAGTAACTATTCAGTGTGGGCCGAAAGACACAACGACTACTCTCCAACCACAAATAGTAGCTACCACAGGGAAATTATCTATTCCTCCTAGATTGTGCAAAATTATAGAGATTACCCCAAACCCAGGCATGACTGCCGGGATTTTTGAACCTGATGCACAGAATGGGGTGAGAATATCTCGCACCTTCATTACTGCCGACCAGAGGAAACTAGTTTTAGCTAATTTTGGGGATGACATGATTAGTTATCAAAAAGGGAAACTGTTAGGACAAGTCACACCCGCTCAACCCACTACTGTTGGAACTGACGGACCCGTGAACTTACCTGAGATCCCGGAAAAATTTACCTCAAGTCAAACCAGTACCTTACATGAATTGCTCTAGACGTACCGGGATGTGTTTGTTCAAAACGAAGGGGACCACGGATCGGCTCGAACCCGACACACCCATGAGATACACACACAAGGGCCTCCTATTAGACAACCCTACCGACGACAAAACCCTATTATGAGACAAAAAGAAAAGGAACAAGTTGAAGACATGATTAAACAGGGGATAGTAGTGGAATCATACAGTCCATGGTCATCTCCGGTAGTCCTAGTAAAACAAAAATATGGGTCTACTCGGTTCTGTGTAGATTATCGGAACTTAAACGATGTCACCATCAAACACGCGCAGCCCCTACCTCGTATTGACGACTCGTTAGAATCCCTCAATGGGTCGACCTGGTTCTCTACCTTAGATCTCCAGAGTGGATACTGGCAAGTACCAGTTAGGGCCGAGGATCAAGAGAAAACTGCATTTGCCACGAGCGAGGGCAAACTTTACCAGTTTACTGTCTTGCCGTTTGGAGTTGCAATGGCCCCATCAGTTTCACTAGAGTCATGGACGAAGTATTGAGGGGATTGACCTGGAAAACCTGTTTGGCGTACTTAGATGATATCATAATCTTTTCCGCTAGTTGGGAAGAACATATTCACCGACTCCGAGAAGTGTTAGAAAGAATCAGGGGGGCAGGACTTAAACTGAAATCTTCAAAGTGCCAATTAGGGGCCCGTGAGGTGGCCTATCTAGGGCATGTGGTTTCCAGTAAAGGTATTCAACCGGACCCACATAAAGTGAGATCTATTGCCGAAATCTCAACTCCGTCCTCTGTCAAAGAGATTCGAGCGTTTCTGGGAATGGCCTCCTACTATCGAAGGTTCATACCTAACTTTTCTAAGATTGCTCGCCCCATGACTCGGAGATTAGAAAAAGGGAGGAGGTTCGACTGGGATCAGAGTTGTCAGGTACCTTTTAATCACTTGAAGCAAAAATTAACCTCGAACCCCGTAGTTTGTCATCCGGATTTCACCAAGCCATTTCAACTATACACCGATGCTTCTGATGAAGGGCTCGGAGCCATTCTGGCCCAGAAAGTGGACGGAAAGGAAAGCATAGTGGCATGTGCTAGCCGAACACTGAATAAGGGCGAAATGAATTATAGTGTTACGAAAAAGGAATGTCTAGCTCTATTGTGGGCTGTACAATATTTCCGTCCGTACCTAGCCGGGGTCCACTTTGAAGTTATTACAGACCACCATAGCTTACAATGGCTCCGAAAAATAAAAACGGAAGACGGACTATTTGTCAGGTGGAAGGGGATTTTGGAAGAGTACTCGTTTGAAGTTAGACATAGACCCGGTAAATTACACACTAATGCCGATGGCTTGTCTCGACTACTGGTAGCACCCGTTCAACCCACTGCACCCCACGGGGAAAAACATGAGCCTAGACCTCGTAATAAAGTAAAGTTTTCGGAGGGAGCCTGGAGGAATTCTCAAGATCGGGTCGTACTTGATTATTCAGAGGCCAAACACATGATCCAAATCCTCCACGGACAAAAGGGAAGGGGGGCTCATTTGGGGCTCTCTAGGGTTCTCCAACAATTCAATGAAAGGTACTGGACCAAGAGGGCTGACCAGATTGTTAAAGAAGTCATTCAAAATTGTTTGGGATGCCAGAGGGGCAAAGATGGAAGGGGACCTAGACAGTTGCCCGGACATATTACCGCTGGTACACCCAGGGCCAAATTATCGGTGGATATTATGGACCTCTGCCCAGACAGACAAACAAAAGGTACATCTTGACCTGTGTCGATGTTTTCTCTAAATACACGGTCGCTTGCGCTATCCCGGACAAGAAAGCTGAAACGGTGGCCAAGGTTATCCTGGAAAAGATAATTTTTGTGTATGGCACCCCTGGAGGTATTCTGAGTGACAGGGGAAAGGAATTCAATAATGAGATCTGGCAACACTTGGGAGAAACCTTGGGGTATCAGATATAGCACACCTCCCCGTATTACCCTCAGGGAAATGCTGTCTGTGAAAGGAATCACAGGGTGTTAGCCAACTGCATCCGGGCTAGTCTGAGCTCACAAGGGAAGAGAATCACCCGGGGTTGGCCGGAGCATTTGCCTGAAATTGTCTGGGGAATGAAATACCACGGTCTGTAGGACTACGGGGTATTCTCCCTATGAGATTAACTTTGGTAACATACCGAAATTGCCTCAAGAACGATTATTGCCCTACCCCCGTCCCTCCACGCAGTATTCCCAACCCGGAAAATACTGGAAGGAACAAGGGGAGCGATAACAGCAAGTACATAATCATATCGTTCAGCAACAACCTAAGAAAGTCTCTCGAAATAATCCTTATCACCGGGGGGAGTATATTTTGGTCAAGAGACATGACCCAACCCGAGCTGGTAAACTGGAGGAAAAATACGAGGGTCCTTTCAGGGTTGTCGAGACAAACAGGCCGTATCAAGTGTTATACTTACATTATGGAGATGTTGTTACGACCGGGGCTACGAATAAAACAAGGGAACTTTATGATTGGACTAGTAATAGGGCACTATGCAACAACGGTACGCTAGATCCAAACCCTCGAACTTATATGCCGGCCAACAAAAACACCTATACCCTCCAGAGTTAATCTGCGATAACAGGGTATCTTTAACTGGGCATAAATGTACTCTACATCAGGCTAACCCACACTGGTATAGCCTGATAACAAACAAGATGCAAGTTACGTTAAAATGCATAAAAAGGAATCTATGAAAAGATCAATTAAATCACTGCAAGATTTAATACAATAAAAAGATGCTTCAATATAGTTACTCTAAATAACAATAAACTCTTCACTCCTATCTGAAAGAAAGTGAAGTATAGTCCTACAGCATAGACCTGGAAACTTCTGAAGAAAGTCGAATGCTCATAAGATGCTCGTATCTTAAACAATATAAAGGCAGGAGGCAGGACACCACACGTGTAAATGGAATACACTAAAAGCTAGGACATATAATGTTAACTGACACGAGAATACTATAAATGCGCAACGGTAGCAATGCTCGACACTAAAAGAAGTACTTCCTCATCAACGAAACAGTCTGCTATGGTTGTGCAACTCAACAACAACCTAGACTAATAAATGCTGTGAATAATAATGCGTACATATCAAAGAGCTTATAATAAATACTAATAAGTGTCTACTCGATTAATAATGTCTAGCTGGAATACTCTAGGTAAGGAACTGTGGTTGAGCAAGACAGGCTCGTAGCCTAGCGATGACCTTAAGACTGCATCCTTTAAGTTACGTTAATTGACTAGGGTGCTCTCTAGATAGATCCAGATCACAAGTATCTGGTTCTATCCTGGCGACCCTCTAAAGACAAGGAAAGAGGCAGCAAAGTGTGGAACTGGAACAGGCCAAAACCCTCAGTCAACACAATGCTGCACTCGCAAAGGACGCAACCGAAAAGACAGCACAGGCTACCACAGGACCGGTCGAAGTCGTGTAGGTATAAGCAAACCATACACACATCGGAGACAACGACTACAGTTACCTTATCCCAGTCTAGCATTAAATAAAAGAGCAGAAACACTAAATCAGTAATGGAGACACACTAAGTTCCCAACCTCTGCTAACTAAGAACCCTCAAAACCTATTCTAAGTACATGTAAATATCTCTAAGGACGGCGCATGCAATACAATGGGCCGGCTATGGAAACCGTATGCAGAACCCAAGGGGACAAGTAATTGAATAAAGGTGAAAAGCAATGGAAACGAAGAAGGTCAGAGAGAGAGACAATGGTAAAGGGGGTGATCGGGAGAGAGTATGCAAAGGGATGTTAGAAGCACGCGCGCCTAGCCTGTTCCTGACCAGGACAGCTCCTGGGGACCCTCATGCAGGAGGCAAGTTACACAGGAGCCCGCAAAGGCGTGATGGTCGGCCAATCACGGGCAGATACGTCACAAGGCAGCAGGCGTCCTTAGGACGCGCCAGGATCCGCCAGCCAATCATGGGCGTGGGAAAGCCCGCGTGCGGGCGGGAAAACTCCTCCGATCGAGGGAGGCAGCACATACATACGCACGCACATATTACCACCACGCTGCCTACATCGCTCTTTCTCCTTAACTTTACACAAGGCATCTTATATTCTATTAATGATATAAAATACTTCCCGTTGTCACAAACGAAAACAAAGTCCACCACTGGACTGTCTGTGACAATGCGATTACAAGGAAAGAAAGGACAACGTTCTCTGATAACTGTAGCCCATTTCAATGTCCCTGGCGAGCGCTAGTGGCTAACGAGAGGCGATTCTGCCAACGCTGGTAGACGTCACAATGTCGTGTCAGTTACTCATATTCGTCATACCAAACGATATGAGGGTAATCTTCCCCCAGAAACGAGCGAGTGGAGTAGCGACGAAGGGAGCGAAGAGGAAACGGAATCCAGGGTCGACGACCCTGATACTTTCTCGGCTTGACCCAACGTTAGAGGTCCTACTCCGACTCAAGACTACCTAAAAGACTCCACTTTGGTGGTCACTTAGTCAAAAGAATCGAGAGGGTCTTCCTGAGGTTGAGTCAGAAGGAGAACTAGGAAGCGAAGAAATCATATCTAGTGATGAACACAATTTTTATGAGCTTACTGAGGAGGGAAAGTCTACGGTCCCAGACAGCGAAGTTACAGTTTCCCCGAGAGATTTAAACAGGACTTTAAGTAGTGAGGAAGAGTGTCCTCGAGACGAGATAGAACCGCGAGGCATATCTTTTGATGGTAACCGGATAAACAGTTCTCCCACAGCTAAAGTGAAAGAATCCAAAGAAACTCCCTTGCTTAACGTTCCGGAGAAGACTCCCGCGAGGGCAACCAAGTTTACGGGCCCCACCGAAACTCTCACTCGTAGTGGTAGGATTAGCCGCCCACTAATCAGGTACCCGGACGAGGCTATAAATAGGACCCCCGGGGCACGTGCCTGTCAGTTGGAAGGCACCATGCCTCTACCCTCTGACCCTCAGTACCGAGTCCGTCGAATGGTAGCAATAGTCGACGGGCAAGGGCAAAGAATTAATACCACTCGAGCTCTCAAGCAGTTTCTCCACCAGCCAGGGGAGGTTTTAATAGCCAAACCTATTGTAGGAAATCAGAATCCTGCACTCCAGTTACATAAATGTCTCTGTGAGCATAGTGGACTGGTGGAGTGCCAGGCTGGAGGGGAACAGTATTGCGGCGATCAGGAGCTCGCCTAAATTCAGTAGGGGGTGATAAAGTAGAAACGCCCTCCGCCAATCCCCGTGCTCCCTTTTGCTTACTTGCAAAGCCAGCTGATTTTGACAGCTCACGGCTGCAACGTGCCAGGCCCCACCCACCAGCCAATCAGCGGCCTCCATTATCGGAGCGCGAAGCTGGACTTCCTACTCCCCCTCAGAAGTCACTCTCTTTCTTTGCTCGAAGAACTCCTTCTGATTATCCTTTGAGTAATACCTCGGTGCCAGCCCTGTACTACCGTAAGCCACCAAAAGAGGGTTATAATCAACTTCCTGGAACTTACTATGAAAAGAAGAGAGAGGAGATGAAGGAAGCAAAAAGTCAGTGCGAACATACAGCCGGGCGAGCCCACCAGCCAATCACAGCGCGCGAGAGCGGGAGGCCTGAGTATAAAGGTAGCCGCACGCGGACTCCCGGGGTCACTCACCCCTCAGAGCTCACCGGGTCCACACACTGCAACCTACTTGCTCTCCCTCTCGCCCGGGCACGAAGGAACACCAGGAACCCATTTTTCCAGCTACCTTGCCCTCACCTTCGCTGTGTATTGACTGATAAACTTTGTGTTTATCACAAGACTCCTGCTCGGACAGGGTGCCACTAGCGCCATCTATTGTTTTGTTTTGTTTTGTAAACAAACGCTCTCTTACTATTTTATATCAAATCGTAGCCCCTAATTTTACCCATTACCTACTGTAGTAAGTATCTATTTAACTGCCTTGTATGTAAGTAAAGCTTTGCATATTAATTTGCTAATAAACAATATTGTTTACTAACTAACATGCCTACAGGGGCTAACGCCGACGCCATTTTGTAAACAAACTTTTTTTGGGGATTATACATATTAAATTCCAGCCAATTTTGTACCAAATCTAAGTGCATTCATTTATCTTTTCCCCCTAGATATATTCTTGACTTTTTCTACTCAGACTGATTTTACTATGCAAACGCTCGTAGCATACGCAATACATTTTCAGATTTAGAGGAGCTAGTGTTTACAGAAAATTATGATGTGATTGGCATAACAGAATCTTGGCTCAATACAGAAGATAGAGACTTGTTAGCAGAGTATTCTCTTCCCGGTTATGTATCTATCTATCTATCTATTGCCTGACGCCGTGATCCCCGAAGGGGTGGCCACGAACGAACCGCCCCCATGCACCTCTGTCCCCAGTCAGTCGACGCCCCTCCCCCCAACCAGCAACGCCTTCGTTCATGTAGTTCCTCACTCCATCCTTCCACCTCATATTCGGTCTACCTCTCCCCCTCTGTCACTCCACCTCGCTCTCGTACACCCTCTTAGTCATTCTCTCGCTTTCCATACGTTCCATATGGCCGAACCATCTCAAGTTGTTCCTTTTCACATGTTCCGGTTATGTAATGTTTGAGAAAAGCCGAATAAATCGAAATGGAGGTGGCGTTTTACTTTATATCAAAGAAAGTCTTAACCCTACCCTCTTGTCAAAACCTCAAATTGTGAACGTCGACACATCTTTTGTGTTTAATAAAGAATAATAAAGGTACAAAAATAATACTTGCGTTAATATACAGACCTCCAGCTCAATCAGTGCAAACTGACCGAGCAATTTACAAATAAATTGCAGATGTAAGTAACTCACAAGATACCGTAATTTTTGGCGACTTTAATTTACCTGTGACCAAGTGGGGCGATACTCTTACTTCACACTCCGGACATGACTTGTATACGAACTTGCAAGAGAGTTCGGTTTATCAATTTGTTCGAACACCGACCCGTGGTAATAACGTTCTTGACATTGTACTTGCAACAAAAGAATTAATAGAGAATTTGAATGTTGGTGATGAATTCAGTAACAGCGACCATTGTACGATAACTTTCACTTTAAACTCTACTAGTAACGAACCAAATAATAGCATCGAAAAAGTCACTAATTTCAAAAAAGCAAACTTTCATAAACTTAGAGCTATATTTAAAGAAACTGACTGGAGCTTTTTAATTAACAATAACGACATAAATACATCTTGGAAGTTATTCGAAACCACTTACCTAAAAGCAGTGCAAGACTGCATACCATCGAAAATACGGCGTCCAGGCCATTATAATAAGCCCAAATGGTGGAATAAAGATATTTCAAACTGCCTGCTTGCTAAAAAATTTGCTAATGATAGATTAAAATCCTCACAAAATGACGAAGAACAACGGGTGAAATTTGTAGAGCTACGACGCAAAGCCAAAAAGTTAATTAAGCAAAGTAAAAACACCCTAGTGTTACATATTGCGAATCAAAGTAAAAAAAAACGAAAGAATTCTATAGTTATATCAGAAAGAAAAAAGTAGTTACTTCAACTGTTGGACCGTTAGTCGATGAAAATGGAAAATACACCAAAGACGAAGTACAAATGAGTAATGCCCTCAATACCCTCTTTGCATCAGTTTTTACAACAGAAGACCTCAGTGATATCCCTACACCATCGCCGATTCAGATTGATAATTCAGATGTTCTAAGCAATATCACCGTTACAGAGAGAGAAGTATTGAATTGTTTAGATAAACTCAAGGTAAATAAAACGCCTGGACCTGATACAATCTCGCCTAGAGTTCTAAAGGAAGCTAAGGATGAGCTCTCCAAACCACTGACATTACTATTCAATAAATCCTTGCAGTCTGGAACTATGCCTGATCAGTGGAAGATAGCCAACGTAACACCGATATTCAAAAAAGGCAGCAAATCTGTACCCAGTAACTATCGTCCAATTAGCTTAACCTCAGTTGTATGTAAAATGCTAGAAACGGTCATAAGTGACAGACTCGTAAATCACTTAGAGGAAAATAACATACTTAAAGATACTCAACACGGCTTTCGTAAAAAACGTTCCTGTTTAACAAACCTCTTAGACTTCTTCCACGATATCCTCAACCTCTACGATGAGAGTAAAGCTGTACTGTACATATATACCTTGATTTTCAAAAAGCCTTTGACAAAGTTCCCCACAAACGTTTACTGCTAAAACTAAAAGCGCATGGAATACAAGACGGTGTGTTGAAATGGATAGAAAATTGGCTCAGCAACAGAAAGCAAAGAGTAGTCATAAACGGTAAGGCATCTAAATGGACCAATGTAAGTAGCGGGGTACCCCAGGGATCGGTACTAGGACCAATTCTCTTTCTAATTTACATCAACACATAGATGAGTGTCTCACCTGTACAATCTCAAAATTTGCTGAAGATACAAAAATTGCAAATAGCGTACTCTCAAAAGAACAAGTTGACGATATGCAACACACTCTAGATAAATTGTCACATTGGGCCCAAATTTGGCAAATGAGTTTCAATGCGGATAAATGTAAAGTACTACATATCGGATACCTAAATGAGAAAGCAAACTATTCGATGAATGGCACTCAGTTTAAGAATGTAAACAGAGACACCGATCTGGGAGTAACAATATCGAGTAACCTAAAACCGAGTCAACAATGTTCAGAAGTTGTTAAAAAGGCAAACAAAATAATTGGCTTTATAGGCAGGTCATTTGAGCATAAATCCAAAGACGTTATCCTAACCCTTTACAATTCCTTAGTCCGCCCTCTTCTGGAATACTGCGTTCAATGCTGGTGCCCTTATTACCAAAAAGACATAAACAAGCTAGAACGAGTTCAACGTAGAGTTATCAAAATGATACCTAGCCTAAAGAACAAACCATATGAAGAGCGTCTTAGGGAATTAAATCTATTTCCTTTAACCCAGCGCAGATTAAGAGGTGACTTAATTCAAGTGTTCTAAATCATCAAAGGCATCGACAATATGAACTGTAATAAGTATTTCATTATCGACCAATCTAATTACATGCGGGGAAACGGTTGCAAAATTATTGGTAAATCTTTTAACTCACACGAATCAAAGAATTTCTTCTTCAATCGAGTTGTCAACTTGTGGAATGGGCTTCCCCGAGACGTTATAGACTGCAGCACCGTTGATTCATTTAAACTCCGCCTAGACAAATATCTCGCATCAAACCCACGACTGACTGCGTTTGTAAATGAATAACTTTATTTTATCCTCCCCTCAGTTACTAACCCATATGTCCCCTACTAACTTCCTAGTCCTGCTACGGACATTAGTTCCAGGGCAGTAGTTTCCTTTCCAATGTTCCCTTACCCACTCTAAACCACTGTTTGGACACTTGATCCTCAGTGTTTTGGAGGACAAGCAGCCTAGAAGGGTCATTTGACCTGTTGTTGCTTGATTTCCTTTGTACTCCTTTGTACTACCTAAACACAGTTCCAGACACACACACACCTGACCCAGCCTATCAGAATACATTTGTATTCTGGGGCCCACATATTATAAGGAGAGAAAGAGAGATGTGGTGGACTAACCTGGTGGTTTGCTATATAAGTTGATGTGTCCTTCTAGGACAAGACTAAAGGAAAAATAATTTAGACTTACCTGAATATATAAAGATGATGATGTGTTTATTAATTAGTTATTTATGTTAGCACCGGCACCAGCCGAAGAGTTATTATATAGGATCTGATAGGAGAGATTTAAGATTAAAAGGGTAGGGGAAAGAATACTTGTGTTGATAAATGAGGCAACCAAAGTTAAAGAGGGAAACAGTTGTTTAGTTGCCAAATAGAATAAAGATTAAAAGAGTAAAAGTAAAGAGGGGAGGGAAAGAATACTTTTGTTAATAAATGAGGCAACCAGTAAGTTAAAGAGGGAAACAGTTGTTCAGTTGCCTAATAGATTAGCTATAGCTAGGGATGGACACTAGTCCCTATGAATCATTTATTAAGTTATGTAAAAAGGAAACTGTGAAGAAGGACACTAGTCCAATGTGAGTTGCGTTATTATTAAGTCTAAACGAGTTATTCCGTGTATGCGTCTGAGGCACGGTTCATCTTTTGTTAGTACGATAATTGATTAAGGTGAAGGGTAACCTAGCGTGTTGGTAACAGGGTTACTAGAGGGTAAATTCAGAAGACGTAATTGAGATAAAGATTGTAAACCTAATTGTGAAGTAACTGGGTGACGGAACCAAATAGTGTCATTGAGATAAATAATGTAAACCTATAATTATTGTGAAGTAACGGGGTGGCGGAACCCAATAGTATTATTGAGATAAAGATTGTAAACCTACATTGTGAAGTAACTGGGTGGCGGAACCCATATTATACGTGAGAGAGACCTTGTAATCTCGTTCGGTAATTTGTATGATGTTATGTCATTGTGGAGGTACTTGTGTAGTAACGACAGTTGTGTCAGAGGAATAAATAGATTCTATGTATTGAAGAGATAGATTATATATGTTATAGCCTTGGGATTGGGAAAAGGCTCAGTAAATGTGGGAAAACCTAAAGAGTAGAGGAACGAATATAACTTTTGTTTTAGTTAGGTAAAGAGCATATGGTTCATTAGGCCCTGGTCTAAATAAAAGACACAGCAGGGTTTTGACTTAATTAGTTAGGATTAATCACTAATAACGGGTCGTAGGATTGAAGCCGACTTGAGTCAATACCTGAATAGCGGGGATTCAGTTAGGGAGTAACGGGAACTCTAGGGGTCCAAAGTATAACCTAGCATGAATCGACGTAATATTCAATCTGTGTCTTGAACTCATCTCGGCCCGCGCCCAGAACCTATTATTAGGGTAGTTAGGAAGTCTGTTAAATAACATATACGAACTTCTAAATGACTGTCGAATTATCCCCCGTAGTAGTAGCATAAAAGATTTAGAAATAAATACTACAATATTAATAATAATGAAAGTAATAATAGTAATAACAGTACAAATAATAACAATACAATATTTCTTAAAAGGGTAAGTTTGACTTTCAACGCAAGAGAGAGAGAGAGAGAGAGAGAGAGAGGGGAAGGGGGGGCACTAAATAGAGAAAGGGTAATTCAAGGGCGACGGAAACGTGAGGCAAGAAGGTGTAGACTGTACAGTAGAGAATAAAGACCAAAGAATTTTGAACAAATATATTTACGAAATTTAATAATAGGCATATATATATATATATATATATACAGTATATATATATATACAGTATATATATATATACAGGTATATATGTATATGTGTATGTATATGTAATTATATGTATTTCTACAGGTATATGTAATTCTTCATATTTACATAAGTTACGATAACAGTTTGAAAGTGATCTGCAAGTTCATTGATTTGTATCAAATTGTATATATGATTAGATTGTATTGTTAGGCATATTTCAATGTATATGCATATTTATGTAAGTATATATAATTTGTAAGAAATTTATTTTGTATATAAAATAAGTATGTTCCTTATAATATGGCAACAGGCAATAGGATGGCAACACTTTTTGTATTTATATGCTAGTTAGCAACTCACAGATGATTTAGGATGGGTATTTAAGCCTCACTCTCCCCCTGTTTTCTTGTATTACCCTGAAGATGTCTTGAGAGAATAGACGAAAGCTTGGTGTTCCATTGTTTCAATTTTCCTAGCGAGTTTTACTACACAATTTGATCACACGTATATCCATACCGGTATATATATATATATACAGTATATATATATATATATATATATATATATATATATATATATATATATATATATATATATATATATAATATATACCGGTATATATATATATATATACAGTATATTTTTGTTTGTGTTGTTGTTTTTTTATGTGAGTGAGGGAGGCAAAAGGTAGAACTGCCTATAGCAAGTGCCTCCCCCAAAGTTGAACGAGTGACAGGGCCAAAATCAAGGGACGTTCGAGCCAAAATGCCGGGACACACGGATTTTGAAGCAATTTAAGTCATAGGAGGAGAGAAAGACTGATTCTGGGAGAGAGTTCCAGAGCTCAGCTGTTGAATAGAAGAAAGACTGAGAGTAACATTTCACTCTTGGGTTGGAGAGTTGCACAGATAAGGGGTGGGATTGTGTTGCAAGATGGGTACCACGTGCCCTATGTAAAGGAGGTGGTATACACTGGGAAAGCTCTGAGGAACACTGATTATTATAGTAGCAATAGAATAGCGAGAGAGATGCGACATTGCGGCGAAGAGAGGGAGATTGCAGAGAGTTGGTGAGTGGACGGGAGTTAATGATACGAAAGGCCTTACTTTCAATTTTGTCTAGGAGAGCGGTGAGAGAGGAACCTCCCTACACATGTGAACAATACTCAATACAAGGACGCACTATGCCCCTGTACAGAGCAAGACGCTGTGCAGGGGTAAAGAAACCCCTAAGGCGGTTGAGCACACCCAGCTTCTCGGAGGCTGCCTTAGCAAGACTGGTAATATGGTCCTTCTAACTGAGAGCAGAAGAAAAAGAGACACCAAGAATATTGAGAGAAGATGAAGGATTGATTTTTGTATTGTTGAAGAATAAGGGATAGTCCGCAGGGAGTTCCTTACGGGTAGATAGCTGGAGAAATTGGGTTTTGGAAGCATTAAGGGGAGATTTTCACTTGAGGGAGTTTTTTCTTGACCCCTTTCTCCCTCATGTTTTGCCCCATTGATTTTCTAATTTTAAGACGTTTGCCCCATTATGTTGATGATTTTAAGAACTTTCAACCCATTTCTGTCAATTTTAAGACCTTTCGTGCAATTTAGGTGTCGATTTTATCCTGGCGAGCGATAGCGAGCCTGTAATTTAAGAGGAACCGGCTTTCAGCCGGGAAATTTTTCTACCGAAAAATGTACAAATTTATCTTGAAAGGGGCTCAAGGGGGTGTAATCTTAACCCTTAATTAGCGGCGAGCAACATAAGTCGAGTTAAATAAAGCTGGACTATGTGGCGGCGCTCAACATAACTCGAGTGGCAATTTCAGCACGTAATGTGGCTGAGAGAGAGAGACAAGTGGTGGCAGGAGACTAGCGAGCGTATGACTGCTCCAGACCACCGCGGCGAACCTACTGACACAAATCTCAGCTCCCTCCTCCCTCTCTCACTCGCTACATACTCAATTATGTACTGAAAGTACCGAATTACCTGCTTTTTGCACTCGCGTTGCACGGTTATTGCAAGAAAACTATCCATCATACAAGGATCGTTATGGTGTCATTCGAAAGCTCTGTTTATGCCCTTTCAGGGATAGGTACTTGTTTTACGTTCTGGGTCTTATTTAGGCATGAAAATGATCACGTAAACAGCCCTATTTTGGCTAAAAACACCCCGCTGTGCGGTACACATAAATAAACCGCATAGGCCGCTCGTAAGGTGTTAAGCTTGATGGATATCTAGAAACCAAACTAAAAACCTCCCCTTAAAGGTAATAAGGTTTTCTCTGCCCCAATTGGAGATGGTAGTTAGATCAGAATTTAAGTGTTCTATGGCTTCATTCCGTTTGTCGTTGCGGAATTGCTGGCTAGGGCGTCCTGAAAAACTCATGGAGTAGTGTAAGGTTGAGTCGTCTGCGTATGAATGGATAGGAGTTGAGGTACAGTTGAGAAGGTAATTTATAAAAATTAGAAAGATAATAGGAGATAGGACAGAGCCCTGAGGAACACCAGAGTTTATAGGGTGAGGAAGTGAGCGATGGCCATCCACAGCCGCAGCTATGGAACAGCCAGAGAGGAAATTAGAGACAAAGGCACAGATGGAGGGATAGAAACCAAAGGAGGGTAGTTTAGAAATTAAAGATTTGTGCCAGACTCTATCGAAGGCTTTCGAAATGTCTAGTGCAATAGAAAAAGTCTCACCGAAGTCCCGAAAGGAGGATGACCAAGAGTTAGTAAGATATGAAAGACGATCACCAGTAGAGCGACCCTTAAGGAAGCCATACTGGCGATCTGAGAGCAGAGTATGAGAAGAGAAATGCTTATGAAATTTGGAAGCAAGAATAGTTTCCAAATCTTTAGCAATACAAGAGATGAGAGCAATTGGACGATAGTTGGAGTGTTAAGAGCGGTCACCCTTTTTTGGGATAGGTTGAATGAGAGCAAACTTCCAGCATGAAGGGAAGACGTTAGAGGATACACAGAGACGAAAGAGTTTGCCTAGGCAGGGAGTCAGCACGGCAGCACAGTTTTTTAGTACAACAGGAGGAACAACGTCCGGACCATACGCCTTATTAGTATTAAGCCCAGAGAGGGTAGAAAGTACATCTTTAGAAGAGATTAGGATATTAGGCATAAGTAAAGATAGGGTGGAGAGGGAGGTATAGCACCGGAATCATCCAAGGTGGAGTTTCTAGCAAAAGTTTGAGTGAAGAGTTTAGCTTTGTCAGAGGAAGAAGTGATGGTTGTGCCATCAGAGTGGGAAAGGGGAGGGAAAGATGAGGAAGAGAAATTGTTGGAGAGGATTTTGGCTAGATGCCAGAAAGCTTGGGAAGAGCTAGAGTTGGATAGTTCAGTGCATTTATTATTGATGAAAAAGTGCTTGGCAAGTCGAAGAACAGATTTGGCTTGATTCCGGGCAGAAACATAGGAAGAATGAGAGTCTTGAGTTTTAAGGCGTCTGTACCGTTTTAATGCTTCCTCTTTATTGCGGACAGCAGTAGAACAGGCGTGAGTAAACCAAGATTTTTTAGCATTTGTCTGAGAGAAAGAGAATGGAATGTATGCTTCCATGCCCGATAGGATTACCTCGGTAATGCGTTCAGCACTCTCCGAGGGTCCCCGGCCATGGAAGCAGAAATCATTCCATGGGAAATCAAAGAAGTACTGCCGGAGAGCCTCCCAGTCGGCAGCGCCAAAGTAAAAAGGACTACAATGGAGTAAAAAGGAAATCAAGCAACAACAGATTTAGTGACCCTTCTAGGCTGCTTGTCCTCCAAACCACTGATGATCAGGTGTCCAAACAGTGGTTTAGAGTGGGTAAGGGAATATTGGAAAGGGAATTACTGCCCTGGAACTAATGTCCGTGGCAGGATTAGGAAGATAGTAGGCGACAGATGGGTTAGAAACTGAGGGGGGGATAAAATAAAGTTAATCATTTACAAACGCAGTCAGTCGCGGGTTTGATGCGAGATATTTGTCTACGCAGAGTTTAAATTAATCAACGGTGCTGCAGTCTATAACGTCTCGGGGAAGCACATTCCACAAGTTGACAACTCGATTGAAGAAGAAATTCTTAGATTCGTGTGAGTTAAAAGATTTACCAATAATTTTGCAACTGTTTCCCCGCGTGTAATTAGATTGGTCGATAGTGAAGTACTTACTACAGTTCATATTGTCGATGCCTTTGATGATTTTGAACACTTGAATTAAGTTACCTCCTAATCTGCGCTGGGTTAAAGGAAATAGATTTAATTCTCTAAGACGCTCTTCGTATGGTTTGTTCTTTAGGCTAGGTATCATTTTGATAACTCTACGTTCAACTCGTTCTAGCTTGTTTATATCTTTTTGGTAATAAGGGCACCAGGATTGAATGCAGTATTCCAGAAGAGGGCGGACTAAGGAATTGTAAAGGTTTAGGAAAACTTCTTTGGATTTATGCTCAAATGACCTGCCTATAAAGCCAATTATTTTGTTTGCCTTCTTAACAACTTCTGAACATTGTTGACTCGATTTTAGGTTACTCGATATTGTTACTCCCAGATCGGTGTCTCTGTTTACATTCTTAAGCTGAGTGCCATTCATCGAATAGTTTGCTTTCTCATTTAGGTATCCGATATGTAGTACTTTACATTTATCCGTATTGAAACTCATTTGCCAAATTTGGGCCCAACATGACAATTTATCTAGATTGTGTTGCATATCGTCAACTTGTTCTATTGAGAGTACGCTATTTGCAATTTTTGTATTGTCAGCAAATTTTGAGATTGTACAGGTGAGACCCTCATCTATGTCGTTGATGTAAATTAGAAAGATAATTGGTCCTAGTACCGATCCCTGGGGTACTCCGCTACTTACATTGGTCCATTTAGATGCCTTACCGTTTATGACTACTCTTTGCTTTCTTTCGCCGAGCCAATTTTCTATCCATTTCAACACACCGTCTTGTATTCCATGCGCTTTTAGTTTTAGCAGTAAACGTTTGTGGGGAACTTTGTCAAAAGCCTTTTGAAAATCAAGGTATATAATTATTATCTACAGCTTTACTCTCATCGTAGAGGTTGAGGATATCGTGGAAGAAGTCTAAGAGGTTTGTTAAACAGGAACGTTTTTTACGAAAGCTGTGTTGAGTATGCTATTTTCCTCTAAGTGATTTACGAGTCTGTCTCTTCTGACCGTTTCTAGCATTTTACATACAACTGAGGTTAAGCTAATTGGACGATAGTTACTGGGTAGGGATTTGCTGCCTTTTTTTGAATATCGGTGTTACGTTGGCTAGCTTCCACTGATCAGCATAGTTCCAGACTGCAAGGATTTATTGAATAGTAATGTCAGTGGTTTGGAGAGCTCAACCTTAGCTTCCTTTAGAACTCTAGGCGAGATTGTATCAGGTCCAGGCGTTTTATTTACCTTGAGTTTATCTAAACAATTCAATACTTCTCTCTCTGTAACGGTGATATTGCTTAGAACATCTGAATTATCAATCTGAATCGGCGATGGTGTAGGGATATCACTGAGGTCTTCTGTTGTAAAAACTGATGCAAAGAGGGTATTGAGGGCATTACTCATGTGTACTTCGTCTTTGGTGTATTCTCCATTTTCATCGACTAACGGTCCAACAGTTGAAGTAACTACTTTTTTCTTTCTGATATAACTATAGAATTTGTTCTGGTTTGTTTTACTGTGATTCGCAATATGTAACTCTAAGGTCTTTTTACTTTGCTTAATTAACTTTTTGGCTATGCGTCACAGCTCTACAAATTTCACCCGTTCTTCGTCATTTTGTGAGGATTTTAATCTACCATTAGCAAATTTTTTAGCAAGCAGGCAGTTTGAAATATCTTTATTCCACCATTTGGGCTTATTATTGTGGCCTGGACACCGTATTTTCGATGGTATGCAGTCTTGCACTGCTTTTAGGTAAGTGGTTTCGAATAACTTCCAAGATGTATTTATGTCATTATTGTTAATTAAAAAGCTCCAGTCAGTTTCTTTAAACATAGCTGTAAGTTTATGGAAGTTTGCTTTCTTGAAATTAGGGACATTTTTTATGCTACTATTTGGTTCGATACTAGTAAACTTTAAAGTGAAAGTTATCGTACGATGGTCGCTGTTACTGAATTCATCACCAACATTCAAATTCTCTATTAATTCTTCTTTGGTTGCAAGTACAATGTCAAGAACGTTATTACCACGGGTCGGCGTTCGAACAAATTGATAAAGGGAACTCTGTTGCAAGTTCGTATACAAGTCATGTCCGGAGTGTGAAGTAAGAGTATCGCCCCACTTGGTCACAGGTAAATTAAAGTCGGTAAAAATTACGGTATCTTGTGAGTTACTTACATCTGCAATTTGTTCGTAAATTTCTCGGTCAGTTTGCACTGATTGAGCTGGAGGTCTGTATATTAACGCAAGTATTATTTTTGTACCACAAGCGCAGCCTGCTAGGAGGTTCGGGTGGCAGTACTGGAGAGATAGGACAGGTGACAGAGATAAGTTTATGGTCGGAGGAGCCCAAATGAGAGAAAAGATCGATAGTATATGAAGAAGGGTTAGAAGTTAGAAACAAGTCAAGAATGTTGGGCCGATCTCCGAGGCGATCCGGGATACGGGTGGGTTGCTGAACTAACTGCTCTAGGTCATTTAGGATAGAAAAGACGTAGGCTTGTTTATCATATATGTATATATATATATATATATATATATATATATATATATATATGTACTTGTGTCACTTAGTGTTTACTATTAATATTATGCAAGGTAAGGTTAAGGGAAAGATGATAGTAGACGAATCATGAGGAGGGATGTTGGGAACTGGGGATAATAAGATTGAGCCAACAACACTTCTTCCGTCAACTTTTGATAACAAATTTTATGCTGGTATCATTTCAGTGTTCATGTATTATTTGTTTTGTTATCCAGATTGAAGTTGACTGTTCAATATATATGTATTAATCTGTATTATTATATATGAGGTAAATAAAACATATACGCAACGAGATTGCTAAGCTAATGAGATGCAATGAAGAGGAGAACGGGGATATGAATAGAAAAAACCCTACACTATTAAGAGACAAACAAATGGAAACTAGCAAATAGGACAGCAAGAAGGGGAGGATGCAGGTATTCTAAGGATTAAACAAACAGGGGGTGGGAGAGGAAGTGAAACATGTTTGCGTATACCAAGAGATACATAGGCAAAAGAGAACATCTGTATGAATACAGGAAGGTAAACAATAAAAGGGCAGCAAGGTATTAGGGTAGATCTGAAACAACCAAGAGAGAGATCAAGAGAGTGATAAGATAAGAAGAACACTCGAGGGAAGAGAAAATACACAATCTAGGCTAGATCATCAAGGTAGGGAAAGAAGAATACAAGAAGAAGGGGTACAAGAAGGAACTAAACTGACTTCCAAGATATAGGGAAGAATGAAACGGGACAATCACTCATTCTCCGAGGTAGGCATGGGGGTAGACAGAGAGGCGAACATAAGAACAGACCGAAACAGTGCAAGGGAAACACGGCAGTAAAGTAGATGCTGAAGAAGAAAAAAACGTTAAAAGGGACACGACTTGAATATTGGAAATCTGGGACATACAATACAAAATGTGATCACCCTAATTCCTGGAAGCATGGAAGAGTACAGAGGAAACAGTAGGTAGTGAGGAAGGGAGTTGGACGCAGATATAGGGGGGGGGGGGGGGGAGAACAAATTATAAATATTATTAAGAGCTGAAATTCACGAACACTATTACCAGTAAATTTGTATTGGAGTCTAACAGTCTACGAGTTACCTAATCAAAATGAGACATGGTAATGTGTGATTTTATCCTTGGTATAATGTGCTCGTATAATACACAACAAAACCATCTTTACTACAAAATACATTGGTTGAAAATAAAAGGTTAGTAGATTAAAGCGAAGCACTATTTGACTCCGATTTTATTCACTGATAAGAAATCTCGTGTGACTCCTGCCAAAGGAAGTAACCAAGGAATGAAAGAAGAAAAGCAGGAGATAGGAGGATATAACGAAGAATTACACTATGTATAATAGTGAGACAAATATAGGCGGTAAAAAGACGACGACAATTATGAATGAGAAGAAGTCAAATTGGAACTGTACAATTATTAGAGCAGTACAATGATATTGGGAAAAATGTATTCGGTCTTCTGGGTTAAAAAATAATTTGGACCCCTGAAATGTTGGTATTAATGTTTTGGTACCATCCTAATTAAAGTTAATCAAGTTGCCCTGCATTTGTTTTTTAAATCGATGTCCATATGAGACACCATTTACGACCCTACTATTGTTAACTAGCATTAATTGGTACTTGAAAAAACAAGGTATCATTATAATAAACAACAAAGTCTATACCTTTCATTAACACACATTATGTTTAAGCTTTTAAAGATTCGTTTAGTATTATCCAAAGTACAATATAATACGCTATCGGTTTGCCAATGGAGTGTATTCAAGTTAGCTCCAAGCATATTTCTTAATATATAAGCAGTTTTTCCCAAAATATATTAATTCGCCCTACAACATGTCAACACAAATAATTAATAACTAGTACCTTGAGGTTTATCTGTATGCATAATATAGACAGACAAATTAGCATATGTAGTAGTGTGCAGAGAGTAACTGGGAGGATAGGACCATCGTGATAGTCATTCTTATTATATAATTTAATAAATTAATTTCACTCCCAACACCAAACACCTCCCAATTAAATGAATGTCTCAAAAACAAGTCAATGTACAGACATTTGTTCATGTTTCAGTCAATGTGGGAATCTATTTAATATTCAGGTAATCTTGTTTATATTTTAAGGAACAAAGCAGGATGTGGCGACCCCATCACCCGTCACTTTGTGGTGCAGCTAGCTCATGGAGGTTGGGACTGGGAATCCAAACGCCAGAGCTGCTATGAATACATTACACTATAAACACCTTACCACCTTTTTTTACCAAAATCATGACGAAATCACGACCAGCCTCGAAGTCCCCAGGGGGGGGGGGGGGGGGGACCAGAAATACACCCATTGATCTGTTCCCTGGCAATGACTCCCAAAAATGCTCAGGACCACTACCTTCTACTCTTACTATCAATTTCTACAACATTTGTGGCCTTTCCTCTAAATTCCATATTGAAGGCCTTTGATAGAGTCTGTTACAAATCTCTAATTTCTAAACTACCCTCCTTCGGTTTTTATCCCTCTATCTGTGCCTTTTTCTCGAATTCCTTTCTGGCCGTTCCATACTGCGGTGGTGGACGGCCATCGTCCACTTCCTCAACCTATCAAGTTCGGTGTTCCTCAGGGTTCTGTCCTATCTTCAATTCTCTTGTGTAATATTCATTAATGATCTTCTCAACTGTGCCTCCAGTCCTATCCATCCATATGCTGATGACTCTACCTTACACTATTCAACTAGTTTTCCAGAACCATCCAACAAGCAAGCACTCAAAAAATCATGCGAAGCAGCGAAGATGCCATAAAACACTTAAATTCTGACCTATCAACCATATCCATTTGGGGCAGAGAAAATCTTGTTACTTTCAATGCTTCCAAAACCCAATTTCTCCATTTATCTACCTGAAAAGAGCTCCCACAGGACTATCCATTATATTTCAACAATACACAATCAATCCTTCATTTTCTCTCAGTATTCTAGAAATCTCTTTCTCTGCTGCTCTCACTTGGAAAGACCATATTACCACCCTTGCTAAAATAGCTTCCCAGAAACTGGGAGTGCTAAATCACCTCCGGGGGTTCTTCACCCCCTGCACATCTTCTTGCTTTGTACAGGGGCACACTGCGTCCATGTATTGAGTATTGTTCGCATGTGTAGATAGGATCCTCTCACACAGCACTTCTCGACAAAGTAGAAAAGAAAGCCTTTCGTCTCTCATTAACTCACATCCACTCACTGACTCTTTGCAATCTCTCTCTTCGCTGCAGTGTTGCATTTCTCTCGCTATTCTACCGCTATTACAATAATCATGTTCCTCAGAGCTCTCCCAGCATATACCACCTCCTCTACGTAGAGTACGTTGCACCCGTCTTGCAACACAAGCTCATCCCTACTCTGTGCAACCCTCCAATCCAAGAGTGAAATGGCATTCTCAAACCTTCTTCTATTCAACAGCTGAGCTCTGGAACTCTCTCCCTGAATCCATCTTCCCCTCATCCTATGACTTAATTTGCTTCAAACTTTGTGTGTCCAGGTATTTTGGCTTGAACGTTCCTTGCTTTTGGCACTGTCACTTTTTCAACTGGGTGAGGCACTCGTTACAGGCAGTTCTGCCTTTTGTCTCCCTCATCCCCATAGAAAAAACACAGTATATGTATATATATATACAGGTTTATATACTGTATATCCATGAACAACTATGAGTACTTCAAGATAAGTATGCAAATTTACTGGCAAGTTATATGAAACCTTTGTGGTTCATAAATTATCGGCATGGAACATATCAGTCGGGTATCTTATTAAATGTGGCGATATATCCTTTAAGTATCTGGGCAGCGTGTTGAGTATGGATGGAAGTCTGGAGAGTGAGAAACAGGACAGAATGCAGGAGGGGTATTAGCACATAGAGGATGGTGATAAAGAATATAGAGGTTAGTATGGAAACAAGAGGTCATTGCACGATAGTGGTTTAGTCCCCACTGTGACATATGGAAGTGAAGCATGGACATTGCTAGATGGACAAGAGTCGAAAATCAAATCAGTCTAAATGAGTTATCTAAAGAGGAGATTGTTAATGGACAGACTGACGAAGTACGTGCCAGATGTGGTATTGAGGTGGATGTTATCAAGAATGTCGGAAGAAATGTACTGAGATAGTATGGTCACATGGATCGGATGGAGAACATGTGGATAGCAAACAAGGTCTATGAGTGTGAGGTGGAAGGGGTTTAGAGAGAGGGGTAGGCCGAGAATGAGGTGAAGGGATGGAATTGGGGAGAGGAGGATGGGTTGGGAGGAGGGACGAGTGTTGTTGGAGGACAGAGCGGCCTGGAAGAGGTTTGTTCGTGTCCACCTCATCAGATAGTAGGGTGTCTGGCAATAAATAGATAGATAAATTGTCTTTTCCAATGGATGCCTCATTTGGTAAAATCCGGAATATCGGCATCACCTACATCAACAAAGTTTATCATTCATAGGCCTAGGCAAAAATATTGTTTTTTGCACCAAGCCGAATGTTGATTAATTCCCGATGTTTGTTACATTTCACACCAACCTGTTGACATGTTGACCTAATAACCTGTATACTGACCTGGTAACATGTGTACAGAACTGATGACCTCTGTACTGACCTGGTGACCTCTATACCAGGTCGGGAGGGCAGGATAGGGACAACCTCTGACTTCACACACCAGGATGACTTCACCCCCCTCCCTCATGAACACTTCAGGACCAGGCTCAACTCTCGCCATGGCTTCTGTGGGGGCAAACAAAGTTGTTTAGACTCATAGACGGAATGATTGATAGATAGATAGATTAGTATATAGGGATAAATGCACACACATTTTAAAACAATATGGCACATATATATATATATATCAAGTATATCTCACAAATAAAGGTGATCTAATCAATGTTTAGATACCCCCGGCCGAGATCAAACCTCTGACATTCAGAACAAGGTCCAAACTTTTAACCCTGGACAGGATTCGGAGGGGTAAGCCATACCTCAGTCTTGGCCCGTCCACCCTCCGAGATGGACCTCTGCACCGCGGTGCTCCAGCCAGAGGCCCCAGAAGTTTCGCCTTGTGCCACCGATGACCCACACAATCCTCGTAAATTATCGTTTCACATTCGCGGAAAGTTTGACATATTATGTAATATACGCCTTTGTATTAGAGATAGGATATTCGCACGTTTACACAAGATGGCTAGGTTGTGTGACATCATGTTCCCACTGTCGGCTGATCCCTGAGTTGCCATATGCCTCCACAATGGTTTTTTGTTCCAATTTTTTTTTTTTTTTTTTTTTTTTTCAGATTTCGCTATGGCTCGCAAGGAATTATCACAGGATGACATCTCAACAATGCTGGAGGACTGGGAAGACGTTTCTGATAGTACGGACGACTTGTCCAAAGACCATGTGGAGCACGACGACATAGAAGACGACTTGGTGAGCATCGCGCCACGCGACAACTCTCCCGAACGCGAGGTTCTCCCCACCCCGTCCCTCCCCAGAGCCACCACTCCCTTGCCCTCCCACACCACCTCACCTTGCTACCACCCCACCTGCACCTACCACGAGGAGTACCTTAGCAACACTACGGCAGGATTTCTCCTTCCATGGGAAAGGGCCACCAGGGCCACCAGGGCCACCAGGGACACCTTTGCAGCCACTGTCGCCAGGTCTCCACCCATCGTCACCCCCTCGACTTCCAAGGCAGGCCTGCCTAGAAGGCGAAGGATAAGGCCTCCCTCTGATGACGATACTACTGACGAGGAGCGAGTTGACGACTTCACACCTGCCACACCAGATAACAAAAGACACTTGTCCACACCGGCGCCAAACGCCACTCCAAGGGGCAAATTGGCACGTCCACAGGGGGAGGAAAACATCAGCCCTTCAGAGCTGAGTAGTCGCAAGAGGAGACGAGGGATACTTCAACCTGGCATAGGAAAATCTTTCAAGGTTTTCGGCACGTCTGTTGTCAAGGCGAGGGATAGGACAACATGGCATAGAAAACTTAATCCTGTCTTACCGAAAATTACAGATTGCTACAGTACCCCAAGTCGTCCTACTGCAGCTACTACCGCAGCACTAACACCAGACGAGTACCTCGGATTATTTATGGATACGATGTTAGCCAGGATATGTGTACATACCAACGAAAAAATAGAGGTGTTGAAGCAGAAGTACAACAACCAGGACTCGTACACCTTTGCACCTGTTGAGATCATGGAACTGAAGGCACTCCTTGGGATAGTCGTCATGAGTGGAGTAAAGAAAGATAGCCATGTAAGGACGATAGAAATGTGGGACAAGGTGGAAGGTTGTCCTCTCTACGGGTGTAGCCTACCATGGCAGAGAGAAGATTCTCATTCCTGATTCGATGTCTACGCTTCAACGACTCTACCACTCACCAGGAGAGGGTCAAGGATGACAGGTTGGCACCAATCAGACTCACCCGAGACGCCCTCATCCGGCACTGCAAGAAATTCTACCAGCCGCTGGCCCTCACCTGACTGTGGATGAACAGTTGGTGTCCTTTCTCGGAAATTGTAGTTTCCGCATGTACTATTGTGGACATAAGTCCTGCTACACCTGCCCGGCAGAGAATCGCGAATTGTGTTGGTAACATTGCAATACACACCCCTCCCCCAACTCCACCCCTATCCCCGCTCCCACTCTTCCACCCTCCCTCAGCCAGGCTCTCCCTTCCTCTTTCTTTCTTGTTTCACGTCTACAAGCCCCTCCCCCTGGTCTGTTTCCACCACCCTGACTAAAACCACAGGATGATAATATCACGATAACCTCTCTCTCCTTCCTTTCTCTCATTTCTCCTTCGATCATCGTATCTATGTATTTTTATGCATGCTTTCCAAATTGTCTTCTTAAAATTAAATACCATATACTTAAAATAACAATAGGTTACATATTTCATGTTCAAATTTACCATTTTATATAAACCTAGCACAATATAAAGTGTTATGATCAATTCGAATATGGAAATATATTAACCATCTAATTTTATCTAAATCAGATGCAATTGAGACTTTAATACACTTTTGCATTCTCATATTTCAATTCAGTTATGATTAATTAAGCCTATATAGCACAATATCTGGAGTAAGCATGTAATTCACTGTTAAAGTATATATACAGTACTGTTACAAGAGATCACTGACCCACACATAAAATGGGTTCCTTGATTTAATGCATTGAATATTAAAAGTTACAAATATTTGGTTACGTGTGTATTCTCAATACCGGTACTCGCCTGTCAACCCACCTCCCCCTAACTACGGTAGCTCACACTTATCTATTCTTATTTTGTAACTAGTCAACTCAAACACACGGCCACACACATTAATGTGACGTTACATTTTTCTTCTTCAATGTTCCAACTACTCCCTCTCGGGCATAGGTTGAGAGCCTGTACATTCCACCGCTCAACACGGTGAAGCCCGTGAGGTCTTGTTTCAGTCTGGGGAGTGAGACATGTGAAGCATCCATCATGGCTCGAAGGAGCTCCATCTCTGAAGCGGCTGGTTGCTTCGCTCAAGTGCTTCACCGTCTCACCCTCCAGACTCAGACCCTCACTCTCAGAACGCCACCTATTGAGCAGTGAACTCACTAGGCATTGTCCCCCTGTAACATATTTTGAATATGGGAATATTCATACAGTGTTATTTAATCAGGGAACAATGAGGGTATTTTTTTGGCATTTCGGTGGGCTTTGTGGTAATGCACTGATACTAGGTACAGCACAAATTCAATCACAATAATATCTTCCCATTGACATATCGGGATTTGAACCCGGGTCCATTGGATTACCAATCCAGTGGCATGACCACTCCACCACACCTCCCCTACATACACATACTTGCATGTTGTTTTCTTACGTGAGGATATTTGGTGCCTTTCAACTGCCTCAGCGAGCGGTGCTCCCTCCGAGATTAACCCCTTCCGTACCAGGGCTCGGTTTAATTGTTATTTAGCTATATCTAAGCAAGTTGATGCAGCTAATGAAGGATCTGTGGTATTAACCCCTGCAGTACCAGTGACGTACTTTACATTGTATTGTAGCAACTATTAGACGATTATTTATTAACAAATTACGGACGTTCACTTAATTAAAACACATAATTGGAAGTAATGTATCAACAATTACAACAAAAACAATGTAACCTTGTGTCACCATTATAATTAATGGAAGTGATGGCGTGAGAGACAAAATATGTGTGTGTGTGAAATGTTCGTAAATGAAGGAATATAAAGATAAAACAGATTCTACTTGTCAATTTATTAGTTGTATTATTATTATTATTATAGAAGCTGTCTAAGCCTCCCAACAGGGTGCAGATACACCTATAAAAGATGAATCCCCACAAAATACCCGTAAGTACTGGAGAGAGACTAAGACAACTAAGACAAAGGAAAAGGGCTACAATAGTTAGAGAGCCCAGAAGAAATTATCAGTTTGTCAATTAAAACACCATTCTAAAAAGAATAAAAGCAAATCATGATTAAAACAAAAATTTACTGCTGTAATAAAACATTAACTCTGGACTTAAAAGCTGAGATATGGGTTGACTGTACAACCTCGTTTGGCAAATGATTCCAAATGGGAATCATTGAAGGAATAAAACACCGAGAAAACTGAGATGTAGAAACATTAATTGGAGTCATGGCAAGGTCATTAAGACTCCTCGTAAATCTTGTTGCGCGAATTGGAATAAAAGGTTCTGGTAAAACACTATGCAATGGATGCTGAGTATTGTTAAATTTTTAAAATAAAAGACTAAGGGCACCAACCCGACGCCGATGATGAAGATCAAGAGATAGAGCAGGGAGAATAAATGTAATAGAATTAAGAGCTTTATCAAGCAATTTCAAATGACAGTCAGCAGCCGAGTTCCAAACAGAGAGCAATACTCAAAATGAGGCAAAATAAAAGCATAAAAAGATTTTATGACTGTGGTTTCACAAGCGAATGTTTTGTAACACTTGCGAAGTAAACCAATCTTTTGAGCAATAGTAGATGACAAGGAACGAATATGCTTCTCAAATGTCAACTTAGGATCGAGAGTCACTCCAAGCAAACGCAAACCTGACACATCCTCAATTTGTTCACCAGAAACATGCAAACAAGGATGAGGAGGAGCCAAAGTACGTGATCTACTGATTATCATGGAGTGAGTTTTCTTAGGAAATGAAGGAATATAAAGATAAAACAGATTCTACTTGTCAATTTATTATTAGTATTTGTCTGTAACTATCAAAATAATTCATTTGAGAGCTTGTTTTGCATCACTTAAGCTACTTCACTCGTGATTAATATAGATATATTATTTCTATAATTTAATAACTGTTAAAAATATATAGTTTACATGAAAATATATTAATCGAATCCACTTTAATGTATCATGTTCTCGTGTTCCCAGTTGTTGACCATGTTGCCTCACACAGATTAAATGGGATTTAAGTCTGGTGCCTTACTCGGCTACATTCCTTTAGGATCGTGAATGCATTTGTGTTCTGGTTATAATTTGGCAATTCTATTCTGATTAGGAAGGGTATATGTAAATCAGAAGGTTAATTGGTATAATCTTTACCCTTTTAATTCCCAAAGATCTTTCTTATGCTGTATAAAATCGTCTAAAAGGAGCCACAATAAACTATCTATATGCGTCATGAACCTCAAAGGGTAAATGGTGTCGCACGGAAAACCAAAGAATATCCTCCTGTCGGAGTCATTATTCAAATTTTAAACATGTTAGCTCTGTGTTCAACACTTAATACCTCTACCACACATATACACATGTAAATAGGTAATGACGCTATTGTCTCCCTTGCTTGTGTTTACTGTATGATATTTACGTTATTTAGGTGTTCTATGTGATATTCTATAGGTCTTAAGGTTCGGATCTCACTTATCACATTATCGTTAGAATTACTAAGACTTATCAAGTTTAATTAATATGTATGGCATATTACACATAAGTTTAGTGAATTCAAATGATAATGTGATAATCAAGATTGATATCCAAACCTTAAGAGCAATGAAGTATCACAGGGAACACATAGCTAACGCAGATAATATAATACCTTAAACACAAGCAAGAGATGAAATGCCATCGCTACCTATTTTATATGTTATTATGTTTTCTCCACCAACCAACTTTACTCCTAAACTCGATTAATGAAATTAACAAACACATGTGGCAGTCATATGTGTAATAAGTGAAACAGGGCCTGTGATTGGCTATAAGAAGCGTTGGCCAAGTCAGCCAGTCTTCATATCTTGCTTTCATTTTGGGCGTATCATTTATTTATCTCGCTTGTGTTTACTGCATGATGTATATTTTATTAATGTGTTTAATGTGATATATCATGGCTCTTAAGCTTCGGATAACACTGTAGACTGTTAAGTAATCATAACAATTATTAACATGTGTCTAGTATAATGAATGAATAAAGAATAATAAATATAATAATAAAGACATTATCATTTCTGCGACTCTTCAGGGCCAGTGAGCTACGGTATTGATAAGATGGGGAATCATGAGCGTCGATACAAACACCAATTAGGTGCCAGAGGCATGGCTCGAGTGAATGGATAATAGCTATATTTATAAGTTTTTATTTAATTAAGGAAGGAAGTGTAATGATGAAAAGGCTTTATACTAGCTCAATGAGTTATTCTAAATACCACAGATCCTTCTTTATCTGCACAAAATTATAGAAATATAGCTGTAATAAAACTCAACACAACCCCGTTATAGACGGCGTTAATCTCGGAGGGAGCAGTGTTTGCTGAGGCAGTTGGAAGACGCCAAATCTCCTAAAGTAAGAAAATAACATACAAGATTGTGTAATGTAATGTCACATTAATGTGTGTGGCCGTGTGTTTGAGTTGACTAGTTACAAAATATGAATAGATAAGTGTGAGCTACTGTAGTTAACCCCTTTAACAGGATTACGTTATTTTCATCATATTTTGGTTACCATTAGACGATTTTCTGTAGCTTATAATATGCTTGTAGAATGCAAAGGGGTAAGTGAGATCTCAATAGACCTTCTGAATAACATAGGGCCTTCCTAAACTGAATCAAAGGTAGAAAGGCGCCATCGTGCTGAAGGGGTTAAGGGGGAGGTGGGTTGACAGGCGAGTATTGAGCATACACACGTGAACATATATTTATAACTTTTAATATTGTATGTGTGTCAATTATCTCTTTTACTAATATATAACATTTAACAGTGAAATACAGGCATACTCCAAACAGTGGGATATATGGGTTTAGATAATTATAATTGAATTGAAATATGATAATGCAAAAGTAAATTAAAGTGTCAGTTGTAATTGACTCAAATAACATACATAGTTAAAAACTTCCATATTCGAATGGATTATCAAACCTTATATTTTGTTAGGTTTATATAAAATGGTAAATAGAAATATGAAGTATGTAACGATATGATATTTCATATTAGTTAAAAGATTAGGAAAACATTCATAAAAATACAATGATTCGATGAGAGGGAGAAATAAAGAGCGGCTTATAGACGTGAACAAGAACGAAATAAGTAGAGAGGGAAGGAGTGGCTTGGCTGAGAAAGGGTGGTAGAGTGGGGATGGAGTGGGGGGATGGGGGGTGGGGGGGATAGCAATGTTACCAACACAATTCACGATTCCCTGTCAGGCAGGTGTAGGAGGACTTATGTCCACAATAGTACATCCCCAACAAACCTGCCAAGTAAGTGACCTGAGAAATGTTTTTTGTAACAATTTATATTAGAATAACATTGCCAAACTTTTTTACCTGTTTTTGATGATTGATTTTTACCGAGTACTTACCTGTGTTGCCCCAAGTGATTAGCTACTCATTTACTTACCTTTTTACTTGTTTCTATAGCATTATTCCGATTCTTCAGGTACGGGTTGAAGCTGGTTATGGTGTGTGACGCGGAATCCCACTCAATGCTCAAAGCCATGCCCTACTTGGGGAAGGGGACAGTGGATCTTCCGAAGCCAATCACCATGGGGGAGTTCTTCACAGTCAAGGTCACTGAACCCTACACACACATGAGCAGGATCGTCACCACCGATAATTGGTTCACCAGCTTACCCTTGTCACTCTCCCTACGTAAAGCTGGCCTGGAACTAGTCGGGACAATCCGCCAGAAGCCTTACCTGCCCCGCCAAGTCCTGGACCACAAGATGGAGGTCGGGGAGTCTGTGGCTATATTTAACTATGAGGACAGGGTGACTCTTCAGTGTCACAGAGCCAGCACGACCAAGAGCATGCAACTTTTCTGTCCACCATTCACCACAGGCCCACTCTTATTGAACGGCAGAAGTCTGACATCCAGATATTTTACAATGCTATGAAGGGTGGTGTGGACACCTTTGACCAGCTCTGCAGCATCGCTAATGTTGGCCGGAAGACCCGACGGTGGCCCATGTGCATTTTGTATGGCATACTGAATATAGCTATGGTCAACAGCTATATTGTATACTCGGATTCAGCCACTGGGAAGCTCTTGTACAAAAGGTGTTTAGGAATGTCCATGGTGATTTATAGGCAGATTTATCAGCAATTTGTTCAGTTATGAATTTTATTCTCTCAATTTTTTGCCGAAAAATTTCGGACATCTCAGAGTTAAGTGTACATAATGCTATAGCATTGCTACCTACTAGTTCCAATTTCAATATTTAGGTATTCTCTGTGTTTCAGGGTAGTTTGGTACTATCCACTCCAAATTTCAGCTAAATCCATCAATATTTAGGGACCCTAATGATTTTTTGTAAAACATTGATCATATTTTTTGTAAAACATTGATCATATTTTTTGGTGTTTTCAAAATTTCCCCTTTCTTATTCTTTGCACAGCTCGCTCCCCATGGGACCCAGGTAAACAAGCCTCCATCTGGATTCTGGAGAGGCCCACCTCATTCCCCTACAACCCACCAGAGTGCCAGTATCCTCAGGGAACCTTAAATATTTATTTGTATTTGTTTAGTAAAGTTGATAATTTTTGTAAGTTAATTTTCCAAGATAATCATTGAAAATATAAAAATCACTCTGATTTTCAATTTCACTACAAATAAGAATAAGCATTTCTTGTATTTTATGTAGCAATTTAGAAAAATAAATGTATCTTGATTACCTGATTTTTGGTGAATATTTTAGTGCGGTAAGCCACTTTCGGACAGGGTTACTCAAGTTGTACACAAACAAAAAAACGTAACCTTTCCAGGGTTCCACTACACCATGGCGCCATCACGCCATGGTATGGATTAAAAGCTTGGACACTCATTCTGAATGCCGGGGGTATCTAAATATATATATACATATCCATCTATCTATTACCGGACGCTGTGATCCCCGAAGGTGTGGCCACGAACGGAGCGCCCCCATGCACCTCTGTCCCCAGTCAGTCGACACCGCTTTCGCTCATATACATCTTAACTCCATCCTTCCACCCCTCAATTGGTCTAACTCTCCCTCTCTGCCTTTCCACCTAACTCTCGTACACTCTCTTACTCATTCTCTCGCTTCCCATACATTCCACATGACCGAACCATCTCAATGTGTTCCTTTTCACACTTTCCAGCACATTTACATCCACACCACATAGGGAAGGTGTGGTGGAGTGGTCTTGCCACTGGACTGGTAATCCAATGTACCCGGGTTCAAATCCCGATATGTCAATGGGAAGATTTTATTGGGTTGGAATTTATGCTGTACATAGTATCAGTGCATTACCACAAAGCCACCGAAACGCCAAATAAAGACCCTCATTGTTCCCTGATTAAATAGCACTGCATGAATATTCCCATATTCAAAATGTGCTACAGGGGTGCAATGCCTAGTGAGTTCATTGCTCAATATGTGGCATTCTGAGAGTGAGGGTCCGAGTTTAGGAGATGAGACAGTGAAGCACTGGAACGAGGCAGCTTCAGAGATGAGGCTGCTTCGAGCCGTGAGTGAGCAACTAAGCCCCATGCATCCTGCGAAGCCAAGATGGCAGGGGCTGGCTGAAGCTAAAAGTGTTTCACATGTCTCATACCCTAGACCTCACAGGATTCACCGTTCATAACGGTTGAATGTACAGGCTCTCAGCATATGCCCAAGAGGAAATAGTTGGAATATAGAAAAGAAAAAGAAAAACACACCTCTCTCGTACTTCCTCATTCGTCTGTCTATCCCTCAATGTAAATCCGCACGCACTTCTCAAGTAACTCATTTATACCCCTCTCACTCTCCACCAACTCTCCACCAACGTCCATGCTTCGCTCCCGTAAATCAATGTCGGGATTACCACACTGTCATGCAAGGACTTCTTATTTTCCATGCTGACCACCCTATTTCTTGTTACCGATTTCAGCGTTCCTACAACGCTCTTCCCCTGTTGCACCCTCTCCCGCACTTCTACATCCTTACTCCCATCTTTACTCAACACACTGCCAAAATACTTAAATGAGATGACATCCTCCATAGCCTGACCGTTCAACCTCACCTCACACTCTGTGGCTGCACCTCTTTCAAAGACCATAACATTGCTCTTTCCAGCATTTACCTTTAGATTCCGGTTTTCACACACTGTTCCAAACATATTTACCAGACCCTGCAACTCCCATTCACTATCGCTCATCAGAATTGTATCATCAGCAAACAGCAGTACAGGTAGCTTCCACTCGTTTCCCTCCCATATCAGCGGTACAACATCATATCCACTGCTCTTCCTTGTATGTCTTTCATGACTCCATCCATATATATATATTGAACAACCATGGGGACATAACATACCCTTGCCTTGCCCCAAAATTCAGATAAAAAAAAACTCACTCTGCTCATTCTCCACACATTCTGACGCCTTTGCACCCTCATACATGCTCTTCACTGCTTTCAGCAACTTGCCATCTACTCTGTATACTCTCAGTACTTTCCACATACCTTCTCTATTGACTCTGTCATAGGCCTTTTCCAAGTCAATAAAGGCAGCACACAACTTTTGTCACTTCTCTACAACACATTTCAGGTAAAAAATCTAAAGAACTGACCCCACTGCCGATCCCTGGGGTACCCTGCTAAATACATTGATCCATTTGGATGCTCTACTGTTTATGACTACTCTTTGCTTTCTGTCCCTGAGCCAATTTTCTATCGATATCAATACACAGTCTTGTATTTTATGTGCTTTAAATTTTGTCAATAAATATTTGTGGGTAATTTTGTCTAAGGCCTTTTGAAAATCAAGGTATATAATATCTACAGCTTTACTCTCATCAAATAGGTTGAGGTTATCATAGAAGTCTAAGAGATTTGTTAACCCGGCAGCTGCAGGGAGACTCTTAAGAGGTTTTACTGGGCGACTTCGGGGAGACTCTTAAGATCCTGTTTTTTAAATGCATACCAAAACCGCGGGCTTTCAGCCAGGCGGCTACAACTTGGTGTGGGTGTAGTACCACTTGGCAACTCTCGATACCGCCACCCCACACGCTTAGGTTGCTCGCGCTCATGCAGTACTCAAGGACTTGTCATGGAGCCCACACGTCCCTCACCCGCGCGCCCTGATGACACAACCAGCCTTCCTTCTGCTGGTGTCAGCGGCCATGGAAGGCAGATAGTGGCTACCAGAAAGCCATCCTACCTCTTATTCTACGAGAGTAGCTCCGAGGACGAGGCCCTGGCACGTAAGGCACGTAAAACACGTGCAGAAAAGGGCACGAAAGGCACAAGTACACAGGGGTCAGTGTCCTTCAGGGACACTGCCACCACCACCCAGGCAGCTGCTACCACCGCTACCACCACTACCCAACTACCACCAACGCAGGAGACCGCCCTGGGGCTGCAGGACGTGCGGAGGCCACGGGGAAGAAAGGGAAGGGCACGGGTAAAAAAACAACTCGTACCTCTGCCACTACCACCGTGCCACCACCACCACCACCACCACCACCACCACGAGCCGCCCCTGCCCCTGCCGCCGCCGCCTCTGCCCCTGCCCCTGCCCCTAGGAAGAAAGTGAAGGGCAAGGCATCAGGGACAACAATAATATTGCCTGCCTCACCCACCACTGCTGGCCCTGCCTCCCCTGCCGACGCCGCCTCTGCCCCTGCCCCTGCCCGTGCCTGTGGGAAGAAAGTGAAGGGCAAGGCGACAGGGACAACAATAATATTGCCTGCTTCAAGCACCTCTGCCCCACCCACCTCTGCTGGCCCTGCCGCCCCTGGTGACGCCGCCCGTGCCGGCCCTTCTACCCCTGCCCACAGGACACCTCCGAGAGTGAGACTGAGGAAGCCCCTTACTCCGTCTAAATAAAACGCCCTGCTATTTCCTAATTCCCAGGATGGTGACACCCAGGAATATGACGACGACGCCGACGCACGGGCGTGTGGGTGGGGGGGGCGGCGTCGATAGTGACAGTGAGTCCGAGCCAGGTGAAGAAAATGAGGAAGGGGCATTCATCGAGTGAGGAGGGCGACGACGATGTGCTATACCAGGATCATGACAGTGATTTGTCTGAAGGTGGCGCAGACGTAGAAGACGTTCCAATCTCCGACGCTAATATTCATACGTTTTTGTGGTCTGACGGGGCCGATTTTTTGGTCTGACGGGGCCGATTTTGTGCCTGACTTGCACCAGTTTGATGCTGGCAGGTCAGGTTCAACTGCTGACTGGCCCTGTGATGACAATTCAAACGAGATGGATTTCTTCCTCACCTTTTTCGACTTGCAGCTAATGACGTACATTATTGCCCAAACCAACGCCTACTACAGGTAGGTGAGGAGCAAAATGGACGTCATTTCTCCAAGAGCGAGAATACGAGGCTGGATGGATACGACTAACAAGGAATTCATGACGTTTTATGCATTGTTGAATCTCATGGCTCTTTGCAAGAAGCATGTGCTTCAACATTATTGGAAGCACGACCCCCTCATCGCCACCCCAACTTTTAATAAGTACATGACTCGTGACAGATTTTTTGTTGCTGCTTAGATTTATGCACTTTGCAGACAATGAAAATCCTAACAGGGATGACAGAATATGGCAAAGTTTGGGAGGTGTTCACCATGTTGATGGCGAGGTACAAGAAATACTTTTACCCCTTCAACAAGTTGGTGATTGATGAGAGTCTCGTGCTTTTCAAAGGTCGTCTTGTCTTCAAACAGTATATCCCCTTGAAGAGGCACAGGTTTGGAATCAAGCTGTTTGTGTTGTGTGACTGTGAGACCGGTATAGTGCTTGACATGATCGTTTATACAGGAACTGATATAGATGTGCCAAGAGTCGGTGCCAATGACCCCATGGGCATGTCAGGGGCCATCGTAAAGAGAATGATGGCACCTTACATGGGCCATGGACACGTATTGTACAACGATAATTGGTATACTTCTCCTGCTCTCTGAAAGTTTCTTCGTGACAACCAAATGGGGTCATGTGGGACTGTCAGCAAGACAACAAAGTTCATGCCCAAGTTCGTCGGTCAAATCACTCCACTTCTGGATCCCTCCTCCAGTGACACACTTTCTGAAGACGACCTGGCCCAAGAACACCGCAAGAGGAAGGAACGATGAAGGCGACGAAGGAGGCCCAGCAAGTACAAGATGCTGGAGAAGTCCGGAAAAGTGGTGGCTCTGAAGTGGAAGGACAAACGGGAGGTTCATCTGCTTTTGACAGTCCACACAGGGGCCCAGATCGACTCTGGTAAAATCCACTACCGCACCAAGAAAACCATAGAAAAACCCAACATGGTAGCGGACTATACCAAAAACATGCACCTGGTGGACAAGTCAGATTATCAACTTGCAGGTGTTGAGCGTCTGAGGAAGACTGTGAAGTGGTATCACAAATTATTCCTTCACCTAGTCGACATAACGATGCTCAACGCCTATAATATGTGGCTGGTAAAGAAAGAGACATGGCTCCAAACCAGAAACTAAAGTTTCGGGAGTTCATGTACAACGTCTCTTACCAACTCCTGGAAGAACATGGCACCCTCACTCAGAGGAATGTGGCCTGGCGTGGTGATCACGTCCCTGACCGTATCCAGGTTGGGGTACAGAGACACTTTCCAGTCCACACGGAGCTCGTTGGGAATCGTCGAAAGCAGATAAAGTGTCAAGTTTGTAGCAACACCACCAGGAGATCCACGGAAACTCGAAAAGTCACCTCGAAGTGCAACGAGTGCATGGTCACACTCTGCTTGGGGCCCTGCTTCCGGGACTACCTCATGCTGAAGCACTATTGAGTGCCGCCCCCCTGCCCTGGTCTCATGCCCTACCTGACCTGACCTGACCTACCTGATCACGCTTTTATGTCACTAAATATTTGTTACCTCATAATTCACCAAAGTACAATGTTATCCCTGTGATATAATGTGTTGTGTCTTTTTTGTCCTAATATAAATATTGTTGTATGTTATTCTCTTGTTATTTCTACCTGAAATATATTGTATGGTAAAAAATATATTTATATGTATACTATCCTATGTTCATCTTGCTTATATAAAATACAAATACAATAAAATACAAGCTCATGTCATTGTATTCATGCAATATGATATATTCTATGAATATTTCATATTGCTTGAATACAATGACATGGGCTTGTAAACAAAACAAAATATCAAAATTTGTCTAAACATTACAAAACCTTCCCCATAACCCCCTCATGGATTCGAACCAACTGTCCTGGCCTTCCCTCAGATTCACAGTCTGTCACCTTACCGACTAGGCCACGGCAGCTCATACAATATGTCACCGAAAACTTGCTCTGTACATTCGACCTGTCACTTAGTACACAACAACAAAAAATTGTATCCCACCAATTTACTTTTGTAAATTGATGGAATTATCAATCCTATCATGCAAAGGTATATAAAACTATCTCTCTCAAAAATAAATTTATTATATAACTTTATTCGTATCAAAAATTGCCCCAACACTCTCCTCTCTGTGTGACACCAGTCTTATCACACGTTCACTCTGATAATCCTTCCCCTTCACCCACCCACCGCCTCTCTCTGCCTCTGCCCTTCACTCTCGTATATCGGGGTTATTTATAATACAGCATGCATAAAATAACCTTCACAAATACATTTGTGTTGTATAATCTAGTAAAATAATAATGAAGGACAACTGTGTTTGTGTCGAAAATTGCTCCACCATCCCTCTATATCTCGCCTACACCCTTACGCGCGTATATTCGATTTTATATAGTGATGCGTATCATACAAAATACATCAAGTAAGTTTCGAATATACATTTCTGTTGCATATTACTTGCAAATAAAAAAATCCAACTGTTTTATATGGCAATCTGCCTACCCTCTATCAAGAATAATACGACACCAGTCTAAATATAGCTCACTTTATTGACACACAGAGATTGTTTCCCTGCCTCCCTATTCCCCTCCTCAAAGCTACTATAATTTAGTTCTTTATTACTGTCAATGGCATATTTATTGGTGTGCACTCTTCACATGTGTCTAATGCAATGTCTGCTTGCATAAATGCAAGTATGAAAGTCATCTATACGAGCAACATAACGGAATAGTTCAATGTAAACCCCCCTCACTCTCACCTCCTCCTTACCCCTACAGTCTCTCGAGCAATAACAAACACCTGTACTCGGCCAGGCCATAAGAGTTAGAATCCCTTGACATCCATGCCTCGGGCGCCGCCAGCCTCCTTCACTCCTCCCTTCATCCCACCCACCTCTTCCTTTCCGCCTAAACTCATTCATAATTCGCCTATATATCGCATATTTGGTCTATATGCAGCATATTCCTTATTATATGGGTCGCCTACATACGTACACATACTTTATATAGCATGACAGTGCTGAAAATACGATATATACATGATATTACGGACAACACACCATCCCCTCCCCTTCCTTCCCGCCTAAACTCATTCACCTCTTCCTTCCCGCCTAAACTCATTCATAATTCGCCAATATATCGCATATTTGGTCTATATGCAGCATATTCCATGTTACATGGGTCGCCTACATATGTACACATACGTACACATACGTACATATACTTTATATAGCATAAAAGTGCTCAAAATAGGATAAATACGCGATATTACGCCTAACCCACCCTCCCTTCCCTCTGGTTCTACCCCCTGGGCGCGCGAATATTCCCCCGGGAAAGCTTGCCGCGCGATACCATTTGCGCCACATTTTTCAACTACGGACCGCTCCCCCCCCCCCCCCCCAAGACATTTTTTGTTGGGTCAAATATATATGGCTGGATGCGTGCGAACATTCCCTACACGCTGATATAGTTTTCATCGATATTTGAAAGGGTTACCAAAATGGTCATACCTGTGCACTGGGGTGTGGTGTATACTATAGGGGCTATTCAGCTAAGAGGTTAAGTAGGAGAGTTTATTACGAAAAACGTGTTGAGTATCTTTAACCTAAGAAGTGCGCATGGGGGGTATGAGACACCACACTCCTGTGCTGACGTATTTGAGCTGTTCCCATCACTAACATCGTTATTTTACCATAAATAGCATTAATACTTATCCATATGCGCCTATTATAGGTTGATTATAAAGGTATTAACCTGTTACAACAATAACACAAGTGGAAACAGTGTTTGGATGGTCAAAATCGGTGATACAGGCCGGGAGTTACATAATGTATGGCTGAGGCAACCTCCCTGCCCTCCACCCCTCCCCTTGTCTGGAGAGACACTGTTCCGCAATAGTCTCTCTCTCGCTCTTTCCCACGCTTGGTAACAGTGATGACAACGCCCTGCTACCAACTCGCTAATGTTAGCACGAAAATAGACCACAGAATAAGGGAATAACAGGGAAAATAGGTGATAACTGAAGGAGGGGAGGAAAGTGGGGAAGGAGGGGAGATGGAGGAGTGATATTTGGCATGAACCAAGGGCAAAAAAAAAAAAAAAAAAAAAATTTTTTTTTTTTTTTTTTTGGGGGTGTTTTAAATGGATTTTTGTTTCCCCTTACTCTTAAGAGTCTTCCCGCAGTCCGCCGGGGGAACTCTTATGAGTCTCCCTGCAGTTCCCGGGTTAAGTATGTTGTTTTCGTCTAAGATGTTTACGAGTTTGTCTCTTATGATTGTTTCAAGTATTTTTAATTTAATTTTTAAATGTCAGTGTGGGAGACAAAAGGCAGAACTGCCTGTAGCGAGTGCCTACCCCAGAGTTGAAAGTGTGATGGGGCCAAAATCAAGGGATGTTCGAGCCAAAATGCCCGGACACATGGAGTTTGAAGCAATTTAAGTCATAGAAAGAAGGAAAGACTGATTCTGGGAGAGAGTTCCAGAGCTCAGCTGTTGAATAGAAGAAAGAAGAGTAATGTTTCACTCTTGGGTTGGATAGTTTCACAGAGTAGGGGTGGGATTGGGGTGCAAGACGGGTACCACATACCCTACGTAGAGGAGGTGGTATACACTGGGAGAGCTCTAAGGAACACTGATTATTGTAGTAGCGATAGAATTGCGAGAGAGACGTAACATTGCGGCGAAGAGAGAGAGATTGCAGAGAGTCGGTGATTGGATGGGAGTTAATGATACGAAAGGCTTTCCTTTCTACTTTGTCTAGGAGTGCGGTGTGTGACGATCCACCCCACACATATGAACAATACTCAATACAAGGATGCACTGTGCCCCTGTACAGAGCAAGAAGCTGTGCAGGGGTTAACAAAAAATTGAGGCGATTGAGCACACCCAGCTTCTTGGAGGGTGCCTTTGCAAGTCTGATAATATGGTCCTTCCAAGTGAGAGCAGAAGAAAAAGAGACACCAAGATTATTGAGAGAAGATGAAGGATTGACTTATGTATTGTTGAAAGGACGGGTAAATAGATGGAGAAATTGGGATTTGGAAGCATTAAAGGCAACAAGGTTTTCTCTACCCCAATTGGAAATAGTAGTTAGATCAGAAGATAAGTGTTGTACGGCTTCATTACGTAATTTTTGAGGGATTGCTGGCTGTGGCGTTCTGGAAAACTAATTGTGTAGTTTAAAGTAAAGTCGTCTGCGTATGAATGGATGGACGTATGAATGGATGGGATTGGAGGTACAGTTGAGAAGATCATTTATGAAAATTAGAAAGAGAATGAGAGATAGGACAGAGCCCTGATGAACACCGATGTTGATAGGATGAGGAAGTGAGCGGTGGCCGTCCACAGCCGCAGCTATGGAACGGCCGGAAAGGAAATTAAAGACAAAGGCACAGATGGAGAGATAGAAACCAAAGGAGGGTAGTTTAGAAGTTAAAGATTTATGCTAGACTCTATCGAAGGCCTTTGATATGTCTAGCGCAATAGAAAAGGTCTCACCGAAGGCCCGAAAGGAGGTTGACCAGGAGTTAATAAGATACGAAAGAAGATCACCAGTAGAGACACCCTTAACCCTTTCTGTACCGGTGCCGTCCTTGTAACTTTATTCTGGCTACTTTTAGACGATTTTGTTCTGTTTAAAATTGGTCTCCAGGATTTAGCAGGCTTAGAACTATCATACATAACACTTTTTACTATGACAGACCCTTCTCAAACTGCACAAAATCGTCTAAATATAGCTAAAATGAAATTTAAAAAACGTCGCCGGTACAGAAGGGGTTAAGGAAGCCATACTGGCGATCTGAGAGTAGATTATGGGAAGAGAAATGCTTTAGATATTTGGAAGCAAGAATAGTTTTTAAAACTTTAGAGATACAAGAAATGAGAGCAAGTAGACGATAGTTGGAGGGTTGAGAGCAGTCACCCTTCTTTGGGACAGGTTGAATGAGAGCAAACTTCCAGCAAGAAGGGAAGACGTTAGAGGAGAGATAGAGACGAATGAGTTTGCATAGGCAGGGAGTCAGCACGGAAGCACAGTTTTTTAGGACAACAGGAGGAACACCATCCGAACCGTACGCCTTGCACGGTAGCACAGTTTTTTAGTACAACAGGAAGAACACCATCCGAACCATACGCCTTGCACGGTAGCACAGTTTTTTAGTACAACAGGAAGAACACCATCCGAACCGTACGCCTTGCACGGTAGCACAGTTTTTTAGTACAACAGGAAGAACACCATCCGAACCATAGCCTTGCACGGTAGCACAGTTTTTTAGTACAACAGGAAGAACACCATCCGAACCGTACGCCTTGCACGGTAGCACAGTTTTTTAGTACAACAGGAAGAACACCATCCGAACCGTACGCCTTGCACGGTAGCACAGTTTTTTAGTACAACAGGAAGAACACCATCCGAACCGTACGCCTTGCACGGTAGCACAGTTTTTTAGTACAACAGGAAGAACACCATCCGAACCGTACGCCTTGCACGGTAGCACAGTTTTTTAGTACAACAGGAAGAACACCATCCGAACCGTACGCCTTGCACGGTAGCACAGTTTTTTAGTACAACAGGAAGAACACCATCCGAACCGTACGCCTTGCACGGTAGCACAGTTTTTTAGTACAACAGGAAGAACACCATCCGAACCGTACGCCTTGCACGGTAGCACAGTTTTTTAGTACAACAGGAAGAACACCATCCGAACCGTATGCCTTCTTAGTATTAAGCCCAGAAAGGGTAGGAAGTACATCTTTCGAAGAAATTAGGATACCAGGCGTAAGTAGGAGAGAGGAGGGTCGAGAGGGAGGAATAGCATCAGAATGATCCAAGGTGGAGTTTCTAGCAAAAGTTTGGGCGAAGAGTTCAGCTTTGTCAGAGGAAGAAGTGATGGTTGTGCCATCAGAGTGGAAAAGGGAAGGGAAAGACATGGAAGAATTTTTTTGGAAAGGTTTCTGGCTAGATGCCAAAAAGCTTGGGAAGAGCTAGAGTTGGATAGTTCCGTGCTTTTATTATTGATAAAAGAGTGCCTGGCAAGTCGAAGAACAAATTTGGTTTCCGGGCAAAGACATAGGAAGAATGAGATTTTTTAGTTTAAAGGTGTCGGTACCGTTTGAATGCTTCCTCCTTGTTGCGGACAGCAGTAGAACAAGCTTGAGTAAACCAAGATTTGTTTGCATTTGTCTGAGAGAAAGAAAATGGATTGTATGCTTCCATGCTCGAGAGGATTACCTCGGTAATGTGTTCAGCACTATTCGAGGGTCCCCGGCCACGGAAGCAAAGGTCATTCCATGGGAAATCACAGAAGTACAGCCGAAGAGCCTCCCAGTCGGCAGCGCCAAAGTGCCACAAGCGCCGCCGGTTAGGAGGATCGGGTGGCCGTATTGGAGAGATTGGACAGGTGACAGAGATAAGTTTATTTTTTGGAAGAGCCCAAAGGAGAGAAAAGATTGACAGTATAAGAAGAAGGGTTAGAAGTTAGAAACAAGTCAAGAATGTTGGACCGATCTCCGAAGCGATCCGGGATACAAATGAGGTTAAGCTAATTGGATGATAGTTGCTAGGTAAGAATTGGCTGCCTCTGTTAATATTGGTGTTACGTTGGCGAGCTTTCGCTGATCAGGCATAGTCCCAGAATGTAAGGATTTACATCAGTGCTTTGGAGAGCTCATACTTAGCTTCCTTTAGAACTCTAGGCGAGATCGTATCAGGTCCTGGCGATTGATTTACCTTGAGTTGATCTAAACATTTCAAAACTTCTCTCTCTGTAATGTTGCTACTGCTTAGAACGTCAGAATGATCTATCTGCACCGGGGATGCTGTAGGAATATTACTAAGGTATTCTGTTGTAAAATCTTATGCAAAGAAGGTGTTGTGAGTGTTACTAATTTTTGCTTCATCTATAGTGTAATCTCCTTTCTCATCGTTGAAATCTCCTAGGATGGAGATTTCTGCGAAAAGAGAGATGAATAGAATGTGTTCCACTTAAAAAGTTAGTTAGTCAAAGAATTTTGGATAGTTAACTAGTAGAATTAGGGGAGACATCATAAACGGCAGAAATCATTAGTTTGAGAGTGACAAGAAAGCTTTAGCCAGAGAATTGAGAATTCAGAAGGGTCAAAGTTGGGAATAAGAGAGAAAGCGAGATTGTTGCGCATACAGTATACGCAACATCCACCTTTGGCTTGAAACTGAGGATAGAGTACAAAGGAGTACAAAGGAAATCAAGCAACAACAGATCTAGTGACCCTTCTAGGTTGCTTGTCCTCCAAAACACTGAGGATCAAGTGTCCAAACAGTGGTTTAGAGTGGGTAAGGGAACATTGGAAAGGGAATTACTGCCCTGGAACTAATGTCCGTGGCAGGATCTAGGCGGAGTTTAAATTAATCAGCAGTGATGCAGTCTATAACGTTTCGGGGAAGCCCATTCCACAAGTTGACAACTCGATTGAAGAAGAAATTCTTAGATTCGTGTGAGCTAAAAGATTTACCAATAATTTTGCAACCGATAGAGATAGTAGGAGGACACAGAGAAGGGTTTGTTGTCAGTAGTCCCAGACACCTGAGTGTTGGTGAGAAAGAGAAGATCAGCCGAGTTGGCAGAGGAGAGGTGGTGTTCCACAGAGTGGAAGTTACAGGAAAGGCCACGAATGTTGCAGAAAATTATAGTAAGAGTACAAGATAGTGGTCCAGAGAATTATAGTAAGAGTACAAGATAGTGGTCCAGAACATTATAGTAAGAGTACAAGATAGTGGTCCAGAGAATTATAGTAAGAGTACAAGATAGTGGTCCAGAGAATTATAGTAAGAGTACAAGATAGTGGTCCAGAGAATTATAGTAAGAGTACAAGATAGTGGTCCAGAGAATTATAGTAAGAGTACAAGATAGTGGTCCAGAGAATTTAGGGGAGTCGTAGCCAGGGGTCAAATCAATGGGGGCATTTCTTCCCCCCCCCCCCCCCCCCCCCCCCCCCCCCCCCTGGGTCATAGTTAATTGAAGAAAAAAAAATGTGTAGTATGTACGGTGTTTTTAGTATAATGTATGTATAGGAGGAGAAAGTTTTTTGGAGGGCAAGCTGGGGTTGCCCTCAGTATTGATGAAGCACAGAAAAGATCAGCTAGGGAGGCCAGGTAGTGAAACAGGAGTTCCAGCTGTCCATGTCAGCCACCTATCACGCCTCGGGAGTACCGCCCTGTTCGGCTGGTGCCTACAGCCTCCTCCTAAAAATCCTGGAGGTGGGATTCCCAGTCCCAACCTCCAGGGGCTATATATATATATATATATATATATATATATATATATATATATATATATACAGTATATACCGGTATAAATATATATATCGGAGAGAGGAGTGTTCCTTGGGAACCGTATCTTCAGCAGGAATAGAAGAACAAAGTACGCTACGAGCAGTTCCATACTTTATTACCAAACGTTTCGACATCACACTGGTGTCATCTTCAGTGGTCTACAAATCAAAAGATAATATTACAAACATGAACGCTTAAAAGCTTATTGAAAATAATTGGAACATAAAAAAAAAAAAATATATATATATATATATATATATACCGGTATATATATACAGTATATATATATAATTATATTGGGCAGAATGATAGGGTTAATACAGAGGAGGGGTAATTTAAACAAAGTTAAGCGGGTGCGATGATACCGTAGAGTTAAGGGAGGGTTTTTATTTTGAAATATAGAGGGATTCTAAAACTCTAATATCAACACGTTGACAGGAATCCAAAATATCAAAATTATCTTTTTTCACACCAAAACCACAAGATATAGCGTGTTCCCGTACAGCTGAGTAAGAAGGCGACTTTAACCCATAACTAGCGGCGCGCAACATAAGTCGAGTATAATAAATCTGGACTATCTGGCGGCGCTCGACATAGGTCGTGTGGCAATTTCAGCACGTAATGTTGCTGAGAGAGAGAGACAAGTGGTGGCAGAAGAGTAGCGAGCGTATGACTGCTCCAGACCACCGCGGCGAACCTACTGACACGAATCCCACCTCCTCCCTCCCTCTCTCACTCGCTACATACGGAATTGTATGGGGAAAGTGCCGAATTACATGCTTTTTGCACTCGCGTTGCGCGGTTGTTGCAAGAAAACTAGCCATCATAAAAGGATCGTTATGGTGTCATTGGAAAGCTCTGTTTATGCCCTTTCAGGGATAGATACTTGTTTTACGCTCTGGGTCTTATTTAGGCATGAAAATGATCACGTAAACAGCCCTATTTTGGGTAAAAACACCCCGCTGGTGGCTACATATTATATACCGCCTAGGCCGCTCGTAAGGTGTTAAAGACAGACCTGTTCTACTAGACTGACCTATGTGCTCGTCAATTCGAGTTTTGAAAGCTCGGTATGAGCTTAGATTTAGAAATTCAATCGAAAGTTAAACTTATAGCTGAACAGGAGCAACACTTAATCAATTTAAATGCCTCTCTGTGTGAGTCAGTGTCTAGATTAGATTACTATTGTTTAAAAACTTATGTACGAAGAGAAACGGAAAAACTAACCAAAACTGTGACCATTAATCATGAACGTAAATTACAAAAATTAGGAGCCACTTATGAGTTCAAGTCTTGCGATCCTAAAGATGTTATATTCAACTTTTATAATGTATGTTTGTCCCATAGAGAGAAATATCTACTTTCATTTGGATTAGAATTTGGCCTCCCGATATATAAACATTCATTTTATAAATATTTATTAACGTTTGAATGCCTCGCAAATAGACTTAAACATTGCAAAATCGCTAACGGATTCTCATTCAACAATGTCGTTACTTCGATCCGCAACGTAGTTTGTAAAGAATTTTATGGATTTAAAAGTAATAAAGTGTTCTCTCCCATCTTTACGAAAGCTGATTTTAAAGTTCTGAAAAATGTAGGTAGTAATAATGATTTGGTAATTTGCAGACCCGACAAGGGCAAGGGAGTTGTATTACTTAATAAATGTGATTATGTTGCAAAAATGAAAGATTTGCTTACGGACTTCACCAAGTTCACTAAACTCGATAACGTCAATATATATAAAGCTGCTTTAAAAATTGAAGACATGGTCATTAGATTCATAAATAAATTAGTCTCCTTTGGCACAATAACGGATGAGACTGCTAAGACCCTAAAACTATCAGGATCCTCCCCAGGAATAATGTACGGCCTTCCTAAGATACACAAACCCTCAGTCCCTCTTCGACCTATTATGGCTGCATATAACACTGCCTCTTTCAATGTTTTTTTTTTTTTTTTTTTTCTATATTCCATCTACTCCCTCTCGGGCATAGGCTGAGAGCCTGTACATTCCTCCGCTCAACACGGTGAAGCCCGTGAGGTCTTGTTCCAGTCTGGAGAGTGAGACATGCGAAGCATCCATCATGGCTCGAAGCAGCTCCATCTCTGAAGCGGCTGGTTGCTTCGCTCAAGTGCTTCACCGTCTCACCCTCCAGACTCAGACCCTCACTCTCAAAACGCCACCTATTGAGCAGTGAACTCACTAGGCATTGTCCCCCTGTAACATATTTTGAATATGGGAATATTCATACAGTGTTATTTAATCAGAGAACAATGAGGGTATTTTTTTGGCATTTCGGTGGGCTTCGTGGTAATGCACTGATACTAGGTACAGCACAAATTCAATCCCAATAATATCTAATAATATCTTAGTCCCTTTACTCTCGAGTCTCACAAAACACGAGTTTACTGTTAAGAACTCTTGTGAACTGGTGAATTCCTTATCTAATCTTAAATTTTCAGAGAATTCTTACATGACTGTGTAGTTTCGACAAAGTTTTTGTTCACTAACATTCCTGTAAACGAAACTGTAGATATTTGTACAAACTTAATTTTTGAAGGCGTAGATACATTCATGTGTATGAGTAAACGTATTTTAAAAAATGTAATCTCATTGTGTGTTAAAGACGGTCTTTTTATATTTAACGGTGAGCTCTATAAACAAATTGATGGTACCGCGATGGGCTCCCCCTTATCCCCTACCTTAGCTGACGTATTTTTATGCTATTGGGAACAAATTTGGCTTGATCAATGCCCCTCTAATTTTAAACCCTTATTGTACCGGAGGTACGTTGATGATACGCTAGTAATATTCAAGGATCCTAGTCACGCCCAACTCTTTTTTGATTATATAAATGCAAAACATAAGAATATAAAGTTCACAATGGAAACCTATCCGAAAATACACTTGTTTTTTTAGGTATACTAATCACGAAAATCAATGGTAAACTTTGCTTCTCAATTTTCCGTAAAAGTACGTTTTCGGGACTAGGGACGAGTTTTTTTAGCTATTGTCAAAATAAATTCCAGATTAATGCGATAAAGGCACTGCTTCACAGAGCCTACTCACTCACATCCAGTTACCAATTTTTTCATAAGGAAATTATGTTTCTAAAAGACTTTTTTGTTAAGAATGGTTATAGCACCAACATCTTTTATAAAATTGTAAATAATGATGTGTGTAGAATATACCAACCAAAACATAGTATTCCGACAGTTAGAAAAGAGGAGATATTTTTAGTCATTCCTTACCTAGGCGAAGTCTGGAGTAAAATAGAAAATAATTTAAGAAGATATTTGCTCAAATTTTACCCGCAAATTACTTTCAGCTTCATTCATAAGAATACATTTAAAATTGGTTATTTTTTTAATTTTAAAGATCGACTACCCACTGACCTTCGTTCGTCAATTATTTACAAGTTCGCTTGCCTTAGCTGCCAGGCAGGGTATATTGGAAGCTCATACCGAGCTTTCAAAACACGAATTGACGAGCACATAGGTCAGTCTAGTAGAACAGGTCTGCCTTTAAAGTCGCCTTCTTACTCAGCTGTACGGGAACACGCTATATCTTGTGGTTTTGGTGTGAAAAAAGATAATTTTGATATTTTTGATTCCTGTCAACGTGTTGATATTAGAGTTTTAGAATCCCTCTATATTTCAAAATTTAAACCCTCCCTTAACTCTACGGTATCATCGCACCCGCTTAACTTTGTTTAAATTACCCCTCCTCTGTATTAACCCTATCATTCTGCCCCATATATATATTTGTTTTTGTTATGTTCTAATTAATTTCAATAAGCTTTTAAGCGTTCATGTTTGTAATATTATCTTTTGATTTGTAGACCACTGAAGATGACACCAGTGTGATGTCGAAACGTTTGGTAATAAAGTATGGAACTGCTCGTAGCGTACTTTGTTCTTCTATTCCTGCTATATATATATATATATATATATATATATATATATATATATATATATATATATATATATATATATACAGTATATGTATATATATGAATTGGAAGACCTACGGTATAAAGATTCATTAATTTCATATACAATAAATAAGATCTAACATTATTAATACCTATCCACAACTATGCTTTGTGATGTTTCTGTTTAGGTCTAATTGTGAATAGGTATTTATAAGTTAGTTAAAATATGACTTTAGAGACTATCGACCCTAGCGGATCATTAAGCCAACGAAAAGTAAGGCAGTATGCAAGCCCGCAGTTCCCGAGTCCCTCCAAGAATTATACACCCAGATATACTATGAATATAAACCCTGTAGGTTGCCTCACTCGAGAACCCCAGCCTCTTCCGTATATATAATCTTTTAGTTATAATAGGACTTCAGAGGTTGTCAACCCTATTGGATTAATAAGCCAGCACACTGCAAGACAAGAATACTATCAGAACTGGAACCTCTTTTCGAAAACTCCAGTCCCTAGCCTCCTGTATATATAAATTCGATATACAACTTACTTTCTTATACTGTATAACATTACTGCATCATTATAGGTCTTCGAATTCATATATGTCAACTAGTCAAATAACGGTTACCTATATCTTCCAGTAATACGGGTTTGTCGTTTATGCTTAGAAATTGAGAGTATGATTTATTTGATGAAAAACGAGTTGATTTTTCTAGAAATAAATACATTTATATGTTCAGTTTTAAGATACTATATTTTGTTAACAAATTTAATTTATATTTCACTGCTTAATTGTATTGCTGAAATATGTATCTGTGCATTGACAATTTCTTGCAAAGAGAATGCTTTTACTTTTTTAAATTTAAATTGTGATTGTTTGCTAGATTTGAATTGTAATTGTCTAAGTAATTATGGGTTCAAATCTGTCAAAATAATGAATTATTCTATAAATATACATGCGACCGTTAACTAGTTTCAGCTTATTAACTCTTTCAATGCAGGGGTTTTGGCCTTAATTGAGCTTTATTCCCTGAAGATTTTCAAGCGTAAACAAGAACCAGAACATAATAAAATGATATATCGTGAAAGTATAGTAATTGAGCTTTCCAATTACACCTGTATTATCTCTGTATGACGTCTGGTTGGTCGTTTTACAACGATCTCGCAAATGTCGGCTAAAATCACTAAAAAATATTGGTTTTGAGCTGTTTTTACTGTGTGTAATGATGCAGTGACCTGAGAGACGGCTGTAAGTTACATCAGTGATGGCCCAGACTTGGTGGGTGATGGATGAAGGGGTCCTGCGCTGCCTGCAACTACCTGCCTCACTCCCAGGATACATAATGCACAAATTCCGGTGCCGGTCTGGTGATGGGACACGTTGGTAAGGTGTTATAGTTAAATTTCTAGTTTAAACTGAGTTGTTTGGACAGTTTATTGCTATATGAACCCGGCTAACCTTCTTAAGTAAATCTCATTGATAGAATTGCAAAAGATCCACTGACATTTTTTAGTGTTATTTTTGTTTTGTAAAAAAATATATATACATATACATTATATATTTGTCTTTGTTTTCTTTTCTATGTGACTGAGGGAGACAAAAGGCATAACTGCCTGCAGCGAGTGCCTCCCCCAGAGTTGAAAGAGTGACAGGGCCAAAATCAAGGGACGTTCGAGCTAAAATGCCTGGACACTCGAAGTTTGAAGCAATTTAAGTCATAGGAAGAGGAAAAGACTGATTCTGGGAGAGAGTTCCAGAGCTCAGCAGTTTAATAAAACAAAGACTGAGAATAGCATTTCACTCTTGGGTTAGAGAGTTGCACAGAGTAGGGGTGGGATTGTGTTGCAAGGCGGGTACTACGTACCCTACGTAGAGGAGGTGGTATACATTGGGAAAGCTCTGAGGAACACTGATTATTATAGCAGCGATAAAATAGCGAGAGATGCAACATTGCGGCAAAGAGAGAGAGATTGCAGAGAGTGGGTGAGTGGACGGGAGTTAATGATACGAAAGGCTTTCCTTTCTACTTTGTCTAGGAGTGCGGTGTGAGAGGATCCTCCCCACATGTGTGAACAATACTCAATACAAGGACGCACTGTGTCCCTGTACAGAGCAAGAAGCTGCACAGGGGTCAAGAACCCCTTGAGGCGGTTGAGCACACCCAGCTTCTGAGAGGCTGCCTTAGCGAGACTGGTAATATAGTCCTTCCAAGTGAGAGCAGAAGAAAAAGAGACACCGAGAATATTGAGAGAAGATGAAGGGTTGATTTTTGCATTGTTGAAGAATAAGGGATAGTCCTCTGGAGGTTCCTGCGGTTAGTAAGATGGATAAATTGAGTCTTGGAAGCATTAAATGCAACAAGGTTTTCTCTACCCCAATTGGAAATATTAGCTATATCAGAAGATAAGTGTTTTGTGGCTTCATTAAGTTTGTTTTTGAGGGACTGCTGGGGGGGGGCGTTCTGGAAAACTAATTGAGTGCTGTAAGGTAGAGTTGTCTGCATATGAATGGATGAGAATGGATGTACAGTTGAGAAGATCATTTATGAAAATTAGAAAGAGAATACTAGATTGGACAGAACCCTGAGGAACACCGGAGTTGATAGGATGAAATGAGCGATGGCCGTCCACAACCGCAGCTATGGAATGGCCAGAAAGAAAATTAGAGACAAAGGCACAGATAGAGGGACAGAAACCGAAGGAGGGCAGTTTGGAAAATAAAGATTTGTGCCAGACTCTATCAAAGGCCTTCGATATGTCTAGTGCAACAGAAAAAGTCTCACCGAAGTCCCAAAAGTTGGATGACCATGTGTTAGTAAGATATGAAAGAAGATCACCAGTAGAGCGACCCTTAAGGAAGCCATAACTATCGATCTGAGAGCAGATTATGAGAAGAGAAATGCTTAAGATAATTGGAAGCAAGAATAGTTTCAAAAACATCAGAGATACAAGAGATGACAGCAATTGGACGATAGTTGGATGGTTGAGAGCGGTCACCCTTCTTTGGGATATATATATATATATATATATATATATATATATATATATATTGAGAATATATCACAAATACGCGGTAGAAGATCTTAATTTCATTGGCCGTTATCTTCTATCCTCCATCTCCGCCTATGTTAGGAGAGCCCTCACGCACTGCTCTACCTGGGCCGACACCCACCAGGAACTAGAAAGACTATCCCAAGTTTTAGTAAATAACGGATACTCCAACTCCGACATCTCCAGCACCATCAACCACCATCTTGAAAAATGGTACACCCAAAGCCCTCCCAACATTGACCCCCCCCAATGAAATTAAGATCTTCTACCGCAATTACATGTCCTCTGAACACAAATATGACGAGGCCGTCTTAAAAGAAATAATCTCCAAGCATGTCCACCCAACCAACCCGGAAAACAAAATCAAATTAATAATTTATTACAAATCCCCCAAGACCTCCAACCTCGTTCTCCGCAACAAACCAGCCTCCACCAAGATAAAGAGCCCGATGACCGACGATCACGTCATTTACCAACATACCTGTAATTATGAGGACTGTGGACCTCATTCCTATATTGCTATGACGCAGACTCGTCTTTCACGTCGGTTAACTCTTCACCTTCAGGCTGGAGCCATCAAAGACCACTATCTCACCCCTAACCACCCTCACCTCACACGCAACGAGTTAGAGAAACACACCACCATACTCGATAAAGAAAGTGACCCAAGGAGATTACCTATACTCGAAGCTTTATATATCCAAGCCTTACATCCCAACATCAACAACCAAACTCTGGACCTTCAGATCCTTCCTTCTGCCAAAAGGCACTACCCTACAGGACCTAACACCCCTCCTCAGCGACAGAAAGCAAAGAGTAGTCATAAACGGTAAGGCATCAAAATGGACCAATGTAAGTAGCGGGGTACGCCAGGGATCGGTACTAGGACCAATTCTCTTTCTAATTTACATCAACGACATAGATGAGGGTCTCACCTGTACAATCTCAAAATTTGCTGACGATACAAAAATTGCAAATAGCGTACTCTCAAAAGAACAAGTTGACGATATGCAACACAATCTAGATAAATTGTCATGTTGGGCCCAAATTTGGCAAATGAGTTTCAATGCTGATAAATGTAAAGTACTACATATCGGATACCTAAATGAGAAAGCAAACTATTCGATGAATGGCACTCAGCTTAAGAATGTAAACAGAGAAACCGATCTGGGAGTAACAATATCGAGTAACCTAAAACCGAGTCAACAATGTTCAGAAGTTGTTAAGAAGGCAAACAAAATAATTGGCTTTATAGGCAGGTCATTTGAGCATAAATCCAAAGAAGTTATCCTAACCCTTTACAATTCATTAGTCCGCGCCCTCTTCTGGAATACTGCGTTCAATCCTGGTGCCCTTATTACCAAAAAGATATAAACAAGCTAGAACGAGTTCAACGTAGAGTTACCAAAATGATACCTAGCCTAAAGAACAAACCATACGAAGAGCGTCTTAGAGAATTAAATCTATTTCCTTTAACCCAGCGCAGATTAAGAGGTGACTTAATTCAAGTGTTCAAAATCATCAAAGGCATCGACAATATGAACTGTAGTAAGTACTTCACTATCGACCAATCTAATTACACGCGGGGAAACGGTTGCAAAATTATTGGTAAATCTTTTAACTCACACGAATCTAAGAATTTCTTCTTCAATCGAGTTGTCAACTTGTGGAATGGGCTTCCCCGAAACGTTATAGACTGCATCACCGTTGATTCATTTAAACTCCGCTAGACAAATATCTCGCATCAAACCCGCGACTGACTGCGTTTGTAAATGAATAACTTTATTTTATCCCCCCCTCAGTTACTAACCCATCTGTCCCCTACTAACTTCCTAATCCTGCCACGGACATTAGTTCCAGGGCAGTAATTCCCTTTCCAATGTTCCCTTACCCACTCTAAACCACTGTTTGGACACTTGATCCTCAGTGTTTTGGAGGACAAGCAACCTAGAAGGGTCACTAGATCTGTTGTTGCTTGATTTCCTTTGTACTCCTTTGTACTCCTCGCCCCCCGGTGCCCTTGACGCAGCCCCCCGCGCTACCTCCTTCAGCTTCGTCTTCTGCAGGCGCCACACAACTTAGGCCACGCCCCTCGACACGCAGCCAATCAGCTTCGACCCCACCTACCGACCACCATCCCGCATCCAGTGCGCATGCGTGAAGCGGTTACCCCTTTCTCTCCTAGTTTACCCTTCCACCAATAGCAGACTTTTGCCCCCTGTTTTCTGCCTCCTCTGATCCTCCACCCTCTATATATACCCTTCCTGTTTACCTTTTATATCATTCCTTCCTTACTTGATAATGCTGGTTGTCCAGTGAAACGGTCGTATATCCTGTATCTTCATGTACTGTAATGTAACCCTGTACCACCATGAATTTTGCTCATCTCCTTCATCTACTTCCTGCCACCCAGCGAAAACTCATCAGAGACCTGGAAACTTTGAATAATAAAATTTCCAACGCAGAAATTGCCATTTCTTTCAACCTCATATGTATTAAAGACAAAAAAAAAAAAAAAAAAAAAAAAAAATATATATATATATATATAGATATATATATATATATATAATCGCATTTGTATAGAATCCAGACTGTATACTCTATTTTAGGATCCTAAAGATGGCTTAGTGAAGTACCAAAAATTCAAAATATTTTCCAGATGGTTCCAGGTGTGCTTTCCATCAGTATCTTATCCTAGGGAACTTAAGGTGTTCAGCCTGGCAGGGAATCTAATCCATGAGTAAAAGCCGGGCAACCTGCCAACCAAGCTCTTACTTCTAAGATCGCAGGTTCACTTCCCTGCCTGGACATTTCTCATTTCTGTAAAGTACTCATGTGTATTTGTGAGGATAGCTATTCTTTATCACTCCATGGTTTAGCTGTTTAACACCTTACGAGCGGCCTATGCGGTTTATTTATGTGTACCGCACAGCGGGGTGTTTTTAGCCAAAATAGGGCTGTTTACGTGATCATTTTCATGCCTAAATAAAACCCAGAACGTAAAACAAGTACCTATCCCTGAAAGGGCATAAACAGAGCTTTCGAATGACACCATAACGATCCTTGTATGATGGATAGTTTTTTGCAAGCGTGCAACGCGAGTGCAAAAAGCAGGTAATTCGGTACTTTCAGTACATAATTGAGTATGTAGCGAGTGAGAGAGGGAGGAGGGAGCTGAGATTTGTGTCAGTAGGTTCGCCGCGGTGGTCTGGAGCAGTCATACGCTCGCTAGTCTCCTGCCACCACTTGTCTCTCTCTCTCAGCCACATTACGTGCTGAAATTGCCACTCGAGTTATGTCGAGCGCCGCCACATAGTCCAGCTTTATTTAACTCGACTTATGTTGCTCGCCGCTAAATAAGGGTTAAAACATGGACACTCGTCCTGACTATTGGTGGTGTGTGCCTGGCTGAGAGAATATATATATATATATATATATATATATATATATATATACGGTATATATATATATATATATATATATATATATATATATATATATATATATATATATATATATATATATATATATATATACATATATATGTTCTCTCAGCCAGGCACGCATGACTGATAGTCAGGACGAGTGTCCATGCTTTAAACAGCTAAACCATGGAGTGATAAAGAATAGCTATCCTTTTCCTATTTGTATTTGAGATAAGGAGAAATCCCCTCGAGTATCATGGCACCTGTCAATAGATAGATAGATACAGACTTAGATAAATGATTACATTCCATACACAAGTCGTAGGACCTGTATACCAGAGTACCATACAGGGATTTTTACAACTATCGTAATGTAACTCGGGTTGAAGTGATTTAATGATTCTCGCCCAGCCAAACACGAGTCATTAATATTAAGTATGCATCACAAATATACTGTCTGTGGTTCGAGCCCGGCTGAGAGTATAAAAACCTTTAACCCACTGAGCACCAGGTATTAAATAATAAAAACACACTATTAGACTAGCAGATTTTCGTTTTTTTTTAAACAGCATAAATAGGTAAGGGGAGGGGGGCCATGGGCCTCAATCATCAGCTAGTGCCGGGCGCTTCTTCAAATCTCCTGCGATGGCACACCACAGCTGGACAAGGCAGCATGGCAGAAGTACGATGCGTCCAATTTTCGAGTGACGTTTATTTACACCACCCGAGCATCATGTGTGCCTTCATAGTTCATATATTAGCAACATGTATCACATAATGTCATTGTAAGTGAAGTTACAGTGTGATAAGTGCATAGATTCAAGTTTTATGAGTGCCAACGAGTGGCAAGCCCCACGCGCGTCCTGGTTACCATGGCGACTGGCGGCCATCTTGGGCCAAGACAACAACAGAACGCACGCACGTACACACGACTATCTGACTAACACTAGTCTGCCACCACTCTCACTTTCATTTTCTGCCTCTCTCACTCACTCTGTTTATTGATTTTATACTATGGGTTTTGACATTGTATTTTTAGTGGGGAGAGTGTGGGAGGTGGTGGTGAAGGCAGGCAATGGGGGAAGACCACGTACAGTAGCCCAACTAAGTTTTGCGACATAATATTACGTATGCGGCACCTGTCTAGTTTGAGCTCCCGTCCCAAGCCTGTGTGGTCGTGTCCAGCAGATCCCGTGGTGTCTAAAGGTGCGGTCACACTATGAAGACTTAAGGTAATTACCGCGGCGACTCAAGGAGTGCCGATTGTCTTTGCCGATCATCCGTAACTTGACCAAGAGTAAATGTCTGCCGGAGGCAGGCTGGACGGCATCACGGATCACGGCATCATGGATGGGGCTACACGGAGACCTAGCATAGCAGACCGCCGGCGTCATGCGGCGCAACGAGGCAACAGGACGGCAAAAGGAAGGCAACTTGACGGCCTTCGTGTTACGCAGGTCCCCTACTCGCGCTGGCGCGTGAGCCCCACCACATGGCGCGTGTCGGGGGCCAACGCTTTGGCGACGCATGGCGCCACACGGCGCTGACCGGTCGGCTACCGGTCCCCCTCACGCGCATACCGGTGGGCGCGTGACGGCGCTTGCCTCACGACCGCGGCTAGCTCGGCGACCAATTTTCCATGCCTCTTGCATGTTCAAAGCAAATCGAAACCAGCCACGACCATCCTGGCCACCCATCGTACCGTACTGTACCGTGGGGATGCGTGGGGACCACCCACAATGCGCGGTGACTTAGATGAAGTCCTCCTTAAGACCTCTAAGTCGCCGCGGTAATTCCCTTAAGTCTTCATAGTGTGACTGCCGCTTAAGAGTTAGGCGCCACCACCTGTGCAACCACAGCCAGGTCACACAGACACAGTACTCGCGCACACGCTGGGCGCTACATATGATAATATTGCTCTCATTATTTATTTGTATCATTATAGAAGGCTCTCTCTCTCTCTCTCTCTCTCTCTCTCTCTGAGGTTAAGGTCAGGTCAGGTGAAGGTATTGAGGGATAAGCCATATTAATTGATTTTCACGTGACACTCTATGTAGATTAATTAGCACACACACACACACACACACACACACACACACACAATGAGAAACGGAAGGCAAAGTTCAGTGTTATAAACAGACATTCTACACTGAATTCCTTCATAAAACAATCATGTGTAAATAATTGTGCTTTTTTTTTTAATCTAATTAACACTCTTTAGATAATATGTTTTATTCTGCTTCATCTTGCAGTGCTGGGTTATACGAGTTGTTATATTTGCAACATCTGCATCAGGTAATATTATGTATGATAAGAACGTCTATTAATATAGAGCTAAAGTTCTTACTGTTTCTATTAGATACTATTAGAATATAGAATATTATCGTTACCGTATCATGATTTTAGAATCTTACTCCGTTGAAATTCTGTCTACTATGGAAATATATGGGATTATATCTAAAAAAAAAATAGTTTATATAATGTAAGTTCTATATTACAGAATTGTACAAACACACACAATCCGTAGAATATTGGTTAGCACGCTTGGTTCACAGCCAAAAGGACACGGGTTCCAGTCCCGGGCGGGAAGGAAACATTTGGGCAAGTCTTCTTACACAATACGCCTCTCTTGACCTAGCAGTATAATAAGCCCCTAGAATAAGAGGCCACTTATTGCGTCCTTTAAGGGGTTGGCGGTCTGTTACTAGCTGGATGGGAACCGTACTACAGGTCAACCAAACCCTCAAAATCCAGATATCGGCAAATGGCTGATTACAGATTACAAGTCAGGTCTACAGCCACTCCAACCATGCATTAACACTTCACGCAATATATTCCCAGGTCGAACTTTTTTCGGTAAAACAAAAAACAAAAACAGTGAAGCTGTAATTATTGGAAACTGAGCTATTGATGAGAAAATCCCCAATACTCTCTTGCCCACATCACACCTACAGTAGTCATCCATTCAGCAAGTCATGGTTCATCAGGCTGCTAAGGTTGCTGAACGTGGTAGTATGTTGAGATGAGCGAGAGTGGGGTGTCAGAACGTTTACCGGTGGCAAAAAAAGGTGGGGAGAAGGGCAACTGACAGACCGACATATAAATGGAGCTAAGCCAATAACAACATCATAACAGGACCAAGAAATTAAACAGTATATGGATAACCATCCATTCTCCAACGCCGAGGAAGCTAAGCAACATTTGCAACTTCAAGTTTCTACAGAAACTATATGCAAGAGATTGAAAAAGATGGGATATAAACAGATCACCAGCTGTCAAGCCAAAGCTAACCAAGAGGCACACACAGACGAGACTTGATTTTGCTCGACTATTTGTTGACCACCATGGCATTGACTATTGGGCAAGAGTTGTTTTGATAATGTCAGAGAGGTTCCTTAATAGTACCAGGACGATTAAAATCGTATCACTTAGAACAAAGGTTGCTTTCTATATATCAGCTCATGGCTGAGTGGTTACGGTGCCCATCTCTCCCAACCATACCTGGAGGGAGTGGGTTCGAATCCTGGTCAGGATTCCTCTCTCCGAACCAAGAGTTGTTTTCTCAGACAAGAAAACTTTCAGCTCAACCACGCATGGAAGACTGCGATGTTGAAGGCCTAGGAACACACGGTAAGTGAGTTATTGCTAGTTGATATTGTGCATAAAATATATAGAATAGGTATCAGACAGAGTAATACTTTCCATCATATCACTCTTGGCTAATTACATGTTAACCGAGCATTATAAAACATCTGAATTTCTTTACTCATACACTAATACCCCTAACTTACAAATTAACTCCTTACGTATATTTTCCAAATACTATCAACTAGCATGACTTGATATATTATGCACACTAACCACTCCTGTCTATACCATCGGTTGTTTACCTAAAAAACAACCACGTTCCGTTTAGTAACTCATCCTAGCCACATCGCCCGCCACTATCTGTGCAATACAGGATAGATCTTCCCCTATTACTCCCCCCCCCCCCCTTAGTAAATGCATATAACTTGTTTGCGAATATAATAAATAATACCTTACCTAAACTATCATTAGTGAATAGAGAGACCAGTTTATCGTGCGAATCAATATATAATTTTTAATCCCATAAGGATTGACTCATTTTGGCAGTTTAACAGGGCTTTTCATTAGAGGGTTTATACAACTTAAAGAGGTTTTGTAAGAATTATAGGGACACATACTATGTCATATTTACCATTTGACTTTCATAATCCCTTTCTACTCTGAATAAAATAAGTCTCCTTTTCTTCTCTGAATATAATAGTCTAATGCTGGTCTGAATAAACTGCCAAAAAAAGCGTCCTGATTCCACAATATAAACATAAACAAAAATCATAAAAGAGGGATTTTTTCAGAGGGCTGACTGGCCCACTCACGGCGGATCCCATTGACAATCAGCACATCACAGCCATGTGCCTATCTAATTATGTCTCTAAGCTTTCTGTCGTTATTCATCCTACTGTAGCACTCGGTAGCCAATTTCACATATACTGTACTGTATACCAAACTTTTGCATGCTTACATATTTACTAACACGAAATTGATAACATTTAATGGACTTCTATCGCTATCAGTCCGTTTTACACATCGTCTTTGTGGATCACACTTACAACTTAAGCATCTGTATCATATCCTCTCTTATTTTACACCTCTAATAAATGCAAGCCTAATGTTTTCCCAAGTCCCCTTTCTTTTGTACTGACCTTTTCAGGTATTTCACGATAATCACTACCTCAATAATATTTTCTATCTATCTATCTATTGCCTGACGCCGTGATCCCCGAAGGGGTGGCCACGAACGAACCGCCCCCATGCACCTCTGTCCCCAGTCAGTCGACGCCCCTCCCCCCAACCAGCACCGCCTTCGTTCATGTAGTTCCTCACTCCATCCTTCCACCTCATATTCGGTCTACCTCTCCCCCTCTGTCCCTCCACCTCGCTCTCGTACACCCTCCTAGTCATTCTCTCGCTTTCCATACGTTCCATATGGCCGAACCATCTCAAGTTGTTCCTTTTCACACTTTCCAGCACATCTACCTCCACACCACACCTCCTTCTTACTTCCTCATTAGTCTGTCTATCCCTCCATGTAACTCCGCACGCACTCCTTAAGTAATTAATTTCCACTGCTCTCACTCTTGGTCTGAGTCTCTCAACCAACATCCATGCTTCGCTTCCGTAAGTCAGTGTCGGGATTACCACACTGTCATGCAAGGACTTCTTCACTTCCATACTGACCACCCTATTTCTTGTTACTGCTTTTAGCGTTCCTACAACCCTCTTCCCCTGTTGTACCCTCTCCCGCACCTCTTCATCCATAGTCCCATCTTTACTCAACACACTGCCCAGATACTTAAAAGAGTTGACGATCTCCATAGCCTGACCGTTCAGCTTCACCTCACACTCTGCGACTTCACCCCTTTCGAAGACCATAACCTTGCTCTTCCCCGTATTTACCTTCAAATTCCGTTTTTCGCACACTGTTCCAAACTCATTTACCAGACCCTGCAACTCCCATTCATTATCACTCATCAGAACTGTATCATCCGCAAACAGCAGTATAGGTAGCTTCCACTCAATTCCCTCCCTTTTCAGCGATACACCAACATCCACTGCTCTTGATAGTATTTCTTTCATGACTCCATCCATATATACAGTAAACAACCATGGGGACATCACACACCCCTGTTTCAAACCAACATTCAGGTCAAAGAACTCGCTCTGCTCACTAATAATATTTTACTTCTGTTAAATGTTCTAACCCATTCTGGCTATAATTCCTGTCATTTGGCCTTAGTCGTCAGGCGTTAGAAAAGAATATTATTGATGTTCTACTGTTCTATTATTCTAGATTGTTTTGCCATTCTTCTTTGTACCATAACTTCCAAGCAATCTATGGAAATTGGATAGCAATTTTTTTTTTCTTTTTTTTTTTAAGATCACAACTGATGATGTCTTCCAAATATTTTGTAGTAATTGAGTTACTTAATTCCATGTTATTTAGCCATCTACCTCTGATATTGCGTCTTGGCTTGTCACCACTCAGATTGGTCAAAAGATTATATTTTTTTTCTGACATATAACTAGTGGTTATTGGCTACCCTTGAGTAAGGGAGATGGGTAATGGAATTGAACATTACAAGAATGCATTGAGCTATTGAGTCTCCTCGAAAAGGAGTTAAATGGCACGTAATTAATTACTTGAAGTAATTATTGTTAAATGTACATCCTGAAATTTCTATCGATTTCCCAATTTTCAATAAACTACATATATTTATCTTCATTATATATCTGAAACGGTATTGCCCATTCGGCTAGTGTATCAAATTATTTTTGGAGAGCATGAATCGTTAACAGGATCAATAATTCAACCTATTTTTAGTGTTGTTTGAAAAATTACCAATCTTTTTAGTTAGGCCTAAATCAATGTCGTTAATGTAAAATGTGAACAATTGAGGAACTAAAACTGACCATCAGTGTAAGACCCCAACCTTCACTACACCTCAATCTGATTGTATAGGCTAATGTTAATGTTAATTTTGTGTTTCCTACTAATTAGCCATGGTCTAATTCACGTAATATAGTTCGCCCTATTCCATGAGCTGCTTCTTTAATCAGCAACCTTTCATATGGATATTTATCGAAAACTTTACTGACATGTCATTATATTTGAAGGTATTTTTGTCTCTGTTTATCGATTCGTATGCTTGGGAAAATAAAGGTTAATAGATAGCAAGACGCTCGCAACCAACACGATAAATTCCATTACAGTACTGTACAAGAGTGATGATTAAGCATTTAACAAATGTGACAGCATCTCCTCTTAATTTGACGTTTGTAATTTAGTCAGTAGGCAGCTCTTATTCCCACAAGGGGTAGGGAGTATCAACAAGGAACACATGGTGGAGGCAAAAAAAGAGGCGGCAGAGGAAGAACCCATGCAACAGTTCGCACACAATCATTCGGAAACCTCAATCACTTATTAGCCCCCAAAATCACTGGCTTCACCTCAGATGCTATAAAGGTCCGAACAAATTAAGTCTCTTCGTCATTTAGCTGTATAACATCACATTTTACTGAGTAACATTTAATACAGTTGATGCATATAAACGTTTAGGATAACTCATAACATCTATACCCGGTGTCAGCGAAGAGTAGATCAGGAAATAGATGTATACATTTACTACCCGTTTCTCAAGCACTTTCTGGGTTACACCAACACTACCAAGAAGTGTTAGAGAGGGGCTCTGATTAAAATAATCACTAAAAGTGTATAATAGATTATATAATACCATCTATGCAACTCATTGTGTTCACTTTAAGGTATGTATAGAATGTGGATCTTTAAAGTAGTGACGCTTACCATTCTGGTGTGTTGGTATGTGTGTTGGTGTGTGTGTGCTAATCTGCAAAGTTTGTCGAGCATAAATATATTTATATCTAGCAGAGAGAGAGAGATTAGCCTTCTATTATGATACAAATACATAATGATAGCAATATTGTCATATGCAGCACCCAGCGTGTGCGAGTACTGTGTCTGTGTGCCCTGGCTGTGGTAGCACAGGTGGTGGCGCCTGCTTCTTAGACACCACAGGCTCTGCTAGACACAACCACATAGGCTTGGGACGGGAGTGCAAACTAGACAGGTGCCACATACCTAATAGTTTGTCGCAAAACTTCGTTGGGCTACTGTACATAGCAACATGACACACTCATCCTCAGCTAATCTCTTCTGACCCCTACGATGGCCTGGCAGAATTTTGAAGAATGCTATGGGGTCTGGGTCATCCTCCTCCTCCTCTTCCCCACTGTGGGGAAGAGGAGGAGGAGGATGACCCAGAACTACTGGGGAGCAGTAGGGAAGCGAAACACACTCTATTCCCTTTGTTCCAACATTGCGAGGCGACAAGGTAGGTCAGTCACTTGTGAAGTAAACAGGACAACTTTCTTCCTCCCTCCTCCCGCGCGTCCCTCTCCCCATTCCCCACTGCAGCTGGCTTCTAGGGTTGCCAAGTATTGCCACTGTTTGGCAACATCCTAAGGAATATTCCATACAAATCTCAAGCCTCTAGCTACCATAGGACAAGAGTAAATAAGGTTGAAAGTTGTGGTGAGATAAGCAGGTACACTGTTTTGGCCCTCCTCCCGCACATCCCCACCTGCGCGGCTGAACTTTGGAGTTCCTAAGTATTGCCACTGTTCGGCAACATCCTAAGGAATAGGCCATACCAATCTCAAGCTTCTAGCTACCATAGGACAAGAGTAAATAAGGACGAAAGTTGTGGTGAACTAAGGGGGTAAACTGGCGCCACTCACCAGCGCGGCTGGACTAAGGGGTTGCCGAGTACCGCCTATGTTTTGCAACATACTAAGGAATATCCCATGCAATTCTCAAGCCTCTAGCTACCATAGGACCGGAGTAAATAAGGTCGAAATTGATAATGCAGGTACTGCGGCGTTGGGGATTAGCGCTACATACATTGCCGACGCATCACGTGCGTCGCTGGGGTCCTGTGGGTTAATTGTTCACATGTATTTGTGAGAAATACTCGATATTGATTACTCTCTCACTTAAACTCCACCTATTAAGGTGTTTGTTCACTAGGCACTGTCCTCATAGCATATTTTGAACATGGGAACATTTATACAAAGCTAATTCATTGGAAACAGCGAGGGTATTTTATGGCGTGTTCGTGGGCTTTAGGGTGATACACTGAAACCAAGTACAGCACAAATTCCATTCCAATAATTATCTTTGCATTGACACGTTAGGATCAGAACCTGGGACCTTAAGATTACCAGTCCAGTAGCAAGACTACTCCACCACACCTTCCCTTAAACGAGCATGTCCTATTAATCATAATGTATTTAAGCAGTAATAGTACCTTTGCATCATGTGTTCTATCTGAGACATAATTTATTCAAGCTTCTGTACAGTAGGTTAACCATTTTTGTGAAAGTTATTGGTGTCAAGAATTATGAGGATAAATATATTTCATAAAGTCTATTTCATCAAATAAGTGTAGTGTTAATATTCAGTGTTAGATTTGAGTAACATTATTTACAAAAATCGAATTTAATTCGTTTTTTTGTTTACGTGCATAGCTTGTCCCTATTGAAGCTGTTCCCGGACATCTCAACCAGTAGACCATTTCAACCAGTAGCTCTCAACTAGTGCCCAATCATCCAAGACCAACCAAACCAGTGCCAAAATATAGTACAAACCTAACCTAACCTAACCGTATCGGTTGATTTGGTACTAGTTGAGAGCTACTGGTTGAAAGGGTCTACTGGTTAAGTTGTCTGGTCACCTACTGAAGCACTTACGCGTTTCTTTTGATGAGTGATAGACCAGACAGGGGGCCAAATGTAATTGACATTCAGCATGTTACAATATATTCAACATCTTGCAGACACTACTACTGTTCAGAACCGGTGTACTTACCATAATTACTCAACTTACTTGTAACAGTGAGGGTGACCGGGGTGGAGATGGGAGGTGAGAGAGATATCTGACAGAGATAGGTCCCGGTGTCAGAGAGCCGAGCGTGGTGGATCCTCAATACCCAGCGGGACCCACCACCTGGGTTCACTGACACGAACCTGGCAGAATAAAACAAATGTGTCAAGATCAAATGTTTAACAAGTTTAGGCTTAAACAACATCAGGGAATCATAGTGCAGAAAATAATGTACAGCGATTTATTATTCATATATTCTGGGGACAGCACACCGTTGATTCTCAGTGCCCAACGGAAGCCACCTTCAGAAGACTCACTGACACAAAAATGTAGGAATCGTAGAGGTTAATTAAAAAAAGTCAAGATATATATATATATACAGTATACATATGTTAATTTAGTACCAAATATAACTGCTAGGGCGCATATTCGAACCATATAGGCAGGAGGTCCAGCCACCTATACCACCAAGATTTCTCCTTTTAACCTTCTTGGTGATATAGGTGGCTGGACCTCCTGCCAATATGGTTCGAATCTGAGCCCTAGAAGTTATATATATACAGTATATATATATATATATATAGATATATATATATATATATATATATACAGTATATATATATATATATATATATATATATATATATACAGTATATATATATATATATATATATATATATATATATATATATATATATATATATATATATATATATATAGGCCTATATATATATATATACAGTATATAGTATATAATGGACAGGAATTGATTATTCTGTTAATTACTAGACAGGAGAGAGTGTGACACATCCTAGAGGGACACCTCGAGAACGTATACAGACTAAAACACATTTAACAAAGCCACCCCAACAACTTCGTCTCTCTCCAACACACCTTCTCCCCTTTCAACCCTCTTCGGAAAGTAGATACGAGATGCCGTTGTAAAGGCTTATCCCTCAATACCTTCACTAGACCTAACTCGTGTTGAACTTTCTCCCAAGTTCACCGCGAATATTTTCTTTTTCTTAAAGTAGTAGTGCCTAGATGGGGGAAGGACATAATGACGATGGGGGTTAGATGAAGAAACAATAGAGTTGGGATATATACAACAAATGTATGACAGAGGCAGATAAATCAACAAGGACGCTGAGGACATAGCTGACAGAAATTTGACAGTTCATGCATCTGTCGTTAGTGCAATACACGACACTCTCAGAGGTGTATAAAAGGGGGATATACCTTGTGCTGGCAATGTTGGAACATGGCTGTGCTATAAACACCTGTGCATCCGACCCACCGATGCTCCACTAATGCACACCTGTCCACTGGGATGTTGGTGAAACGTATTTCCGATGGAGGCCGTCCTCACTAGCATCCAGACACTACCACAATTATTAATGCTGTCGCTCATGTATGGACGCCCGCCATGGCGCACGTAAGGACGCCATGGCGTCCTGAGCTACTTTAGCCCTGGCGCACGTATGGACGCCATGGCGTCCTTAAGCCCTGCACGAAATTCGGTGAAACCACATGAAAAACGCCATGGCGTCCATTTAGGACCCAATATTTCTAGTCTACTAGTCCATATGTGCAGGTATCTGGAAAAAATTCACAGCTGGGTGAACGGGAACAATGGAAAACTGTTATAGTCTATTCGCTGTAAGTAGGCGAGAAAACATGACCTCTATCCTCTGTAAATCAAAAACCACTAGAGTAATAATTGAGCTAATATTTCTACCATTTGGGAGGAGTCTGTCAAGGAATAGATATTAAAATTTACAGCCAATTAGCTCTATTTCTTTTTGAGTTACAGAGGGTTGAGTTCATGGTTTTCTCGCCTACTTACAGCGAATAGACTGTAGCAGCCCCAGACCGTGTGTCGCCTGTCCATGGAAACTTTAAAAACTTACTCAAAACTGAGAGGGTTAAATGCAGCATGAACATTTTGGCAAACTAGCCGACCCCTAGGAATGATCGTACGAATCTTGCACCACGTGTGGCAAACAATGCATGACGATCTATGCCTCGTCGCTGCCTCAACACCAACTTTTGTCTAGATTATGACCACCCACGGCAAAAATCCTGCATGAGGGACCAAAGCTTTAACAAGAAATATCTCTCGTATATAATACTTAAGTTATACAGAGTGATGGTGTAGTAAGTGGAAGCTACACCATGTATATCAGTGATCATGGCTCGATTCCAGGCAGTGAGTATTTTAAAACATGTATACAAATTAGGCAACTGAGCAGAAATTCAATTATGTATTTCAGATTTCAACAAAATAATTTATTTCAACATGCATCGCTGCTAATCAACGCCAAAGTTCTCACTGTGTTATGGCTTGAGAATATGGCTGTTTAGTACGAAAAGCACCTTAACCCTTTCAGTGCGACAGATTCTATAGGTAAGATTAAGCCCTAGAGGCTATTTTCCCGTTCATTTCACTCAATATACGTCTCTCTAGTGCCATGTCTGTCGCGCAGACCGAATTCGAACAAGCTCCAATGAAAAGATTGGGTCCAATTCTCCCTTTAACAGTCAGCATACCCTCTTTCCTCCTCACACTACCTACGATAATTGATTAATACTTTGCTGGTTTTCTCACTGAAAGCTAACTACCTACACCACATTTGCGAGTGAAAATTTTATTTTGTTTGTTCATTTCCGCTAGCAATAACTCCATATTTACTGTTATTTTATCATTTTCTGTGTTTACAAGAAAGTATGAATTGTTGAAATTAAAATGAAATTAATTTCATTTTCGTACATGGTATATAGCCGTCACACTTTCATTGAGAATTTGCCCTATTTTCGTTGATTTTAAGGCTTCTAAAACACCTCTTCTTTGTACACACACCCTTCCTGAACCAATGCACCAAGGACACTGATATATGTTTGGATGGCAAGCTTAGAACCTCCTGAAATATCTGCCAACAAGCAAGATGGATTGTTGCAAACAACTGAGTCCGTACTACCAAATCGTGTATGTACGCCGCCCGCATTATAGCCTAATATTTACATAGGATATATACATGATGTACGTCGGCCGCAGTGAGTGAGTTAAAACTGTTTAATTTCTAAATGGGGATGGTGTCGAGGAGTATTTAATTGGATAATCAATCAATGGGGGCATACACCATGAAAGCGCGTAGCCACACTCACCCTCTGACTCCAATGCAGGGGATCCACCCAGTTGAGACTCCAGGCATCTGCCTGGCCCATATCAAGTATCCTATCACAAGATTGGTCGATTTGCCTCAGCCATGAGTTCCGTGGTATTCCATTGAGCCGCCTACAGTCTGATGAGTATGGTCAGCTTCAGGGAGGCGAACCACATGCCCATATAGTCGAAGTTGGCATTCACGGACCATGTAACTAATATATCTCGAATCAGTTTCACATAGTAGTCGCTGGTTTGAAACATAGTCATGCCAGAATTATCCCATGATCCTGTGAAGACATTTAGTACCAAAAGAGTTAATGCGTCTCTTCAACTCACTGAAAAGTCTCCACATCTAACAACCACATAATAGGACAATGTCACATACTTTTGTTGAGTGAATTCATAGCCCCATATGCAAGTTTATGGATCACGCTACCAAGAGAAGTAAATGTATCCAAGAATTTCAAGTCCTCACCACATGCATGAACAGATTGCATCCTATTGGATGCAAATAATTGACCTATGGTTTTAGTCCAAGAGACCTTTGAGCCCAGCGGCTCTGACTCCTCATGTAGTGCCTCAAGGACCAATCTGAGATCATCCAATGTCTCCGCTAGGATCATTGCGTCATCTGCAAAATTAAGGATCAGTGATTTTGAAATTGTTGACATCTGATCCACGGCGACTCTGTCAAACTGTCCGGCCCAGTAATGGGTCCACACAAGTGTTGAAAAGTGTAGGTGCTTCAACACACCCCTATCTCACAACCTGAATTCACAAGGAATAAGGAGAATGCTCCCTCACCACACTTGATAGCACTTTCTGTTCCTGTATAAAGTCCATACACCAGGTCAATAATCACCGCAGGCATCCCGCATAGCCACAGTAGCAGCCAGAGTGTCTCCCAGTGCACCGAGTCAATAACCTTCTTGAGATCAACATAAACTACAAGCAGCCCTTTTTTAAATTCAAGTTGGCATTCCATGAGAACACAGTGTCAGAATCCAATCAATTGTTGACTTATTGTGTGTAAATAAAGATTGCTCAGGTCTCTTATCCCTTAGCAGGTGGCCTTGGATTCACATTAATAAAATATGATAAAATACCTTGCCTGGCAAAGTGAGCAGTAGGATACCACGGTAGTTATTGCAGTCTTGTCGTCCCCGTTCCCTTTCCAGACCCCTTTTCCAGTCAAAAGAAATGGTACCCACCTGCCATACAGCAGTCAAGACTGCCTGTAACCCATGGACTATGGACTCACCCTCAGCTTTTAGTAGTTCTACAGAAATACCACAAATACCAGGAACCTTCCCACCCTTCAGCTTAGCCATGGCCTCCCATACCTCGGCAAGGAAAGGTGTATCTTCACTAATTGGCGGATCAGGCACTCGTTGTTGAACATCCACTTGATGAAGCTGTCCATTTGGGGCATTGGCCATGTACAACTGCTTAAAGTACTCAGCCCAGCGGGCTCTGCACGCATCATGGCATAATGCAAGTTGTAGATCCAACATCTGAACTGAATTAATTTGTGGGGTAGGCATTGAGCGATGTTTCTTCAAAGATTGGTAAGCAGGCCCCTCGACCTCCTAAGCGATTCCCCTCATAAACCTCTCTTTGTCTCTTCTCGTGTTTGCTCTGCGAGACAGGACCCTGTGCTGACCCTGATCTCCATCTAATCTAGCACCACGACTCTTTTCTATTATGCCCAGCGTTTCACCCGATAGGAAACCTCTCCTTGACCTTGGCTTGACTCCAATGCACTTATCAGCTGCAGACAGGGTTCCACGTTTAAAGTTTTCACCCATTTCTACAGGGCCATCCAGGGAGCCAAACGCTTCAAATCGGCTTGAGACTGCCATTGCATACTTCCTTGCACACTCCCCATCTTTGAGCTTCTTAACCTGAATGCTGCGAGCTTCCTTCAGTAATATTTTACTGGGCGAATGTAACCTTCCTTCCGCTATCTGAGATTTCAATCTTCTACCAAATCTGCGGGTGTAGGCCCAGATGGCTATACATTGGTTCAGGAATAGCCTACATGGCATCTTTTGATACCAATCACCATAATACACTTACACCTTACACACAATTACACTCACTCACCTTTATTATCGTGGAGGCGATGGCAGGGCTCTAGGACCATCCCTCATCCTCAGTTACATACCGTATACTATATGAATAAGATATGTGACCGAAGCAACGAGAGTAGTGCCCTGGAATGAGCGTAACATTGCTTGCAGAGATGATTAATAACTAGGGGAGGGAAGGAAGAGATACTCCACTCTCCCTTTCTCCCCTGTCTCACTCCCAACCTTCATATACCTAACAAGATATAATTACATTATTTATTCATTCCCTACAACTAAATATGGGTCATAACTCTTCACATGATTTTTTTTTTTTTTTTTTTTCTATGTGATTGAGGGAGGCAAAAGGCATAACTGCCTATAGCGAGTGCCTCCCCAATAGTTGAAAGAGTGACAGGGCCAAAATCAAGGGACGTTCGAGCCAAAATGCCTGGACACACGGAGTTTGAAGCAATTTAAGTCATAGGAAGAGGGAAAGACTGATTCTGGGAGAGAGTTCCAGAGCTCAGCTGTTGAGTAGAAGAAAGTTTGAGAGTAACGTTTCACTCTTGGGTTGGAGAGTTGCACAGAGTAGGGGTGGGATTGAGTTGCAAGACGGGTACCACGTGCCCTACGTAAAGGAGGTGGTATGCACTGGGATAGCTCTGAGGAACACTGATTATTATAGTAGCGATAGAATAGCGAGAGAGATGCAACATTGCGGCGGAGAGAGAGAGATTGCAGAGAGTTGGTGAGTGGACGGGAGTTAATGATACGAAAGGCCTTCCTTTCAACTTTGTGTAGGAGAGCGGTGTGAGAGGAACCTCCCCACACATGTGAACAATACTCAATACAAGGGCGCACTATGCCCCTGTACAGAGCAAGAAGCTGTGCAGGGGAAAAGAACCCCTTAAGGCGGTTGAGCACACCCAGCTTCTGGGAGGCTGCCTTAGCAAGACTGGTAATATGGTCCTTCCAAATGAGAGCAGAAGAAAAAGAGACACCAAGAATATTGAGAGAAGATGAAGGGTTAATTTTTGTATTGTTGAAGAATAAGGGATAGTCCGCTGGGAGATCCTGACGGGTAGATAGATGGAGAAATTGGGTTTTGGAAGCATTAAAGTTAACAAGGTTTTCTCTGCCCCAATTGGAAATAGATCAGAATTTAAGAGTTCTATGGCTTCACTACTCTCATTTTAGCGGGGTACCCCAGGGATCGGTACTAGGACCAATTCTCTTTCTAATTTACATCAACGACATAGATGAGGGTCTCACCTGTACAATCTCAAAATTTGCTGACGATACAAAAATTGCAAATAGCGTACTCTCAAAAGAACAAGTTGACGATATGCAACACAATCTAGATAAATTGTCATGTTGGGCCCAAATTTGGCAAATGAGTTTCAATGCGGATAAATGTAAAGTACTACATATCGGATACCTAAATGAGAAAGCAAACTATTCGATGAATGGCACTCAGCTTAAGAATGTAAACAGAGAAACCCGATCTGGGAGTAACAATATCGAGTAACCTAAAACCGAGTCAACAATGTTCAGAAGTTGTTAAGAAGGCAAACAAAATAATTGGCTTTATAGGCAGGTCATTTGAGCATAAATCCAAAGAAGTTATCCTAACCCTTTACAATTCCTTAGTCCGCCCTCTTCTGGAATACTGCGTTCAATCCTGGTGCCCTTATTACCAAAAAGATATAAACAAGCTAGAACGAGTTCAACGTAGAGTTACCAAAATGATACCTAGCCTAAAGAACAAACCATACGAAGAGCGTCTTAGAGAATTAAATCTATTTCCTTTAACCCAGCGCAGATTAAGAGGCGACTTAATTCAAGTGTTCAAAATCATCAAAGGCATCGACAATATGAACTGTAGTAAGTACTTCACTATCGACCAATCTAATTACACGCGGGGAAACGGTTGCAAAATTATTGGTAAATCTTTTAACTCGCACGAATCTAAGAATTTCTTCTTCAATCGAGTTGTCAACTTGTGGAATGGGCTTCCCCGAAACGTTATAGACTGCATCACCGTTGATTCATTTAAACTCCGCCTAGACAAATATCTCGCATCAAACCCGCGACTGACTGCGTTTGTAAATGAATAACTTTATTTTATCCCCCCCTCAGTTACTAACCCATCTGTCCCCTACTAACTTCCTAATCCTGCCACGGACATTAGTTCCAGGGCAGTAATTCCCTTTCCAATGTTCCCTTACCCACTCTAAACCACTGTTTGGACACTTGATCCTCAGTGTTTTGGAGGACAAGCAACCTAGAAGGGTCACTGGATCTGTTGTTGCTTGATTTCCTTTGTACTCCTTTGTACTACGTTTGTCGTTGATGGATTGCTGGCTGGGGCGTTCTGAAAAACTAATGGAGTAGTGTAAGGTTGAGTCGTCTGCGTATGAATGGATGGGAATTAAGGTACAGTTAAGGAGATCATTTATAAAAATTAGAAAGAGAATAGGAGATAGGACAGAGCCCTGAGGAACACCAGAGTTTATAGGGTGAGGAAGTGAACAATGGCCGTCCACAACCGCAGCTATGGAACGGCCAGAAAGGAAATTAGAGACAAAGGCACAGAAGGAGGGATAGAAACCGAAGGAGGGTAGTTTAGAAATTAAAGATTTATGCCAGACTCTATCGAAGGCTTTCGATATGTCTAGTGCAATAGAAAAAGTCTCACCGAAGTCCCGAAAGGAGGATGACCAAGAGTTAGTAAGATATGAAAGAAGATCACCAGTAGAGCGACCCTTAAGGAAGCCATACTGGCGATCTGAGAGCAGATTATGAGAAGAGAAATGCTTAAGAAATTTGGAAGCAAGAATAGTTTCAAAAACTTTAGAAAGACAAGAGATAAGAGCAATTGGACGATAGTTGGAGGGTTGAGAGCGGTCACCCTTCTTTGGGACAGGTTGAATGTGAGCAAACTTCCAGCATGAAGGGAAGACGTTAGAGGATAGACAGAGACAAAAGAGTTTGCCTAGGCAGGGAGTCAGCACGGAAGCACAGTTTTTGAGAACAACAGGAGGAACACCATCCGGTCCGTACGCCTTATTAGTGTTAAGCCCAGAGAGGGTAGAAAGTACATCTTTAGAAGAGATTAGGATATTAGGCATAAGTAAGAGAGAGGAGGGCGGAGAGGGAGGAATAGCACCGGAATCATCCAAGGTGGAGTTTCTAGCAAAAGTTTGAGCGAAGAGTTTAGCTTTGTCAGAGGAAGAAGTGATGGTTGTGCCATCAGAGTGGGAAAGGGGAGGGAAAGACGAGGAAGATAAATTGTTGGAGAGGTTTTTGGCTAGATGCCAGAAAGCTTGGGAAGAGCTAGAGTTGGATAGTTCAATGCATTTATTATTGATGAAAGAGTGTTTGGCAAGTCGAAGAACAGATTTGGCTTGATTCCGGGCAGAAACATATGAAGAATGAGAGTCTTGAGTTTTAAGGCGTCGGTACCGTTTGAATGCTTCCTCCTTATTGCGGACAGCAGTAGAACAGGCGTGAGTAAACCAAGATTTTTTAGCATTAGTCTGAGAGAAAGAGAATGGAATGTATGCTTCCATGCCCGATAGGATTACCTCGGTAATGCGTTCAGCACTCTCCGAGGGTCCTCGGCCATGGAAGCAGAAATCATTCCATGGGAAATCAAAGAAGTACTGCCGAAGAGCCTCCCAGTCGGCAGCGCCAAAGTGCCACAAGCGCCGCCGGCTAGGAGGATCGGGTGGCTGTACTGGTGAGATAGGACAGGTAACAGAGATAATGCCTTGTGGTGCAATATTATCGCTTTATATGGAAGACATAAGGGATGTTATGTAATTTCTCCCTTCCCCACCCCTTCCTCCTTCCTGCTGCACCAAACCAAAACAAGGGTGCGTTAGTGCCTGTTTCTCGCCAACCGTGCAACTCCCGACCATGCCCACAACACATCCACATTCTTGTTGTGCAAATAATCTTTGCAGTGGGACTTGGCATGAAACCATCACGGTGATGTATGTTTTGCTATGGTGACCTTTTTCGGCCTTCTTTCGCTTCAAACCTAGTTAATGCAGCCCCTGGTTATGATGAAACCCTGGGACATAACATTTCAAGATTTTTCTGTTTTTTAGTCGTAGCTTCAGTGTAACAACAACAAGCTTGTGGTCGGTATCCTGTGGTCTGTAGGAACCAGCTCAACAGAGTGATATATATATATATATATATATATATATAATGTATATACAGTATATGGCCCTACTCAAAAAAAGTCTTGTGCCCTGGATTGCCCGTATGTTTCTCTAGTACTTACCTGCTAGTGTTTGCCTGTGGGTGTATTTATGCATGGCATCAATCTACGTGACCAAGAGTTGGAGTGGGTGGTGGTTTCAGACCTACCTGTTATCAGAGGTGTATGTGGTGACGTCAGCTGTCAGTAAGTGTATGTCTCTGGCTCTCACCCATGATACCTGGAACATAAATATATACTTGTTACAGAAGATAGAAGGATGCAATAAGTCGTAGAAGCAAAGCTAAGTATATCAGCAACATTACTTTTGCAAACATATATAAAAATGTATACAGATTGACACCCATAACTCTACCATAGTAATGTTTAGCTAGATATACACGACATCAATATATTGTTATTATTATTATTATTATTACTATCATTATTATTAGTAGTAGTAGTATTATTATTACAATACATTAATACAAAGATATCTTGTGCAGATAGTTAAGTTGTAACATAACATGTATGTGTATAACATGGAATGTAGAATAACAATTCTGATACACATAATGTGTGTGTAATATTTGCAATTTGAATAGTTTTTTAGATTTGTTGTACACTCGGATACCATAGTCTCTAGCCCACTCCTCTCTGGCAAGAGGTGAGGCCAGGACTCTTCCTGGACGGCGGCCCACAGTGATGGTTAGGGGTGGGGTTGGGGGGAGAGGACAACGCACACACGAACACACTGTGAAGCATTTGTGTGAAACAATCCAGGAAGCTATCTTTGTTGGTTACTTTCTTGTAGTTATTTGATATTTGTTTGCATCATTTCGCATTATTTAAAATCCTTTATTTTATAATATTGAGAATAAACATATGCAATGTTTTCTTTAGCATGAGTAAGTATAACTACTGGTGTGAACCATTAGTTATTAGGTAGTGCAGTTCCTATTATTAGCAAAATTGAAGTTCAGGGAAGGCTTCAAAATAGATCAGTATAGATATGGCAGACTGGAACGGGAGGCGATGAATGTAGCTCTAAAACATGACGTCACTCACCATCTGCGCATGCGTGAGAATCTAGGCCCCGCATCTCAAATGTACAACTATTATATTGGATTAGATTAGATTAACCTAACCAAACCTAACCTAACCTAACCTAACCTAACCCTAAAATATAACAAAAATAACCAAAATAACAAATATAACCAAATTAAAAAATAAAAAAATTACCAAATACGAGTGGGATCAATCGCTGGTTTCCTCAGTGACGGGCGGGCGTTTTACCGAGGGAGCTATGGAGAGATCTGGGTGTAACGGTTTGAAGGGTATATTTAAACGCAACGGAGGTGAGGGGCGGGGCCAATGGGGCCTAGATTCTCACGCATGCACAGATGGTGAGTGACGTCATGTTTTGGAGCTACATTCAACGCCTTCCGACTGGAAAACACACACTCACACAGAGTGAGAGAGAGATAGAGAGAGAGAAGGATAGGGTGTGTGAGTGTGTGTGTGTGGGGGGGGGGGGGATAACAGACTGGGAGGCAGAGAAACAGGGAGAGGGTGAGATGTGGTTGTGGTGGTGAGAGGCAAAGAGGGAGTGAGATAGAGTGAAAGGGAGGTGTTGGAAAGGAAATATGGAATAGGAGTACAATAGAACTTCATTAGAAACATTTGTGTGTGTGTGTGTGTGTGTGTGTGTGAATAACTAATCATAGTCATAATTTATATGTCATTGGTAACTTTCTGAAATATATCTTCATATAGGGTAATTAGTATAACAATTTAAATATTTTGATTATCCTTACTGTTAGAGAAGTTTCATTCCTATGCAGGTAAAGCAATACCCATGAACACAACTTCAGTCTGAAGCATGTTGTGTGATTCGTAGGGTTCACTTTAAACCTACAGTACGCGCATGGATTGTTTTCTTGATAGAAGCATATGTTTCCTCTATACATAATAATGTTAACATAATTGTGAGATGAAAAAGTAAAGTAATAAATACCAAGACAATACATATTATTAACATACATTTATATGAATATAAATAGTAAGACGTTAATATGAAAGTGAGAGAGATGCAAGGAAAAATGAGTATATCAGTTAAATCTTGGCTATGGCACTTGTATCTAAGTGATAATAATAATAATAATAATAATGATAATAATAATGATGATAATTGCAATAATAATAATCTTAGATAAATGTCACACTTATTTGTGTGGCTAAGGCAGGATTCAAAGACCTCAAATGCTTCACAGTGTGTTCGTGTGTGCATTGCCCTCTCCCCTCTACCCCACCCTAACTATCACTGTGGGCCGCCGTCCAGTAAGGGTCCTGGCCTCACCTCTTGCCAGAGAGAAGTGGGCTAGAGACTATGGTATCCGAGTGTACATACAAATGATACAAATGATTAATGTTAGCTATATTGATTGCCAAATTAGTGGAGTATCAACACTTTTCTTTTGTCAAAATTTATATTATTCTTCTTTCTGCTGACTGCTTACAAATTCACGTATTACATTGAATATGTAGTTTCTACAACGAGATGCAAAGACAAATAGTGTTACTGAATATATACATAATTACGGTTACGTAGATACGTTATGGATCATATTTTCGCTGTATACCTATTTCAGGTCGCTAACTGATTCCAAGGAAACACCTCTCACAGATGAAGGCATAAGGTCTGTTTGTTCTGTACTGTACACTTGGTCAAACAAGTATCTGCACCCCTACCCTGATAATCTGGTGTGTACAGCTTGGTAGGGTTGTCATATCTGCCTGCAGCTATATCCATCTATATTACTACCTACCTATGCTACCTAAGACCTCCTACCTACGACCTACAACTTATACTACCAAGCAGGACACACCAAATTATCAGGGTAGGGCTGCAGATACTTTCTTGACCAAGTGTACAGTACGTGTGGGTGTGTGTACACGAATTTCTATTTAAACAAAACATCATATGAATAATACTTCTTTACTCTGACCTACATCAGGTTCATTATGTAATTCCCTTAGTTTAATTAAATGTTCTAGTAATATATTGCATTTTTAAATTGTTATCATGTAATCGAAATGATCCTGAAAATATAACACTGTGTTGATCAATTTGCGTATAATATGACCGTAGGTACAGTATTCTATGGTGCGAAACTGTTATACAATTCGATGGAAAAGTTCTACATCGAATTATTGTAATTCGTATAATTTAATTAAAAGTTGTAATTGTCATTAGGGAGAATATGATACTAAAGTTAAGTTATATTTATTAAAGCATGTTGGATATTTACTATACTTACGATAATCATCTAATGACATCCAAAATTATTATATACATCATTTGACTATCTACCTGTTGCCAGACACCTCAATCTCCGAGTGGGTGACCGCGAATGACTTATGTCCATGATCTTCTGTCATCCTTCAACCGGGGCCCCTCCTCCCATCCCACGACTCTTTTCAGGCATATACTTCTCAACTCCATCCATCTATCTTATTAGTGGTCAAACTTTTCATATCTGCCCTTCCTCCCTACTCTCATGCACTTTTTTTGGCCACTTACTCGCTCTCCATAGATTCCACATGGCCGAATCGCCTCACGTTCTTCCTCTGCACATCTACATTCACATCTCATCGTTCTTGTACTTTCACATGTATCTGTCTATGTCTCCATGTGACCCCAGATGCACTTCTCAAGCAATTAATGTCGACCAATCTCACTCTTGATATATGTATGCCTCTCCAATACCATCCATACATCACTCGCGAGAGTCATTGTTAAGGGGCCCTCACACAGTCAGGAGTGCGAACTAGTAGGAGTCTAACAGGAGTCACTAGGAATCGCTAGAGTCACTAGGAGTCATCGATTTTCACCACGAGCGAGTAGGAGTCTAACAGAAGTCGCTAGGAGTCGCTAGAGTCACTAGGAGTCATCAATTTTCACCACGAATAGGCCCGCGAGTCCGAATTTTCCACTACTCCTAGTGACTCTAGCTCGCACTCCTGACTGTGTGACAGGTATCATCACACTATCATGTAATGACTACCAGCACTAAATTGAATGAAAACTAATACTGAATACATAAATTAATATTCACATAAAGTAATTATGAGTATATACTGTATAAATATATATATATATATATATGCTAAGGCAGCCTCCCAGAAGCTGGGTGTGCTCAACCGCCTTAGGGGGTTCTTTTCCCCTGCACAGCTTTTTGCTCTGTACAGGGGCATAGTGCGTCCTTGTATTGAGTATTGTTCACATGAGTGGGGAGGTTCCTCTCACACTGCTCTCCTAGACAAAGTTGAAAGGAAGGCCATTCGTATAATTAACTCCCGTCCACTCACCAACTCTCTGCAATCTCTCTCTCTCCGCCGCAATGTTGCATCTCTCTCGCTATTCTATCGCTACTATAATAATCAGTGTTCCTCAGAGCTATCCCAGTGCATACCACCTCCTTTACGTAGGGCACGTGGTACCCGTCTTGCAACTCAATCCCACCCCTACTCTGTGCAACTCTCCAACCCGAGAGTGAAACGTTACTCTCAAACTTTCTTCTACTCAACAGCTGAGCTCTGGAACTCTCTCCCAGAATCAGTCTTTCCCTCTTCCTATGACTTAAATTTCTTCAAACTCTGTGTGTCCAGGCATTTTTGCTCGAACGTCCCTTGATTTTGGCCCTGTCACTCTTTCAACTATGGGGGAGGCACTCGCTATAGGCAGTTCTGCCTTTTGCCTCCCTCAATCACATAGAAAAGAAGACAAAAAAATATATATACTGTATATATGTATATATATATATGGTAACCCCCCAAATATGCAACCCCCTTAAAAACTATTAACTAATATAAACATTGAATAAACTATTTGAAATGTATACAAAATACCTTGAGATGAGGGATGACAATCTTGAAAATTAGAAGGCTGTAGATGAAACAATGGATAATTGATGCCACTGGCTTTGCAAACTGACAAGGAGCTGGTGCACTAAATTGTTAATTATACGAACACATTCCGTACATACCGTATCCCTTATCTAGGCTACATGAGCTGCTTTTTGGTCATCGATTGCCTTGGGAATGTCATTCTTCAAATAACCCCAAAGGTTAAACTCTGGGGGTTCAGAAAGGTGAGTGGGGCGGCCACTCAATGATACAATCCTGATAATGAGTCGGCAGCAGACCCGTTGTCTGAGCCACAACAGAGTTTGATTTGACGTGTGAAGGGTGGCTTCATCCGGTTGAAACCATTAACGCAGCTATTGCGATGTCCCTGCGTCGCCCCAATACGGAAATGTATTGAACATATTGTGAGTTGCATTTTTGGGGGTCACTATAGACTGATTTTTGCTTTTGTGGCCGGGGTCACTCAGAGTGTGCTAAATGCATTACCGAGGTAATCATCTCGGGCATGGAGTCATAGATTCCATATACTTTCACTCAATCTAATGCAAAAACATCTTGGTTTACTCACGCTTGATACTGATACTGGATTGGGCCGGTTCCGTAATGTTTGATGTGTTGACGTTACTCATCTACTAAAAACCGTGGGATTCATAGTAGCGCAAAATAATTTGCATACCATTTGAGTAATCTATCAAAGCTGATATTTTAAGTCGTACTAACTTAATGAGAAAGAAGATTTTAATGCCCGATATAGAATAATATTGATTCGATACAATGTCAACAACTGTGTTACTCCGATTACGATTACGTATATCACTGAAATTAAGTTTGTCCAAGTAATGTTGGTTCATCATGAGACTTACTGTATGTTATACTAACTATTTCTTGACTTGTTGATTTTCTTAATGAGATTTTACATTTTTGTTATTGTATTTATTTATTTTCTAAACAATGCATAACATTTTAAATAATTCTGACTGGTCGATAGCAACATATCATTGACTAAATGTTGAAACGACTAAAATAATTGTTGTTATCTGTGTTTATGTATATTTTCCTAATCTCAGGTGTGTTTTTTGTTTTCATTATGATAGTGTCTTTAAATAATCGTTAGAAAACTGACTTCATAACACAATGACTAAGATACTATTTTTTTTTTTAAATGTATGGAATTTTCTGCTAGCGAGAAAATTTAGTAGACTTACGTCATCGTAAAATAGGGGTTAAATATTGTTGTATTGGCGAATTTATTCGTAATTACAAAATGCGAGTCAAATGAAATGCTCGTAGTGAATAAGTATAGCCAGTGACATCCGCACCAACAAAAATATGGATATCCATGACCATACCTAAGCAAATGAAGCCACTAATAAAAAACTAACATATAATTGTACGTGTGATACACTTATGAAAAAGACACGTTTCTTACAATAACGAAAAACTTAGCAGATAAGTATGCATTGAGGTATTGCTAAAACACTATTGTCAATATACAAAAGTGATGAGAGCGATTCTACATTGCAGCGATAAAACGGAAAGCGGGGTATCTCGTATATGGTCAACCACTGTATTCCTTAACTTCCGAAATTCACCGTTATGTGAATACTGTCATCTAGAAATTTATCCCTATTGTACTGATGCGCGTATAATATTTTCCAGAATTTTGTAGGAATAATACTGATTAAACGTTGCTGACAAATATAGATGAGTATATCTGCCTTTATAATCAATAACACACGTGCAAAGAAGTGTATATACTGTACCAAAGGGTAGAGGGACAACTGTGAATGTACTTACGGTATAGTTATGAAGGTTTCTGACGATGCAGGTGAGGTGGGCTGTGTGACCGATGGTGGTGTGGGTGTGGAGGTGGACAGTGGTGTTGATGAATGAAGGTCCCACCAGGGTAGAGTACTGTACTGACTGTCTCTTGTGGGCCGGCAACTCTAAGAAATCATGGAGATATCAGTTAGGTATAGAGGTTCTCGGTATTATAATGTTAGTGTTTAGGATACTCATTGCCCCTATGAGTATCCTAAACACTAATATTTTAGGTCAGCTATAGTATCAAGTAAGGTATAGGTAGATGGTGGTGTTGAGGAAGGAAAGAACATTCCACCAGGTTCGTGTAATGTGTTGACTGTCTCATGTGGGCCGTATCTATCAAGTGGCAAATATATATTTCGAAGCTGGCTCTTTCGTTCCCCTTGAACTATCCGTGTTCCACGTAAGCTATGGTGGTTCTAGACTAAGTATCTAAGATTTAGATTAGTAATAGGAGTAGAGGTTAGTTTCAAGTGTTCTAGGCTATCAATAAGATCATCTAGTGATAGTCGCTGTTGTTGAGGAAAGGAAGATCCATCAAGGAAGAGAACAATAATTTTAGTTACATTTGGATTCCCATTACGCCGTCAGACAGTACACTACATTGGTTTAATTTTTGGGCCGTCATATATATGGGTAAAACAGGCTTTAGATTATCTATAACGATTCTACGTTAACTATTAGGGCTTTGTTTTTGCTGCATAATGTAGTAAGGTATATTCATAAAGACAGTGTAACAGTGTTAAGAGATAGGGATATCATGACTTATAACAGTCTTGGTGGTGTAATGATTAGTATTTAAACATTTGTGTGTGATAACCCAGGTTCGAATCCCGTTGGATCACATATATGCTTTCATTAATTTTATTGGAGGTGTTTGGTGTTGGGATGAAATTAATATAACATAGATGAAATAGTAAAGTTAAGGATCGAATTATTCAGGTAGGATATATATATATATATATATATATATATATATATATATATATATATACCGGTATATATATATATATTTTTTTTTTTTTTTTTGGTCTATGTGAATGAGGGAGACAAAAGGCATAACTGCCTGCAGCGAGTGCCTCCCCCAGATTTCAAAGAGTGACAGGGCCGAAATCAAGGGACGTTCGAGCTCAAATGCCTGGACACACGGAGTTTGAAGCAATTTAAGTCATAGGAAGAGGAAAAGACTGATTCTGGGAGAGAGTTCCAGAGCTCAGCAGTTGAATAGAAGAAAGTCTGAGAATAGCGTTTCACTCTTGGGTTGGACAGTTGCACAGAGTATTGTGTTGCAAGGCGGGTACTACGTACCCTACGTAGAGGAGGTGGTATACACTGGGAAAACTCCGAGGATCACTGATTATTGTAGTAGCGATAAAATAGTGAGAGAGATGCAACATTGCGGCAAAGAGAGAGAGATTGCAGAGAATTGGTGAGTGGATGGAAGTTAATGATACGAAAGGCTTTCCTTTCTACTTTATCTAGGAGTGCGGTGTGAAAGAATCCTCCCAACACATGTGAACAATACTCAATACAAGGACGCACTGTGCCCCTGTACAGAGCAAGTAGCTGCGCAGGGGAAAAGAACCCCTTGAGGCGGTTGAGCACACCCAGTTTCCGGGAGGCTGCATTAGTGAGACTGGTAATATGGTCTTTCCAAGTGAGAGCAGAAGAAAAAGAGACACCAAGAACATAGAGGGAAGATGAAGGGTTGATTTTTGCATTGTTGAAGAATATGGTATAGTCCTCTGGAGGTTCCTGACAGGTAGTAAGATGGATACATTGAGTTTTGGAAGCATTAAATGTAACAAGGTTTTCTCTACCCCAATTGAAAATAGTGGCTAGATCAGAAGATAAGCATTTTATGGCTTCATTACGTTTACTTTTGAGGGAATGCTGGCTGGGGCATTCTGGAAAACTAATTGAGTGGTGTAAAGTAAAGTCGTCTGCATATGAATGGATGGGACTAGATGTACAGTTGAGTAGATCATTTATGAAAATTAGAAAGAAAATAGGAGATAGGACAGAATCCTGAGGAACACCGGAGTTGATAGGATGAGGAATTAAGCGATGGCCGTCCACAACCACAACTATGGAACGGCCGGAAAGGAAATTAGAGACAAAGCCACAGATGGAGGGACAGAAACCGAAGGAGGGCAGTTTGAATATTAAAGATTTGTGCCAGACTCTATCGAAGGCCTTCGATATGTCTAGTGCAACAGAAAAAGTCTCACCGAAGTCCCGAAAGTTGGATGACCAAGAGTTAGTAAGATATGAAAGACGATCACCAGTAGAGCGACCCTTAAGGAAGCCATACTGGCGATCTGAGAGCAGATTATGAGAAGAGAAATGCCTAAGAAATTTGGAAGCAAGAATAGTTTCAAAAACTTTAGTGACACAAGACATGAGAGCAATTGGACGATAGTTGGAGGGTTGAGAGCGGTCACCCTTCTTTGGGACAGGTTGAATGAGAGCAAACTTCCAGCAAGAAGGAAAGACGTTAGAGGAGAGACAGAGACGAAAGAGTTTGCCTAGGCAGGGGGTCAGCACGGAAGCACAGTTTTTAAGTACAACAGGAGGAACACCATCCGGCCCGTACGCCTTCTTAGTATTAAGCCCAGAGAGGGTAGAAAGTACATCTTTAGAAGAGATTAGGATATTAGGCATAAGTTGGAGAGAGGGGGGTGGAGAGAGAGGAATAGCACCGGAATCATCCAAGGTAGAGTTTCTGGCAAAAGTTTGAGCAAAGAGTTCAGCTTTGTCAGAGGAAGAAGTGATGATGGTGCCATCAGAGTGGAAAAGGGGAGGGAAAGACGAGGAAGAAAAGTTGTTGGATAGGTTTTTGGCTAGGTGCCAGAAAGCTTGGGAAGAGCTAGAGTTGGATAGTTCAGTGCATTTATTATTGATGAAAGAGTGCTTGGCAAGTCGAAGAACAGATTTGGCTTGATTCCAGGCAGAAACATAGGAAGAATGAGATTCTTGAGATTTAAGGCGTCGGTACCATTTGAATGCTTCCTACTTGTTGTGGACAGCAGTAGAACAAGCGTGAGTAAACCAACAAAAATTGGCATTAGACTGAGAGAAAGAAAATGGAATGTACGCTTCCATGCCCGAGAGGATTAAATCGGTAATGCGTTCAGCACTCTCCGAGGGTCCTCGGTCACGGAAGCAGAAGTCATTCCATGGGAAATCAAAGAAGTACTGCCGGAGAGCCTCCCAGTCGGCAGTGCCAAAGTGCCACAAGCACCGCCGGCTGGGAGGATCGGATGGCTGTACTGAAGAGATAGCACAGGTGACTGAGATAAGTTTATGGTCGGAGGAGCCCAAAGGAGAGAAAAGATTGACAGTATAAGAAGGGTTAGAAGTCAGAAATAAGTCAAGAATGTTGGGCCGATCTCCGAAGCGATCCGGGATACGGGTGGGTTGCTGGACCAGCTGCTCTAGGTAATTTATGATAGAAAAGACGTAGGCTTGTTCACCAGGTTTGTCAGTAGAGTGAGCGGAGAGCCATTGGCGGTGGTGAACGTTTTCCACTTTAGAGTTTAGATAGTCGAAGAATTTGGGAAAGTCGGTAGAGTTAGGGGAAAGATTGACAGCACAGAAATATTTAGTATGAAAATGACAGGATAGTTTGAGCCATAAAGTTGAGAATTCAGAGGAGTCGAAATCGGGAACACGAGAGCAAGTGAGTTTGTTGTGCACGTATGCACAATATCCGCCTCTGGCTTTGAAACTAGGATAGAGAAAGTAGGAGGATACAGAGAAGGGGCTTCTGGCAGTTGCTTCAGACACCTGAGTTACGGTGAGAAAAAGAAGATCAGGTTTGGAGGAGGAGAGATGGTGTTCGATAGAGTGAAAATTAGAGGAAAGGCCGCAAATATTGCAAAAGTTGATAGTAAAAGTGACAGACCGTGGTCCAGAGTATTTAGAGGGGCCGTCAGGGGAAGGTCGGGCATGTGTGGAGGTATTTTTGGTCCCCCCCCCTGGGGACTCTGAGGCTGTGCCTTTGTTCAGAATTTTGTTTTGTAATAATTATGAAGGAGGAAGTGTGGTGTGCATGTTAAGTGTAGTGAAGTAGATAGGAGGAGGAGGGGTTTATGAGAGCATGCTGGACTACTCTCAGTGTGGTTAAGGCACAAAGGGAATCAGTAAGAGAGGCCAAGCAAATGAAACAGGAGTTCCAGCGATTCCTTATCAAATGCCCACAGACTCTCCTGGGTATAGCCATGTTCGATTGGTGCCTACAATCTACCCCCATTCCCCCTATATATACATTTATACAGTATATATATATATATATATATATATATATATATATATATATATGTGTGTGTGTGTGTGTATGTGTGTGCGTGTGTGTGTATACCTGATTACGACACTACACAACTATTTAGCAACTTACCTGGGGTGCCTCCCATACACAACGGATTCAACACCAACAACAACACCGCCCACATGACGTACACACTCAGCTCAGGTCAGATATCAGAAACGGTTTACAACAAATGTTGTTTCACTTCTGGAAGGAAAAATGTCAAGGTCAATTTGTTCTTAATTGATGCAGTAATTTCATTTCAATATATTAACATATAATTATTATTTATTCCACTATGTCCTAATATAATGTTATGAGCTTTGGAGTCTTAAAGTAGGTATACGATAAATACTAAAGAGTCTAGTTCATGGTGGGAAGCATTCTATCATAAATCTATTAATAATATATGGCTTCGGTTCTACCAAGTGTTGATGAGAACAAGTGTTGCATACGTTAATTTAGTTATGTATCTAGGGCTACTGCGACTATTTATATATATTTGTTATATCTGTTTATTAAAGACCTGCCAATCTGTCTATTCTATATGCTCAGGCCCAATCCCCACTTTTCCTATTTTTGTATTTGTATTTTCTATTTGTAATAGCCAATAGTTCAGCTAAATTAAAGGCGTTCTAGTTTGTCTAAAATCAGCAACTAATACATATGCTTCATTTTGATGAGTATTGCTAAGAACGTTGATAATATCTTGTGTGGAATATAGACACTGACATTTAAATGATATCTGTACGACGTGAAAAGAAAACAAAATAACACTAGTCATAAGCTATTCAAAACACATGAGGACCCTTAAGGAAAATTCAATATATCTTAGAATGCACAGTTTGTGAGCCAAATGCTTGGTGAATTATTGATTTTGACTAAACACTTCTATTCGATCTATTAGCCAACATCGACCTATCTCCTCGCGCCCATGGTCAACATACCAGCAGCATAATTATTTTAGCGGTCCTTGCTCCACTTGCTTGCCTCACAATTATACTCTGGATATACCTCTTGTTCTATTTTTTCTCATCACCATTATTAAGGGTAATTAGTGCTTATTCTAAACATATTCACACTATATACGTATAGATGAAGACACTGTGACGTCACTGGAAAAAAAGTACGCATCGTCACCGAGCTGAGGGACCAACAAACCCAGCTGGTAATATCAACTGTAATAGTAAACTGTCAATATGCCTAGTTGTATTGATGTTAATAAATATGTTTGCATGGAAACTAAAAACGTAGTAAAGTTAAATTTGCTGGGCACACACATTTATAATTATTCTCTGGAGCACCATGGTGTGCAGGGGTAGTGTGGGAAAGATTGTTAAAGGATTGGGAGAGATCTCTGACGCCTAGGCAGTATCCTACAACAAAATCCTCATTATTCAATAATAAACCGATAATCATGTTGATAAAGCCACATATTGTGTAAATATATTATATTGCAATATATGCATTCATGAAGTAAACAAATAGTTTAACCCTAACCTCAGCTTTGTCGGAAAATATTCTTGATTATTGCAGTGTTTGTTCATATCATATAATATATATATCCTCAATAGATTGGTCACTTGGAGAGCATAACTTGATAATACAGAGAAGAACCAACGCAGGAATGAATATTAACACCATACTGTACGACGTTTCGAGAATCGCTGTTCTCATTTTCAGGTCTATAATTAGGCTACAGCCAAGACTACATAATGATGAGCAACATTGTGACTAAAAATATAATGGCTAGTTAAATAATACATAAGTGTAATGAAAGGAATGAACATGGGAGAACTTAAATATCAAAGCTGGAGTAAACATGGTAAACATATAACAATACAAATACAATAATAATAATAATCCTTAAATCGTGAACATTTATTATATTAAGTGCAAGACAAGAAAACAAGTAAAAGCAAATGTAGGCAAGTATAGTTTTTAGAAACAAAGTAAATCGAAAAGGGAATCATGGGTACCTATTTCGGGTTAAGCTAGATGGGTGTGTAGAGCCTCACATATTTGTAGATCTACTTGAGAGCTATGACTGGACAGAATGTTAAACTGAAGATGAAAACAGCGATTCTCGAAACGTCGTACAAGATGGTGTTATTATTCATTCATGCGTTGGTTCTTCTCTTTATTTTATATATATATATATATATATATATATATATATGAAATGTCGAATGTCAGGTTGGTATTTCAACTCGACTTGGTATAATCTCGTTAACAATCCTGTAATAGGATATCGTGAGATAGAATATGCTCGACAGGGTCACGTCTAGCTTTATAAATCTTGCATTAACTCTCCATCCCAAGGCAGCATTCATACAATAAAACACAGGTTACTTTACACTCTAATTTATTAAATGTCATGGAATAATAAACTCGACTCTATCGTTGTGTCATGTATGGCAGATGATAGAGGAAAATCAGTGACGTATCAAATATAGAATAGTCTATAATGATAACTTCAATATTACAAGTCACGTTACACACACACAGTAACAGTAATATGAATATGCAGGAAAGATAAGTTACACATGTACACAGTAATTCAATAAGATGATAACATGTATGCGAGCGTAGTGTCTAGCGTGAATATTTCTGATACAAAGTGAACCGGCCTGGGAAAGCGTTCAAGGGCGCAGGGCGGTGAGCGCTTATCAAGGGGATTCACAGGGGGGTCACACAGGTAAGGTAAACAGGTATAGTGCATTCGACCCTAGGTCAGATGGACTGCTTAGGTATAAACTCACAATACTTTTAGTGAGATTATAAAACACAGATGAACGTTGGAGATATACTCAGGATCTTATAGGCAAGGTAGTTTAAATTAGAACTAACTTGTCTAAGCGGATTTGTGAAGTAATCAACAAACGATGTACAAAAACAGTAATAGACCGGGTATGAGATCAATTCACACGTATCTAGAATTCAAATTCAAATTTAGATCAATGAATCACTATAACAGGCTTCTAACCTAGCTGAAACACATCATAAGACCTTACAGACTATTCAAAACAAAGCCCTGAAGATCATTACAGGTTGCACAGCTACTTCACCCACAGATCACCTACATCAAGAAACCAAAATCCTTAAAGTCAAAGACCATCTGGACATGAGAGGCACTCAATTCCTGGCAGCAGCCTCTACGAACCAAGACCACCCACTAAACTACATGGCAACGCACCCACAGACACCAAGAAATATCAAAACAACACCCAGCACACGGTATCACACACAATTATTGTCCTCTCTCCCTCCCTGCCCATCCCGAACCAACTTCCAAAAGCACATCCATACTCATATCTCTCACCGATCCATCCACTCACTCACAGACAACACGCAGCTGCATACACGACCTCCCGAAATCCATCCTTCCGAATCCTCCCTTCCTCGCGAGGACAGAGTCCACCTGGCCAGGCTGAGATGCGGACACCATCCAGCTCTCCTGAGCTATCAGAAGAGACTGGATGACTCCGTTGTCGACGCCTGCCCGGGATGTAACACAGCACCCCGTACCATTAAACACATCATAGAAGACTGCATTTCACACAACAGTGACGCCAACAACACAATCTACACTCAATGAGAGCTCTGTGGGAAAGCCCAATCGTGGCCATGGCGTTTCTCAGGGACTCGGGGCTGTTCGGCCAGGCAGCTTAGGGAACAACAACAACAATAACAGGGTTTTGAAATGAAATGTAAATTAATATAAAAAGAGGAAAATACACTCCATTAAAATGCGACTGGAAATCACCGTAAATTAGAATTCAAATGAAATCAGAATAAAAAGGGGCATACACGACGAAGTTGTACTGGGTGAAATACTACGATAGTAGTATGATTTTTTTTTTTTAATACATTAGCAAATCCCTATCTGGCAATACGTGTATCAAAGATATGACGTAACGCGGATTACATGCACAAGATGCAATTGAACATTTACCGTTATAATAGTAAATTAAATGGAGAATCGGTCCCTAAAATAATACGGAGACACGAATATAAAATAACTTGAACGAGAGTTACTATAACTGTGTGAAGCCCTAGAATTATTAACAACCTGTACACGTAGATTAGATTAATTCACAAGCACTTGTATGAACTAGATAGCTCGAATGATAGAATTAAAGTTGACTCAACGGGTGGTTCTTGACTTTTCAATAAGGAAAGAATAGATCAATTAAAATTTGGGCATAGGTCCTAGGTAAATGGTAGTTTAGAAGGGAATATTTTCACGGTATACACTTTCACCTCAACTTGGATACACAAGAGAATAAATAACATATATAGGTGAAATCTGAGAGTATTCTGTTTTAAGCCTGAATCGATATAGGATTATATAATGTGTACGCGAAGTAGAATTATAAATAATGCACGAAGGATTACACTTCAAAGGATAGATGGAGCAACATCTGGTACTATGAATTTACTTGTACAGATCAAGATTTATGGGAGGACAATTGACTGTGTATCGTGTACACAGATAGATAATTGAATAATTAATTGCCACAGATCTTGGGCACAGATCAACTTAATAACACTTCCGGAATATCGCATATTCTACCTTACCTTCAACAATAGCCACAAATTGAGATACCTAGAAACACTTAGAATAGCATGGGGGAGGAGAAGAGCCAAGTACTAGGGTCGGGGCGTTGTAGAGGTCCGGGCACGGCGGCTGGACGTCAGGGGACCACTTCGTCAGGAGTCCAACGGCAGGGGGGCAGGACAGCAGGCACCTTCTCTCTCGGGGGTGAACGACTCTTGGACAGTATAATCCAGACAGAGAGTTGAGGGTGAGCGACTCCCGGACAGTATAATCCGGACGGAGTGCTTGTAGGTGGGTAATACTCCCGGACAGTATAATCCTGACGGAGTAAGCCTACTGACTGTGAACTGACTTCCTGTAGTTTCAGTCAGGCTATATTTGGGGTATTTCTCTTGGTCAGGTTGCATGATCTCGCATTAATAGGGGCATAGTAAATACATAAAAATTGGCTATGTTGAGGTTAATAATTACATGAACAAATATATCATAGTGCTTAATAACATTGCACTGAGGTTCTCGTCCTTTTAACCTTTGTTTCTTACTTATACTATCTAGCCTGGTGATGTAATTCGTGATTTTCTGTTCACTCATTGTTCTGGCTATCTGGCTATTTGCCCGGGAATTAGAGAATGGGTTCAGGGGTCAGATTTCCTGTGCTTGTCTTTCCTGTTCTCTGGAGAATGGGAAATGTTCTTCTTTCTAAATCCTTTTCTCCTGCTGTTTCTGGATTCTCTGACTGTGGCTACTCTGTGTGATTTTCCTTTGGGTCTCGTCATTTCAATATATATATATATATATATATATATATATATATATATATATACGGTATATATAATTATATATATATATATATATATACTGTATATATATTATACATACATATATATACAGTATATATATATATATATATATATTGTTACGAGGGGGAGCCGGGGCAACCAGATGCTTACATAGCCTAGCCCACAGCACCGCACTACCCTGCAACAGACACGCTCTTAATATCTGACTCAAACACCAAGACACACAGGTTTTCTAGGAAAAATAGTTATCTTCCTCTTTGCTTATTAACCCGTCCAGCCCCAGCTACGTGTCTGACGCGTCGGCGATGTATGTAACGCACAGCCCCAGAGACGCGCCTGACGCGTCACCCTAATTGCGCCAACCGTAACCTCAGGTATAGCCACTCAAGAGGGCTCTGTGGGAACTGTGTACGTATCCCACGCAACCGTGCAGATGGTTGAAAACTCTCAAAGTCCACGTGCGTGCGCGCGAGCGCGCAATAACCTGTTTTTTGGGGATAATTGCCTTAAATTTTTTACTCTTGTAAAATCCGTTTTCGGGGGCTCTGTAAGACCATTGTTTAAGCTATTTGAGCGGTTTTTCGTGGTTTTTCCTTCATTCCTAACCCATTCGCTATTGTTTCTGGAATAAAACCATTTTTTGAAAACCGGCCGGGTTCTGGTGCGCAAACATTACAAAACTAGCCGGGGCTCCACGGGTTAACACCTAAAGAGCGGCCTAGGCGGTATATAATATGTAGCCACCAGCGGGGTGTTTTTACCTAAAATAGGGCTGTTTACGTGATCATTTTCATGCCTAAATAAGACCCAGAGCGTAAAACAAGTATCTATCCCTGAAAGGGCATAAACAGAGCTTTCCAATGACACCACAACGATCCTTGTATGACCGCTAGTTTTCTTGCAACAACCGCGCAACACGAGTGCAAAAACCATGTAATTCGGTACTTCCCCATACATTTCACTATGTAGCGAGTGTGAGAGGGTGGAGGAGGGTGGGATTCATGTCAGTAGGCCCGCCGCGGTGGTCTGGAGCAGTCATACGCTCGCTACTCTCCTGCCACCACTTGTCTCTCTCTCTCTCAGCAACATTACGTGCTGAAATTGCCACACGACTTATGGTGTGAGCCGCCACATAGTCCAAACTTATTTAACTCTACTTATGTTGCGGGCCGCCAGTAAAGGGTTAAAGCAGTAACAAGGAGACACAAAAATATCTATTGTCCCCGAGTCTATTCCATAGTGTGTGTAGTATGCAAGAGAACTTCTAAGGTTATTCTACCACTGCACCAACATTATCCCACCATACCACTACTAGACTCCCAGAACACTCTGTATCATGCCCAATCGCTTAGGAATTGAGAACAATACAAAGCAAAAACCCATGGAAAGTCCAGTACAATAAACCTCTGTGCCAAGCCTATTATCCCTAGCCTATGTCCTAATAATACACCGAGTAGCTCTCTTCAGCACAGCACGGCGGTGGTGTTGTCAGGGATAAACTACTTTAATGACTTATCGCTTACAACATCATCTGGGGTTAGCTCAATACATTCGAGTGCAATGGGGACAACCTCACCTATTAACAGGCTCCACCCCTAGTCCCCGACTGTACCGAATGTATTGCTGCTAAAAACTAAAGGCACAAGAGTTGGTATCTTAGTAGTTTGCAGATTGGCTTCCACCCCCTAGAGGGTTAACTAAGGCCCGAGTTAGAGGATGCTGTGTGGTGGAAGGAAAAAAGACAGTAGCCTATTATGGCACTGCAGGCCTACACACACACCAACCCCGTTCCTCAAAGGCCTACCAAAACTAAGTAAAACAGGCCAACCAATAAACCACTATAGATACCAACCAGGAATACTATTCACACACACATATAATGCAGCAGAATAATGAAACAGAAATAAGAAACCAGTGTAGAAGCTTATACACTAAGATTGCCAAAGGAAAGAAATGCAGTATCTCTTACAAATGCAGAAAACTCTTGTATGCCAAATAATAAAGTTATATTAATAAAAGTTAGGTTAAATGACTCCCAGACTTGCCATGATACTATTCAATAACAAACAAGATGGTAAATTCGGTTAACAAGGGAAATATCTGGCAAGCCTGTGACAGCCCATACAGCACGTGCGTTCAGTATGGTGTCTATCTCTCGAGTAAGGCAGCAACACTGGGCCAGCGGGCCCAGTGTTGCCAGATTCTAAATGGAGAATTATCGTATTGTGACCACAAAATTATGGAATTTACACCAAAATTATCGTACATCATAATATATATATAAAGGGAATGTTGTTAAGCAGTAATTAATTTAATTCGTAATGCCCAAAATAGATTCCAAACAATTATAAGAGATCTATCTATCTACAGTAGCCTATATACTCTGGCCCAATCTCCACTTTTCCTTTTTTTTAATGGTTTACAGGTCTACTATTATTACTTTAATAAAAATGAACAAGTTCTTCCTAAGAAACGATTACAAAATGTTATCTAGTAGGCCAATTGTTCAAAATAATTATGAACCATTCTTTCTAATCCTCGGTTGTCTCAGATGTGTTATACAGTTCCCTTTCCAGTTCTGATTAATTCCTTACTCCCTTTATTCATGTATTTATTATATATATATATATATGAAACAATGTGATTATCTAAGAGATTTATTTGGATGTTCAATAATTCCTTGAACTCTCTCCCAATTTATGCATCTCAGTTAAATTCATATAATAATAGTATTTTTGTTGAAATCGTAAAATTATCGTACAAAACGTACGATAATGAGATACACTATCGTACATCGTACCAATGGTAAAATTCTCGTACATGTACGATAATTATCGTACGTATGGCAACACTCGAGGCTGGCCGCCAGCCTCGAGAAGGAGGAAGGGAGCTCCAGACATTGCCAAACTAAACAATTATTTTAAGCTCCTAGGCTCTCATTAACTATACAAAAGTAATCAAGTAAATATAAGGCATCATTGTGCAAACTTAATAAACTAATACAACTCGCCTCAGTGCTGAACAAAATAGATAATTATACTCATAGCAACAATCAACATGGTTGCAAGACAGTGACGCAATCATGACGTCACCACTGGACAAGAAGTACACACGTGAGACGGGAGAGAGACAGAAAAACAGCAAACCTCCCCTTAAACATACAACACTGCAACTGAAATAGGCTTTTGCATAAATCATAACAAACACTTACAGCTGAATTATCTGGTGGAAGTGACAATATACTGTATATACAGGTATATATATATATATATATATATATATATATATATATATATATATATATATATATATATGCTTGAGTGGTTGCATTGAGGCAGTCGGACAAAATTCAAAATAAAGCTATTAGATTAATCAATAACCCTGCAATCACACAGGACCTTCCTACATTATCCATACGAAGAAATGTTGCATCCCTTGCATTGTTCTACTGATATTTTCACAGCAATTGTTCCGAGGAACTTGCTTCAATTGTGCCGCCTCTCCACATCTTTCCCCGTAGAACTAGGGCAGCTGGAAGCGCCCATGAATTTACACTTTCTCCTCCACAATGCAGAACTTCTGCTTATCAAAATTAATTTATCCCCAGAACTACTACTCTTTGGAATTCACTTCCCTCGAGTTGCTTTCCACAAACTTACAATCTACAACAGTTTAAATCAAGTTGTTACAAACATTTTATGAATGGAGGATGCCTTTAGGCACATGGATTTGTTTTTGTGTTTTTCCTTAAAAAAAAAATATATATATATATATATATATATATATATATAATAGGGTGGTCCAAGAAGAGGGGGTAAAATTTCAAAGTGCACTGGTCCTTTCTCCACACCGCTGCTTTTTTTTCGTGTTGCATTCCTCTCCTTGTGTGCAAAATTTCATCGCGATACAATGATATTTAGAGGTCGACCCATCATCATGCTTTCTATCATAGGAATTAACCCGGAAAATATCACATACCCGAATTGGAGCACTTCCCGACATCACAGACCCAAATGGTGTTGATTTCTGAATTCTCCGGGGTTGATAACCCCATAGACCACATTTGATCAACTAAAAACTGATATACAGCTGTCTGAATGCTGAATTTCAATATTTGGTTTTCACAGTAAATTTTAGGGGTAGGCCATACCCTGGTTAGGGTAGTTCTAGTAGAGATAAAGCAAAATTGTTCTCATTTTTGAACTCAAAGGGTCGATTTACACATAGAAGTGGTTTCATCGACACTGATTTATTGACAATTCACAAAATATTGCCAAAAAATTCGTTTTTCTATAGGAAAATAGAGAAACTTAAATTTTCTGTCATATTTTGCAGGTTTTAGTAAATAAATGAAATATGAAAGCATTTCTATGTGTAAATTGACCCTTCTGAGTTCAAAAATGCAAATAATTTTGTTCTCTCTATTATAAGTACCCTAACCAGGGTATGGCCTACCCCTAATTTACGGTATGAAAACCAAATAATGAAAATCAGCATTCAGACAGCTGTATATCAGTTTTTAGTTGATCAAATGTGTCTATGGGGTTACCAACCCCGGAGAATTCAGAAATCAACACCATTTGGGTCTGTGATGTCGGGAAGTGCTCCAATTCGGGTATGTGATATTTTCCGGGTTAAATACTATGATAGAAAGCAAGATGATGGGTCGACCTCTAAATTAAGTTTTATCGCCATGAAATTTCATAGGCTTGTAACCTATGGGTAATGGAAAAAAAATAACCTTGTGGAGGAATAAAAGTATACAAATGTCTTTGGTGGACCACCCTAATATATATATATATATATATTGTTACGTATCTTGATCCTCAAGTGGTTAACTTGATGAATCTAGATAGCACAGAGATATATATTAAGGTATCAGTCAGCTGAAGGCAAAACAAAAGTAATATCTAATAACATTATTTTCTGTTGTTGCTTCCTTTCCTTTTGGATCTTAGGACTTAGTATCCTTTATTGACTGATACTCTTTAATTATGCAAAATACTGAAATTAATTAAAGTCATGTAGTATTTATAAAGAATTATTATTTAACCGAAGCTAGTAGGCTATGGTTATGAACCGAATAAGTTATATCTAAAGAAGGACTATTAATTCTATAAAAAGTCTTGAAAGATAAATATTAAAGTAAGCATATTTCTGTCTCCTACCCTTTTTGAAATGAATAGATAGTTTTCTTCTATGTCCTTTTATTTATATTTAATGTAATTATTCTTGGTTCTTGTCTTACGTTAATAGTATTATATTATTATTATCAGGATTAATATCAAAGTCACATAAAAAGTTAGATATATATTTAATAATTAGTTAAATGTATTTCTTAACCACGTAACATTGAGGTTTGTATATGAGTAAATTAAGTTACCGGATCGCTTCATAGATTCGATTCAGGTCTCACTCAAATAATATGAAAAGCAAAAATAATATTTTGAAGCTAAACAAATTTTCTTCAGCTTAGGAAATCACTAGAAGTAATATTAACACAGCCATGTTAGTCTAAGGCGATATTACTAATATGAGACAATAGCATCACCGTACTAAGCACCGTTAAGCAATGTAAGCTTAATTCAAAGAAAATGAAAGAACTCTTAAGTATTAATATAAAACAATAGTATTACTTTCATCATAACCCAATTACTTAAAGAGTTGCTTTAGTCCACAAGTTAGTCAACTAAAATAGTTAAGTACATAATAATAGCGTTAACGTTAAATCCCAATCAAATGGTTACGTACATAATAGTAGCGTTAACGTTAATTCGCAATCAAATAGTTAAGCACATAATAGTAGCGTTAACGTTAATTCGCAATCAAATAGTTAAGCACATAATAGTAGCGTTAACGTTAATTCCCAATCAAATAGTTAAGCACATAATAGTAGCGTTCACGTTAATTCCCAATCACATATCTCACTAACCAACATAACGTAAGTGTTTACACCGAACACACTTAACACACACATATATAATCTGACTGACAGTCACAATCCCATTATAATACTTCACCCCGTCTTCCTCCAGCTGCAAGTTCACCTTCCCCAACTCCAAATGAGACTGATTTGAATGCCCACAACTCGGGTCTTATATACCAAACAATGATTGTGTAGGAACGAATCAGGAGGCGGGGGGGTGGTGCCTGCTCCAATCACAGCTCCTCGAGTTGCATAGCGGGTGCCTGGTCCAATCACAGCTCCTGGCGTCGAACATACGTCATAGCGTCGGTCATCGAAGTAGTTTGCAGGGTCCCCTATGACGCATGCAGGTGTGAAGGCTAGTTTGCTGGTTTCCCCACTCGCTAGTTCGCTCGCTAGTCTGCTTCACCGTTTGGGTAGTGTGACTCCTTCAACTCTAATTCTAACTCTTAAATTAACATACAGGGCTCCGTATGTCAGACCTCCCCCCTAGAAAAGAGTTTAAGGAGTATAGTACATAATAGTAAACATAATACATAAATAGATTCACCACCAGATTGGCAACAGCAAGATTATAATGAGGATATAATAAGGATATCACCCAAAGTAGGCAACGTCACCAGGTACCACATCAGAACATAGCCGGAACGTAGCTGGAGCGTTATTCGAACTGCAAGGCATCGCACAGCTGAAGGCTTGACACCGCACTACTAAAGCATGATATTTACCTCGCTACAAGGGAGAGCTAATTGCCAAAATCCTCTCATTAAATTAAACTTACTGCGGTATGAGGCCAACCTGGTAAATGCAATCTTTGATCCGTGGCAGTGGGTAGGTATCGTTCTTTGTGACAGCATTAACTTGCCTATAGTCCCTACAAAACCTATGGCTCCCATCTGGCTTTGGCACAAGTATGACCGGACTACTCCACTGGCTTAAGGATCTTGTGATCAGCTGGTTTGAAAACATAAAGTCAAGCTTGACCTGCAGTATACTCCTGCGTTGTGGTGAGACACGGTAGGGGGATAGTTTAATGGGAGTTGCATCCCCTACGTCGATGTCGTGCACGGCCAAAGAAGTGAGCCCTGGAGTATCACGGAACACACTGGGAGACTGAGATAAAACAGAGACTAGTTGGTTCGCTTGATCAGAGGGAAGATGACATAGTTTAGATGGTAATTCCCTCCAACCTACTGAATTATACTGAAAGTTGGTTAGGCTACATGACAAGTCAAAGTCTGCATGGATACCTTCAGGCTCTGGAACAGTCTGTTGCGGGTCAGTAAGAGAACTGAAGACTTCGTCCGCACCAGGCTGTCCACAGGTCCTGACATTCACTGCCACAGTGGGAGAATCTGGAAGAGAGGAATCAGGGGACCTATGGTAGGGTTTCAACATATTTATATGGAATACTTGCGTGGGCTTTCTCCTGTCTGGGGTAGTTACTAGATAATCGGTAATGCTCACCCTCCGAATGATCTTATATGGGCCCCTGAACTTGGCAGATAAAGGTTGGCCAAAAAGGGGGAGCAGGACCAAAACCTCATCACCGGGCTGAAACTCCCTCTCACGGGCTTTTCTGTCATACCATTTCTTCATGGAGCTTTTAGCCACGGTCAAGTTTTGAGCGGCAAACTCACATGAGGATCTCAGCCGGGTTTTGAAATCAGAAACATACTTGAGGAGGTTTTGGTTCCCCTCCTGGCCAACTAGGCTATCCTGCATTAGTTGCAAAGGACCTCTTACCTGGTGACCGAAAACTAGCTCATTAGGGGAAAAACCCAGGGATTCAGTTGGAACCTCACGAGTAGCAAATAAAAGAAAAGGTACCCCCTTATCCCACTCAACTCCGGTCTCTGTACAATACTTACGTAACATTCCCTTTAATGTCTGATGATATCGTTCGAGAACCCCTTGACTCTCTGGGTGGTAGGTGCTAGACTTAACATGCTCGATACCCAACTCCTTCAGGGACTGCTGAAAAATGTTAGAGGTAAAATTAGTTCCTTGATCACTTTGCACCTCATGGGGGAAACCCATTCTGGTGAAGAATTTGAGCAGTTCCTTGATGACAGTTGGAGCAGAGATAGTCCTTTAGGGTATATATAACCTCTGGCTAGCGAGTTGCCATGTCCATGATAGTTAATAAATAAATGTTACCTTGGGAAGTCTTAGGCAATGGGCCTACAATGTCCACTACCACCCGAGTAAAAGGATTCTCGAAAACGGGCAAGGGCACCAGAGGATGTACAGGCACCTTCTGATTGGGTTTTCCTGTCATCTGGCAAGTGTGACACACTCTACAAAACTCCACTACATCTGCACGCATTCCTGGCCAGTAAAAGTGGGCTCTGATTCTGTCTAGAGTTTTTCTCACACCTAGGTGTCCTGCCAATGGTATACAATGTGCCATTTCCATGATATCTTTACGACAAGGTTTGGGGACTACTACTTGATGGACGTCCCAAGCCCCGTCATCGATTGGTCTGTGTGGCAGTCTCCATCTTCGCCACAATAGTCCTCCTTTGAGGTAGAAACATTCACCACCCTCCTTCTCACATTCCTCTTCACTCACGGACCTGGCAGCTAACTCCTTGCATTCACTATCATCTCTCTGTAGCTCTACCAGGCCACTAGGACAATTTGGAGGGGTTTCATGGTCATCGTTAGGGTCAAAATGAGCCATAAAGGTGTCAGATAAATCCACCTCAGTCACATCATAAGGCACAGTTGGAGCGTCATTCACACTCTCATCATCCCTTTCATCAACTCTTACATTCGGTACATTTCTGTCTGAGGGAACTGCTACTTGAGACATTGAACGTGTGACAGCACACACAGGGAAAACTGTTGGCATCTCCTTTTCGAGCTCACCGGTTAGTGGCTCGTTAACAGGGGAAAGTGACAAAATGGGGTCTGGTCGGACCTTCTCACCTGCTACATCATTCCCCAAAAGGAGCATTACCCCAGGCACAGGGATATCTTGGGACCTACACAAAGCTATGGTGGCCTCACCCTGTAGTAACTCACATTCAATTTCGCCTTTTACCAAGTATGCATAAAATTGGCCTCCAGCACCTCTCATTACAACTGGTTCGCCAGGTGGGCACTCAGTGTAAGGATTCACCATGAGGGTGCTAGTAGAACCTGTGTCTCTCAGAATTTTTACCTCATGCATACAACCATTTAATCTCACGTTGCCAGATGAAATAAAGGGACGGTAACTGTCCTGCACTGATGGTGAAATTATTATTGGCTTAACCCTAGTGGGTTGCACCACACATGCTACTACACCCCTGTCTAGATGATTTACGTTAGCTGCTAGGTACTCCTTCTGTCGGGAGTCCTGCATTAAAGGAACTTTTGGTGCTAGGTACTCCTTCTGTCGGGAGTCCTGCATTACAGGCACATATGGAGTTTGAGATACGGCGGCAACTGTCTGCCCCGATCTCTCGGTTTTCTCCTTGGCCCAGCACTGATAAGCTAGGTGGCCTCTCTTGCCACAAAAAGTACATACTTTAGGGGATACAGGAACGTTCCCTCTTTGAGCATTACTATTAGTTTGGGGCCCACATCTGTTACCATTGCCCTGAGTCGCATTTTTAGTTGGGGGAACAATTCTATTTTGGCTAGCTGGGGAAGACGTTATAGGCTTGTGACTGGGTCTGTCAGATTTGTGATTGGGATACTTAAAATTAGAACTAGAATTATCGTAGGGCTTCTTTCCACGAAATTTGTTGTTGAGCACGTATGTGTCAGCCATGTCAGCAGACGCTGCTAAATTTGTTGTTGAGCACGTATGTGTCAGCCATGTCAGCGGCGTCGGCAAGACAATCTACCTTTTCCCCTTTAAATGATAGGATACAGAAGAATCAATTTTCCATAGGAAATTTTCTAACAGGACCAACTCCTTCAGATCGTTGTAGCTTGTGACTTTCTTACTCTTGACCCAATGATTGAAAGTTTTAGTCATAGTCCTGGCAAATACCTTATGGGTTTCTTCTACTTTCTTCTGGTTTTTACGGAAAGATTGCCTGTAAGCCTCAGGCTGCAATTGATAGGTTTTTAGGATAGCTTCTTTGAGATTGTCATAATCCTGCCTAACTTCTGCTACTTCTGACAAATACGTGGCTCGAGCCTGCCCTGTCAAAACAGTTTGTAACATAAAAGGCCATTGATCTCTTGTCCACTTCATACCTCCAGCAACTTCCTCAAACAAAACAAAGAAATCCTGCACATTATCCTCAGTAAAAGGTGGAATGACACTAGTCATAGTCAATCCCAGAGGGGGAGCAATTAAGGGAGCATTTGTATTAACATTTAGTTGAGCCGTACGATATTGATATTCATATTGTTCGGTCGTTGCTCTGGCTTGTTCGGCATATAGTCTGGCTTGTTCGGTCTTTGCTTCGGCATTTATTCTGGCATTTATGCTGGTTTCTTCGATATTTGCTTTTATTCTTGCTTCTTCGGTAATTTTATTTATTCTGGCTAGTTCTATTTTTAATTTGGCTTGTTCTAGTTCGAATATTTGATCACCGGTCAAACCAGGTGGCAATTGTATATCAAGTTGGCTAGGTTTACTCGGGATCCGACCAACTGCTCCGTCACCCTCCCCGCCTTCTACATGGAACAGGTGGGTTTTTATGGTCTGAGCCACCTCTACTTTAGACATGTTTGAGACAGTTAATTGGAGATGTGAGGCAAGCACTTTCAGTTCGGATTTTGACAGACAGTCAATATCAGGGGCTGTGGGGTCTGATTCTATGAAAACTCTAGCATCTTCGTCATTAATTAGTTGAGGCATGATTAATATTTGATTTATAAGTAGTGAAACGTTAATGAAACTGAGTGAACCTGTATGAAACGAATCCTTGGCAAGGTCGCCACTCTTCTGTTACGTATCTTGATCCTCAAGTGGTTAACTTGATGAATCTAGATAGCACAGAGATATATATTAAGGTATCAGTCAGCTGAAGGCAAAACAAAAGTAATATCTAATAACATTATTTGCTGTTGTTGCTTCCTTTCCTTTTGGATCTTAGGACTTAGTATCCTTTATTGACTGATACTCTTTAATTATGAAAAATACTGAAACTAATTAAAGTCATGTAGTATTTATAAAGAATTATTATTTAACCGAGGCTAGTAGGCTATGGTTATGAACCGAATAAGTTATATCTAAAGAAAGACTATTAATTCTATAAAAAGTCTTGAAAGATAAATATTAAAGTAAGAATATTTCTGTCTCTTACCCTTTTTGAAATGAATAGATAGTTTTCTTCTATGTCCTTTTATTTATATTTAATGTAATTATTCTTGGTTCTTGTCTTACGTTTAGTATTATATTATTATTATCAGGATTAATATCAAAGTCACATAAAAAGTTAGATATATATTTAATAATTAGTTAAATGTATTTCTTAACCACGTAACATTGAGGTTTGTTTATGAGTAAATTAAGTTACCGGATCGCTTCATAGATTCGATTCAGGTCTCACTCAAATAATATGAAAAGCAAAAATAATATTTTGAAGCTAAAATAATTTTCTTCAGCTTAGGAAATCACTAGAAGTAATATTAACACAGCCATGTTAGTCTAAGGCGATATTACTAATATGAGACAATAGCATCACCGTACTAAGCACCGTTAAGCAATGTAAGCTTAATTCAAAGAAAATGAAAGAACTCTTAAGTATTAATATAAAACAATAGTATTACTTTCATCATAACCCAATTACTTAATAAAGAGTTGCTTTAGTCCACAAGTTAGTCAACTAAAATAGTTAAGTACATAATAATAGCGTTAACGTTAAATCCCAATCAAATAGTTAAGCACATAATAGTAGCGTTAACGTTAATTCCCAATCAAATAGTTAAGCACATAATAGTAGCGTTCACGTTAATTCCCAATCACATATCTCACTAACCAACATAACGTAAGTGTTTACACCGAACACACTTAACACACATATATAATCTGACTGACAGTCACAATCCCATTATAATACTTCACCCCGTCTTCCTCCAGCTGCAAGTTCACCTTCCCCAACTCCAAATGAGACTGATTTGAATGCCCACAAATCGGGTCTTATATACCAAACAATGATTGTGTAGGAACGAATCAGGAGGCGGGGGGGGTGGTGCCTGCTCCAATCACAGCTCCTCGAGTTGCATAGCGGGTGCCTGGTCCAATCACAGCTCCTGGCGTCGAACATACGTCATAGCGTCGGTCATCGAAGTAGTTTGCAGGGTCCCCTATGACGCACGCAGGTGTGAAGGCTAGTTTGCTGGTTTCCCCACTCGCTAGTTCGCTCGCTAGTCTGCTTCAACTCTAATTCTAACTCTTAAATTAACATACAGGGCTCCGTATGTCAGAATAATTATATATATATATATATATATATATATATATATATATATATATATATATATATATATATATATTGACATATGGTACAACAACGTAGGTTTTTCTAACAATCCAGACTCCACTGCTGAAAATAGTATCAATATTTACTATAAACCCTTCTTCTCAACGGCCTATGGAGATGATGAAAGGATCATGCAACAGATCATCCAAAGGAACAACACATCAAACCTTCTGAAGCTACCGCCAAAATCAACCTACTATAAACAAAAAAACGAAGACCTCTATCTCCTACTGAAAAACAATACCAGGCAGACCGACAATGATCTTCAAATATCTCATGTCATCTATAGGTACACTTATACATTTGGGGACTTTACAACCCAACCTTCCACCTATATTGGCATGACAACCATGAACTTATCACATCGGTTGTCTTACCATTTATCTTCAGGAGCCCCTAAAAACCACCATAGAGACGCACCTATCCTACAGATATCCTAACAATTCATCAAGATCAAAGAAGATTGCCTATCTTAGAAGCTCTACTCATAAAAGTGTAATCCTCCAATTTAAATATACAAGACGAAGATCTACAAACCCTTCCCAGCATCAAAAGATCCTACCTAAATGAAGCAGGGAGGGCAACTGATGATGTCACAAGAGGCCAGCCAATGAGAGAAAAACAAAAGCCAACTCACGGCTAGCCAATCAAAATCTTCAAAACTAGATCACCTTCCAGGTATATCGTATATAAAGGTTAGGTTAGTACTATATATTGGAACTGGTTAGGTTGGTCTTGGTTGATTTGACACTAATTGAGAGTTACGAGAAAAAAAAATATATATAGACAGTATACTGTATATATATATATATATATATATATATATATATATATATATATATATATACAGTATATATATATATACCGTAGGATGGGGTAACTAGGCACTTTGCGGGAAACCCGGCACGCACTAAAGTTCTTTGCAAACTTTCATGCATAAAACCTCTTTAACTGTCTTCGTGGCGCAATGCATAAGTGTGTTGATATTCGGTGTGAGCGTCCTGGGTTCGAATCCCCGGACTGCCACATGTGTTTGTTAATTTCATTAATTGAGTTTAGGAGTAAAGTTTGTAGGTGGAGAGAACATAATAAGTAATTCTGGTTCAGTAGTAGTTTATCTAGAGGGCTTCCCTAGGGTAAACCCTATAAGGGGCAACCTGGGTCATATGTACCCCAGAATTATGCGAGCGCACAATGTCATGTTTTTGCTTGTGGTGGAGTGCCTCTGGCAACTAGTCACATGGTTTGGTGAGGGAACATCAGTATTCATCCAGCTTCGACCGCATGAGGACCTACATCCCTGCAGCTCCAGCCCTCCTAGCCCCCCCAGCCCCCTGGGGACATTTTGACCCCACCTTTCCGCTTCTAAGGTACATTTTTTCAATATGGATTGTTTTGCTTTCGTGCCTGTTACACCTATGTTTATGTACCGATTTATGCCTGATAGTGCTTATATGACGGATAGATATAATCCCCAGCTTGCCATACCCAAAGGGTAGGCATTTGACCCCATTTAGTATATTTTATGAATATTTTTCCTAAATTCTCGATTGTCTTGTTTTGAATAGCCCGCCATGGCCAACCCAGAGACCCTATCAAGCACAGAAAATAAAAAAAAGTGTTCATACAATTACAGAGTGTCAGCACAAAAAAACATGTTTCAGCACTTCTTTTGGGGTTTTATGTTTGAGTATGGTACATGGTGTGATTTTGTGACTAAAAAGTACCTCTCCTTTCTCTCTTCCAGATAATATACTTCCTTGGGTCTAGGATATCCAGGTCCTAGGAGAAAGTTGATCCATTATCCTGCCTTCATCCTACAAAGTATCAGCCAAATCGGCCTTTAATTTTTGTAATTTTGTTTTGTTTAGTGAACCCAACTTTTTGGCTCAAAAGTTTTGAAAAACAGTGCCTCGAACCCAATATTCTCAGGAAATCGACACTACAACTGTGATAAACGCTAGTTAGATGATGCGTGTGTACAATTAAGGCCTTATGGGCATCAATAAAGCATTAGAAATATTTGATTTTATTATTTTCCCTAGTGGGGTCAGCCTGTACCCCCTTTCCCCTTTTTGTTTCGATTTTTGAGCATTCACTTTCTAGGGTTTTAAGCACCCTATTAATTACTATTTCCATTCATAGCCTATTCATGGGCTATTCATAGCTATTCATAGCCTCCGATAGTGCAGTTGGAATGAATGTACATGCTAATATTGGTATGCAGGATTCGAAACTGCATAATAAATCGTAGGCTTGTGCAGCATTCTTTAACTGTCTTAGTGGCGCAATGCATAAGTGTGTTGATTATCGGCGTGAGCGTCCTGGGTTCGAATCCCCGGACTGCCATATGTGTTTGTTAATTTCATTAATCGAGTTTAGGAGTAAAGTTGGTTGGTGGAGAGAACATAATAATTTACTGTTCTTTTCAGGTGCTAATTGTGTAGCTTAATTCCCCTAGTTATAATATATCTCAAAATAAGCAACTGGAAATAGAAACAACTAAGAGATTGGCTTTTGCAAACATAGAAGTAACAATGTTTGAGAATTCGTGAATTCACAGCACATGAAACGCTAAGGGCAAGTTTCCCAGGTTAGAGTGTAGCTAGAGAACTCTACTTTGGCTCATTTATTGGACATTTTCCAAGGTCGAATAGGAATATGTAACATGTGTTTACAGTTAAGCATTACATGGTAATGGGCACATTAATTAGTTATCAATATATTGTTTCTAAATATTTCTTGAAGACTCTTTTATATCTATTGCTATATTGCTAAACCTCAGGGACATACCAGGCTCTAAGCCTAAGACTCATGTTCGCCTGTGTTGCCAATGGGAAATTTCTTCCCCCGTACTTTGTCTACAAAGCTGATCGCGTGATGGACACCTGGGTAATTGGCGGTCCTTTCCTTGTACTGCACGGTATAACAGAAGCAAGTCTGGTTGGTTTGACTTTTACTGTTATACAGAGTGTGTTCAGAAAATCGAAGTACCATATTTCAACCACCTCAAGAACAACGTACAGTTGGTCAAAGATCTAGCAGACCCACCCTCGCTCTGGGGCTCGCAGAATTATCTGGCAATACTGGTGTAGGAAGAAGGTGTGTCTTACAAAGATTGGGATTGGTAGATCTGATTTCGGCTATATTATTGTTAGAACATAATTATACTAAACAAGGGAAAGTAAGCCTATCTCAATTAAAAATACATACATCGCTATGTATGATCCCGAACATTCACCCAAAGTTTGTAGATTTGCTTAAATATTCAAGTTATTATATCCACTGATTGGCAACTACACCAGTATTGCCAGCTAATTCTGCGAGCCCCAGAGTGAGGGTGTGTCAGCTGGAACTTTGACCAACTGTACCTCAATTCCTATTTGGTGATAATGTATCCTGCCAAATATCTATTACACTTATTGAAATATGTGACAACCCCAACATAAAAACTGTAATGATCCCCTTTATACAGTCAGAGAAGCAACATTTTCTTTTAACATGTTTGGTGATTAATGTTATCGTTCGCGGTATCGCACAATTTACGTACCAAGTGTTATTCTTTTCTATTTCAGGTACAGTAAGTATTTAAACCAGTAATAACTACATAGTTTATGTTGTTTACATGCAGTTTATTGTAATGAGTGCCTTCATACAGTAAACAAATATGGTCCGGTGCCCGGGTGCCCGATCATGTGGGGTAAACAGGCACCCACCTTGTTTACGGTATACAGTATATAAATATATATATATATATACACAGTATATACATGTAGGCCAAACATATTATCTTTTATTCATCATATATACTTTGTATATTGGACAATGTACTGAATAGAATTTGAGTGGAATATCTATGTAACAATGAATATAGAAAGAAATGATATGTTGATGACTTCGATATATACATTTTGACTCACTGGATGGAAACTGATTACTATTGGGTGTTTGTGAAAGAGTAGCAGACGATGCTATCCGGTCCCCCATTGGTACATATATATATATATATATATATATATATATATATATATATATATATATATATATATATATATATATATATATATATATTCCTCCCAAAGCTGAATACAATCTTCGAATATTGTTCAGAATATATCATTGGTAGTGAATAGGTTAACTATGTTTTGTGCAATGTAGACCACGTAGAGCGCAACAAAACAAGTGGGCAAAATAAGTGCGTGGTAGTCATATGTGCATGAACTTAACAGTGTCTTCAAAAATGTAAATGATATATGTAATTTGTATTAAAATGGGTTCTAATGCGAATGCTAAATTACTGAGTATTTATCAAATGTATTCAAAATAATGTTACAGTATAAGTGTTTTTTTTTTGTCTCATATATCTCCAGTTTGTATGAAGGACACAAATGGCAAAGCTGCATGCAACAAATGCTTCCCCTAAATTGAAAGAGTGGCACAGATTCAGCTTCAAGGTATGTTACAGTAAACATTTCTGAACACACTGAAGTTGCAGTAGTTGAAGTCAAAGGATGAGGGAAAGATAGATTAAGGGAGAGAGTTCTAGAGTTTACTATGCACACATATTTTACAATGAAAGAGGCATTGTGATCGGATAGTTCCGAAATATCTGAGGTAACAGGACATCAACAATAGAGAGTGTCAACCTATATGAATACAATAAGCAATAGGAAGTGCCAACATCTGAGATTTTTTTTGTTGATATACGGAAGCTTAGATATACGAGGTTATACCTTATACAGTATGTGTTACCCGTAACTGAGCAAAAAAAAAAAAAAAAAAATAGATTATAACATGGTTATGAAATAATTTTTAGTAGTAAAGAGTATGCAAACTCTGTTTAATTACTGAAAAAGTTATTATATATCGGATATATTATATGTTATATTCGGGGAAAGGCCAGCCGTAAACAGCAACACACTGATAGCTACACAGCACTGGTTGGTTGAAAACATCAAAGCAGTACCATGTAAGTTTTGCAGACAGAAAGCCGGGAAAACCCCAGTTTGAGATACCTGAAACAACATGTTCGGTAATAAATACAGGCTATCCTCTTCAGAACCTCTGAATCAAAGCAAAAATAGATCTATAAACATAAATTACAAGATAAGTGAAACACAACCAGCTTGAAGGTAAAAGGTAATAGCTGAACGGCGGATCAAAGCTATACCCAACCACCCCTGTTTTGAAACTCAACACTGAATCGGTGCATTATACTGCTACTCCCTTCATTTGGTGACTTTCACAGAATGTAAGACATTCTGCAGAGGTACAAAATAATTGCCAGGGTTTTACGTACAGGAAAACCCGTTGTACATTCATGATCAAAAAAAGGAAAATAGAGGAATTTGCCGTACAAAGAGTGTAAGGAAACTTGATGGCACTCCTATAAAAAAAAAAAAAAAAAAAAACACACACACACACACACACGAGAATACCGGTCGTGTCTCTCCATTTCATGGGAAAAACCTCTCTCACCAGCACTCATGGCAGCTGACATCAACAGGCGCACCCATTAGCAGAACAGGCCGCAAATAATCTAATTAATTAATATCACTCCCAACACCAAACACCTCCCAATGAAATTATACCAAAATTTAAGGAAATGGTTTGAGGTAGCAGTGGCAGTACCGTTACGCAGCAGCCAGCGGCGCGGCGCCCAGACCTACTCTTTTTAACAATATCCTGGTGTAGTGCTGTACATTTGATGTCTAGCCAAATGGAAGAAACTCGTAGCCGTGTTGATTTTTCGAATTCACGAAGCAGGCAAGTCGCTTAGTGAAGAAAAAATATGAGATCTACCCTGTTAACCCCTTCCTGATGAGGCCCGTCACCAGATGGGCACCGAAATCAGCTTATTATGTATCCTGGGAGCGAGGCAAGCGATCGCAAGCAGCGCAGGACCACTTCATCCATCGCCCACCAAATCTGGGCCGGCACTGATGTAACAAAGAGACTTCTAACACCTCGCTGCAGTGTTAAACATAGCGAAAACCACTCAAAACCACTCATGTTTACCAATTTTGGCTGACCTTTGCAAGATCGTTTGCAAAAAAAAAAATTGTACAGAGATGATTCAGGTGCCGAGGGTAATGTGTTCGACCTGCCATCAATTGGTTCTATTAGTAGTGGTATTATTATATTACCTACTTCATCCGGGTGGAAAACCACCCAGGCTAAACATTTGGCTAGGCAGTAAACAGTCTGGACTGGAGGCTTAAAGCTGAGCCAGGTGGGCAAAACATTCCAGGGAAACTACTGTGGCCAAAGCTTTGACCAGGTGGTGGGTATCGCGTCCAAATGTTTGGTTGGGTGGTCAGCACATATAGACGTATTTCTAGGCGGACAAAATATAACCTGCAGTAAAAGATCAAGCACACAAACGAAAGTTTCACAGGCCAAATTTGGCCATGCAGCGACGTTGGCCAAAAGCTAGACTGGTTGGCCATAGGTCCAATACAAGTTTGGGTGAGTACCAACAACAACGACAAATTCGACTTGGCGGCTTAATTTTGGTGTGAGGGTCAAAAGCTGAACCATGTGGTCAAAAGTTTACCAGGGTAGTTACTGTCGGGAAAACTTCGAAGGGGTAGTTAAAATATCAACTGGGCAGCCACTGCTATGAAAAGCTCAGCAAGGCAGCTACAACGCTTAAGCTTTTCCAAGAGTAAAACATTTCACCAGGACATCTAAAAATGTGTGCGCAGTCGGGCGACCAAAAGTCTGGCCATGTGCCCATAGTGGCCAAAAGTTTAGCCGAGAGGCCAGCAATTTTGCTTAGCAGGCAACAAAGGCATACGTGTTGGCTAAAATTTCACAGTAAAATGTTAGGTCAGACGGTATAAATTTCATCTGGGTGGCTCTTCCATCCAAATTTTGGCCAAGCAGCCACCAAGCAGCCATTGACCCAGGCAACCACAAATGTGTCCACATTTTAAGCACTTGCTCAAAAGTTTGACTGATCGGCAAAACATCTAATGAGTTGTTGTGGGAGAGGCCATGCCTCTTGAAATTTAATGGTGATTAAAATATGATCAATTATATTGTCCAACTTGGGTTAGGAAAAATGCCTTGAGTGTCTTCGAGTGCCTGATCACTACCAACAGCACAAATCACAACAACAAATATTGCACATAATAAATAACTCTGAAATAACTGTCTTTGTTCCAAACGTTGTCGAGACCTAACATGTGTGTGTGTGTGAGAAAGATTGACATAGATACACTGGTCACACAGATCTTACGATCCCTGCGAGGTAGAGATAGTAGATAGTAGAGATAGAAAGCCCAAGAATAAGTGGAAGGAAAGGATAGCAAAGATGAAGGCTCTCTCCCCACCCTCCACTCCCTCCGGCAAATGAGAACAGTTAGAAGTGAATAACCTTACAGAGCTTGGAAATCGCCTGAAATAATGTATAGATTAGTTAGAGATGGAAAGGAAATTGCATGCATACCTTCACCTTCTTTCTCTGCTCTCTTCAACTGAATACAGTGTCCATTTTTGCCAGTTTCTCTTGTCAATAATCATTTTCTATTCCAGACCAACTTCTCTGTGATATGAGTTTAACCTTTTTGTAATGTGTATATTGAGCCACTGTCTATAACTTCATTAGGGAGCTTATTCCACTCACCAATTTATGCAGTACTGTCGGTGAAGAAATTTTAGTTGCGTTTAGGTTCGCTTTCCTGCCTATTAGTTGTAATTTGTTTCCTCTTGTGGAACTCTCTTTGGCTATCTTAAATCGATTATTGGAATTCGTTTCTTAAGCGAAATCAGATTGAGTTATCTTAAGACTATTGGTGCGCCTAAGGGTTAATCGTTCATTGTATGGTATATTTCTAGGGGAAGGGATCAACTTTGTTGCAATCCGCTGAAATGATTCAAGAGTTTCTATGTCTTTTATTAAGTAGGTAGACCAAAACTGCACAGGAGACTCCAGATGCGGCCTCACAATACTTTACGTGTAATGGTATAACTATGTCTTTACTATGCCAATTCACATTTCTTCTAATGAATCCAAGTGTTCTGTTTGCTTTGTTAGCTGCTGCAGTGCATTGGCTTGTATTACATGTTATATTCAGTAATTATTATAGGAATCATTATTACAGCTCTCATATAATTTTAAAGTGGTTTACTTGCAGTGTACTGTGTATATAAGCAGAAAACTGTACAATCTGAAGGTTGAATCAATGTCACTTCCTGCTTTTGTTCTACCGTGTCAGACCTTACACTTGCACTTCTGAGCTTTCCAGGCAATGTCTACGTGAATCGGAGTTTTCCGTCACATGTGTGGGATGTGTGTGGGAAATTAATGAGAGAGGTAGGAGAGAGGTTTTTAGGAGATTGAGACAGAAAAGGTGGGCACGATAACAGGCCCGGAGATATTCCTCCCAATTTTGGGGAAAACTCTCTGTAATATTTTAATCTAGATTTGTTCCTGAATAAATAAGGTGGCTGGATTTACAAGTTTCCTTTACCCTAAATATATGTGGTAAAGGTGGTGGCAGTATTTCACTAATGCTTAAATAAGAATAGTATAAAAAAAGGGGTAATCCAGAGTCTACATTCAACGAGAGAAGCTACGAGAATCGACCCAGCATCTTCAATCAACCTAATATCTATAACAAAACAAATCTTAACCTCTTAAGGTAACAAACAAACAAAACGTAACCTTTTATACTTGTACATTTTATATTTTTGTGTATAAGCACTCCCAGATCTTTTATCTAAGATACACTCTTTACCTTGAGAGAGTTATAAGGAGGTACAAGGAATAGTTAGTATCTCGGAGACCTTGGGGTCCATTCTGAGGAAATACTCTAAGTGGAAGGAGATAAACTGTTTAATGCACTACACTCATTACAGTGTGTGCAAAATACTATCTACTCTCTTCTTGAACTGCTCTACTCAAGAACTGTGTACAACTTTGTAGGGAAGTTTGTTCCAGGTAGAACAGATCTTATATGTGAAAAGGTATCCACAAATACTAGTGTTAAACCTTTTCAATTCTAATTTCCAGCCATGATTGTGTGTTGTATTCATATTGAGGCTAAACATTTATCTATAATCCACATTGTCAAACCCATTAAGTATTTTAAAAACGTCAATGAGGTGACCTCGTAGTTTGCGTGTCTCCAACGAAAATATATCAAGGGCTCTCAACCGGTTCTCATAGCTCAGTCTTCTAAGCACTGGAATAAGCTTTGTAGAGAGAGAGAGAGAGTACAAAGGAGTACAATGGAGAACAAAGGAAATCAAGCAACAACAGGTCTAGTGACCCTTCTAGGCTGCTTGTCCTCCAAAACACTGAGGATCAAGTGTCCAAACAGTGGTTTAGAGTGGGTAAGGGAACATTGGAAAGGGAACTACTGCCCTGGAACCAATGTCCGTGGCAGGATTAGGAAGTTAGTAGGGGACAGATGGGTTAGTAACTGAGGGGAGAGTTATTAATTTACAAACGCAGTCAGTCGCGGGTTTGATGAGAGATATTTGTCTAGGCGGAGTTTAATGAATCAACGGTGCTGCAGTCTATGACATCTCTGGGAAGCCCATTCCATAAGTTGACAACTCGATTGAAGAAGAAATTCTTAGCTTCGTGTGAGTTAAAAGATTTACCAATAATTTTGCAACCGTTTCCCCGCGTGTAATTAGATTGGTCGATAGTGAAGTACTTACTACAGCTCACATTGTCGATGCCTTTGATGATTTTGAACACTTGAATTAAGTCGCCTCTTAATCTGCACTGGGTTAAAGGAAATAGATTTAATTCTCTAAGACGCTCATCGTATGGTTTGTTCTTTAGGCTAGGTATTATTTTGGTAACTCTACGTTGAACTCGTTCTAGCTTGTCTATATCTTTTTGGTAATAAGGGCACCAGGATTGAACGCAGTATTCCAGAAGAGGGCGGACTAAGGAATTGTAAAGGGTTAGGATACTGTTTGGGTTTATGCTCAAATGACCTGCCTATAAAGCCAATTATTTTGTTTGCCTTCTTAACAACTTCTGAACATTGTTGACTCGGTTTTAGGTTACTCGATATTGTTACTCCCAGATCGGTTTCTCTGTTTACATTCTTAAGCTGAGTGCCATTCATCAAATAGTTTGCTTTCTCATTTTGGTATTCGATATGTAGTACTTTACATTTATCTGCATTGAAACTCATTTGCCAAATTTGGGCCCAACATGACAACCTATCTAGATTGTGTTGCATATCGTCAACTTGTTCTTTTGAGAGTGCGCTATTTGCAATTTTTGTATCGTCAGCAAATTTTGAGATTGTACAGGTGAGACCCTCATCTATGTCGTTGATGTAATTTAGAAAGATAATTGGTCCTAGTACCGATCCCTGGGGTACCCCGCTACTTACATTGGTCCATTTAGATGCCGTACCGTTTATGACTACTCTTTGCTTTCTGTCGCTGAGCCAATTTTCTATCCATTTCAACACACCATCTTGTATTCCATGCGCTTTTAGTTTTAGCAGTAAACCTTTGTGGGGAACTTTGTCAAAGGCCTTTTGAAAATCAAGGTATATAATATCTACAGCTTTACTCTCATCGTAGAGGTTGAGGATATCGTGGAAGAAGTCTAAGAGGTTTGTTAAACAGGAACGTTTTTTACGAAAGCCGTGTTGAGTATCTTTAAGTATGTTATTTTCCTCTAAGTGATTTACGAGACTTTCTCTTATGAGTGTTTCTAACATTTTACATACAACTGAGGTTAAGCTAATTGGACGATAGTTACTGGGTAGGGATTTCCTGTTTTTTTTTAATATCGGTGTTACGTTGGCTAGCTTCCACTGATCAGTCATATTTCCAGACTGCAAGGATTTATTAAATAGCAATGTCAATGGTTTGGAGAGCTCATCCTTAGCTTCCTTTAGGACTCTAGGTGAGATTATATCAGGTCCAGGAGTTTTATTTACCTTGAGTTTATCTAAACAATTCAATACTTCTCTCTCTGTAACGGTGATATTGCTTAGAACATCTGAATTATCAATCTGAATCGGCGATGGTGTAGGAATATCACTGAGGTCTTCCGTTGTAAAAACTGATGCAAAGAAGGTATTGAGGGCATTACTCATTTGTACTTCGTCTTTGGTGTATTCTCCATTTTCATCGACTAACGGTCCAACAGTTGAAGTAACTACTTTTTTCTTTCTGATATAACTATAGAATTCTTTCCGGTTTGTTTTACTTTGATTCGCAACATGTAACTCTAGGGTCTTTTTACTTTGCTTAATTAACTTTTTGGCTTTGCGTCGTAGCTCTACAAATTTCACCCGTTCTTCGTCATTTTGTAAGGATTTTAATCTATCATTAGCAAACTTTTAAGCAAGCAGACAGTTTGAAATATCTTTATTCCACCATTTGGGCTTATTATTAAGGCCTGGACGCCGTATTTTCGATGGTATGCAGTCCTGCACTGTTTTTAGGTAAGTGGTTTCGAATAATTCCCAAGATGTATTTATGTCGTTATTGTTAATTAAAAAGCTTCAGTCAGTTTCTTTATACATAGCTCTAAGTTTATGAAAGTTTTCTTTCTTGAAATTAGGGACTTTTTCGATGCTGCTATTTGGTTCGTTACTAGTAAACTTTAAAGTGAAAGTTATTGTACGATGGTCGCTGTTACTGAATTCATCACCAACATTCAAATTCTCTTTGAGAGAGAGAGAGAGAAGCAAAGTTGAGAGTAGGTCAAAATGCTAGAGAGGCGAGATGACTCCCTGCCTAGGCAAACTCTTTCGTCTTTGTCTCTCCTCTTACGTCTTCCCTTCTTGCTGTAAGTTTGCTCTCATTTAACCTGTCCCAAAGAAGGATGACCGCTCTCATCACTCTAACTATCGTCCGATTGCTCTCATCTCTTGTATCTCTAAAGTTTTAAAAACTATTCTTACTTCCAAATGTCTTAAGCATTTCTCTTTTCATAATCTACTCTCAGATCGCCAGTATGGCTTCCTTAGTTCTTTCATATCTTACTAACTCTTGGTCATCCTTCTTTCGGGACTTCGGTGAGACCTTTTATATTGCACTAGACATACTGAAAGCCTTCGATAGAGTCTGGTACAAATCTCTAATTTCTAAACTACCCTCATTCAGTTTCTATCCCTCCATCTGTGCCTTTGTCTCTAACTTCCTTTCCGGTCGTTCCATAGCTGCGGTTGTGGACGGCCATCAATCACTTCCTCATCCCATCAACTCAGGTGTTCCTCAGGGTTCTGTCCTATCTCCTCAACTGTACCTCTAGTCCTATCCATTCAAATGCAGACAACTCGTATACCTTACACTACTCAACTAGTTTTCCAGAACGCCCCAGCCAGCAATCCCTCAAAAACAAACGTAATGAAGACATACAAAACTTATCTTCTGATCTAATTTCCTTTTCTAATTGGGGCAGAGAAAACCTTGTTACCTATTATGCTTCCAAAACCCAATTTATCAATGTATCTACCCACCATGAACTCCCAGAGGACTATCACTTATACTTTAACAATACAAAGATCATCCCTTCATCTTCTCTCAATATTTTTGGTGTCTCTTTTTCTTCTGATCTCTCTTGGAAGGACCATATCACCACTCTTGCTAAGGCGGCCTCCCAGAAGCTGGGTGTGCTCAACCTCCTCAAGGGTTTGTCACCCCTGCACAATGTCTTTCTCTGTACAGGGGTAAAGTGCGTCCTTGTATTGAGTATTGTTCACATGTGTGGCGAGGATCCTCTCACACAGCACTTCTAGACAAAGTAGAAAGGAAAGCCTTTCGTATCATTAACTCCCGTCTACTCACCGACTCTCTGCAATCTCTCTCTCTCTTCGCCGCAATGTTGCTCCTCTCTTGCCATTCTATCCCTACTACAATAATCAGTGTTCTTCAGAGCTCTGTCAATGTATGCCACCTCCTCTGCGTAGGGTACGTAATACCCGTCTTGCAACACAATCCCACCCCTACGCTGTACAGCTCTCCAACTCAAGAGTGAATCGATACTCCCAATCTTTCTTCTATTCAACAGTTGAGCTCTAGAACTCTCTCCCTGAATCAATTTTTCCTTCATCCTATGACATAAATTGTTTCAAACTCCGTGTGTCCAGACATTTTGGCTTGAAATTTCCTTGATTTTGGCCCTGTTACTCTTTCAATTCTGGGGGAGGCACTTGTTACAGGCGGTTTTGTCTTTTGTCTCCCTCATCCACATAGAACAAAAATAAAACAAATATGGAAGGAGTAGGAAATGAGCGCAGAAGAGACTAGAGGAAGACCAGAACACAGTACAGAAGGAGACACCAGGGAAACACTGAGAGAGGAAGACCAGAACACAGTACAGAAGGAGACACCAGGGAAGCACTGAGAGAGGAGGGGGGGGGGGGGGCGTTGATTGAGAGTGGTGAGAAAATGGGAGGAGCAACTGGAACATAAAAGAGAGTAAGGGAATAGAGACGATATAGGAAAAGTGACTGCGAAAGGAGATATTTCTGGATAAATAGAGAGGCTGAGAAGAAAAATTATAGGTTTAAGAACAGTCAGAAAGAGATTAAAGAACGTGAGGTGAGATGGGTAATAGAGCGTGTGAAAGAGAAGAGGAAAAAGGGATGACCATAACAAAGAGGAAAAACCCAGCTGAGGAAAAAGCTGTGTGAGCAAGGAGAGGCGATGGTATGAGAGATAAGGAAAGGTTGGTAAAAGAAGAGATGGCAAGTGAGGGAAGAGCGTAGCAAAGGACGAACAAAAAGGTCTAGGGTGAGGAAAGAGAGAAGCAGAAGATAAAAGAGATAATGAGGTGGTAAGGGGAGCGAGGGGAAGGGGGAGAATAGAGCCCAGGCCAAAGGTTCAGAACGAGCATAAAATCAATTTCATCGGCCAAGTATATCTGAGTTTGAAATCAATTACAAGTGTTCATAGTATTTTGAGACATATGCGTGGTATGTTCTTTTGTTAAATAAAAACATTAACAATATGAATTGCATGACTCATTATTAAGCCATAGTGGAAACAAATTATCGGGTAAAAAAACGTCTATTTTATTATATGGGACTTGTTAGCCTTGGTAGGCAACCCTTCTAGGGTATTAAACCCTAAACAAATTACCGATGGGCGACACCTAAGTTCCACTTGCAGGTTGCGAACTTTAAAACAGATAACAGATAACTTCGATTCTGCGACTCCATGGATATTTCCCGGTAAACTACACGTGTGAAGCCAGCAGCAGCAGGCCTCACACCTCCTGTGCAGGAGTTTTATGTACAGGGTGCCACAGAATTCGGTTATCCACCTGGTAGAAACAGACAATGCTGCCTTTCTATACATCTGTGTATGCAAGCTGTAAGCTGCGTGGATCGTTCTATGATAATTTGTTATAACAAACAATAGCTTAACAACCATTATATTGTACATTGTTTTGTATAATAACCCATTGAACGCAGAATAGGTAGTTGTTGTTGTTGTTGTTGCAGTTCCCCAGACTGTCTGGCCGAACAGTCCCGAGTCCGGTAGACCGAATTCCATCCAGATTCTCTGGCCCCCGAAGGGGGTAGTAGCAACTACTGGTATTTTTAAAAGTTGCATTACAGGTAAACTTATATGAATAATGATGAATATATGACAAATTACGCACAACAATAGTTTGTTCACTTTTTATATTAGGCGTTTTTTTTTTATCATTTTCAGAATTTATCTAGGTTTAAAAAACACTTGACATATGTCCAGAAGACAATGGTGATCTCAAAATAGTTGTAGGCATTTATTTTCGATATATCGATCTTATAATTTAGGTTATTCTGTTAGTGCGTGATATCCTCTATATTAATCATGACACGCAATACTAAAATAGGATATATTATATAGATGGTATATCAGGAAATACGTAACTTACAGCAATTTTGAAAACACCATCGCTTTCTGGACTCGTGTATCTACCTAATGCAAAATTGTTGTCCTATGTGTATGAAACAGACAAAAGGCAGGTTGCCTGTAACAAGTGTCTCCCCCAAGGCCAACAACAGAGCCAAATTTAAGGGACATTGGGGTCAAACTGTCTGGACACACAAAATGTAAATCAGTTATAGGATGAAGGAAAGATTGATTGAGGGAGAGATTTCCAGAGTTCACTTGAGAAACTTTGCTAATTCTTGGGTTGTAGAGCTGGACAGAATAGGAGTGGGACTGTGTTAAAAGGTGGGTATCTCGCACTCGCAGAACTGAGAGAGCTCTGAAGAACACTGATTGATGTAATAGCGATAGAAGAGTGCAAGAGATGCAACAATGCGGCGTGTAGAAAGAGATTATAGGGAACTAGTAAGCAGAAGTGATTTGATGAGGCGGAATGCTTTTAAGAACATAAGAACATAAGAAAATGGGAGTCTGCAGAAAGCCGATTGGCCTAAGCAAGGCAGATCCCTGTCCCACACAACCCCAATTACAAAGCCCAATTATAGGCTCAACACTCTAATACCCTGAGGATCATCTTACCAAACCGGTTAGAGATTAACGCAGGATTACGGGGGTCTGCAGAGCGCTGATTGGCCCAACCCGGCTGATCCCCTTCACACCCAACCCTTCTCGTCCATATGCTTATCCAATTTTTTCTTAAAGCTCCCTATCGTTCTTGATCCCACTATATCACTTGGTAGCCTATTCCACCCATCTACAACTCTGTTACCAAACCAATATTTGCCTATATCTTTTCTGAAACGAAATTTATCTAATTTGAAACCATTGGTACGAGTTCTTTCACTATCACTGAGCTTTAGTACATTTGTCATGTCCCCTTTGTTAATCCCACTAACCCACTTGAACACCTCTATCATATCCCCTCTAACTCTGCGTCTCTCTAACGAATGTAAACCTAATTTCTTCAACCTTTCTTCATACGGAAAATTTCTAATATTATGGATCATTTTTGTCATTCTACGCTGAATTCTCTCCAATGAATCTATGTCCATTCTGTAATAAGGACACCAAAATTGGACAGCATAATCCATATGGGGTCTCACTAATGACAAGTAAAGTTTTAAGATAACATCAGCAGTTCTGTTACTCACACTCCTAGAGATGAACCCGAGAATCCTGTTTGCCTTATTACGAACGCTTATACACTGTTTTCTAGGCTTCAAATCATTGCTAACAAACACACCTAGATCTTTCTCGCAGTCTGAATTTTCTAATTCTAAATTAGCTAGTTTATATTTAACATTTGTTTGCATCTTCCCTATCTTTAATACCTTGCATTTGTCAATGTTAAACTTCATCTGCCAATTTACTGACCATTCATGTAAGGTATCTAGATCCCTTTGGAGGCACTCTATATCGCTATCTGAATCAATTGATCTCCCCATTTTAGTATCGTCTGCGAATTTACTTATCCTACTAGTTATACCTAAATCTAGGTCATTTATGTATATAAGAAACAACAGGGGACCTAATACCGATCCCTGGGGGACACCACTTTTGACTGCTCCCCACTCTGACTTGGTACCATTTATGCTGACTCTCTGTTTCCTACCAATTAGCCATGACCTAATCCATCCCAACAACGACCCTCCTATTCCATGTGCCTCAACCTTTCTCATCAATCTCTCATGAGGGACTCTGTCGAAAGCTTTACTGAAATCTAAATATATAATATCATATGACTTGTCACTATCTACTGCTTCATATACCTCTGAGAAAAAGCTAAGCAAATTAGTAAGGCACGAACGACTCTACTCTTTTGAGAAGTGTGGTATGAGTGGAATTTCCACACACATTCGAACAATACTCAATACATGGGCACACTATGCCCCGATACAGAACAAGAAGCTGTGCGGAGGAGAAGAACCCACGGAGATGGTTGAGGACACCTAACGTTTGGGAAATTGTTTCAGCAGGAGTGGTAATATGATCTTTCCTAGAAAGGTCGGATGAAAAAGATACACCTAGAATATTGAAAGAAGATGAAAGGTTGAATTGTGTATTGTTGAAGAGTAATTAATAGTCTTGCAGAAGATTGCTACAAGTAGATAGAGGAAGAAATTGGGTCTTGGAAGCATAGAAAGTAACAAGATTTTCTCTGCCATAATCATAAATAATTGATGGATCAGAAGATAGGCTTGCCATGGCCCTGTCACGTGAGTTTTGGAGTGATTGCATGCCAAGTTGTTGTGAAAAACTAGTTGAATTGAATTAATATACCATCTAAAATAATAATTAGTGAATACAATTTATTGTGCGTTATACTCGTCGTTCTTCAAATAAGCTTATTTGTATTGCAACTTTTAATAATACCCGTAGCTTCTACTACTTATTCTCCGTGTAATGGGCCATTATGCAAAGTAACGAATATATTGGTTATGGAGATAGTGTTTGTTCTAACAAAATGTCCATCCGACGGTCTCACACAGCTTACCACTTGGCTACACAGATGTATAGAAAGGCAGCGTTGCTAATTTCCGCTAGGTGGGTAACCTAATTCTACGCCACACGGTATGAGGTATTTCAACTATCTCCTGACAGATATTACATTTTGGTATCAATGTACAATGCATAGCCAAATGTAAGTAAGCAGAGTTTGGATATATCTCAATATTATATGAAAGCTACCAGTGGAGCCTGGACTCCGATAAACATCTTTGGTCAACATAAACTAAAATTATTGTGACGTTCACATGAGAAACTTAATAAGCGCCAGCACAGCCATAATTGAAATAACTTTACCAAAATGAAACAAACCAAACCAAACAAGTATATATATTTTTATGTTTAGGCGTGTTTTTACAGTATTTTCAAAATTTAATTTCTAGGTGTTATCATTATTATTCATCCTTAACACTCCTCGAGCGGCTAGGTCTGTAACTTCTACTACCTGCCAAGCGGGTAGTTTTACCCTAAACGAGCTTATTTCCGTGCTCTTTTTCATGCATAAACAAGAGCCAGAGCATAATACAATTATGTATAAGTGAAAGAGCGTTAATTGAGCTTTGCAATGACACCTGAACCATCCTTCTACGATCACGGGTTGTCTTGCAACGATCGTGCAACACGAAGGAAAAATCCATAAAATACAGTAATTTCCTTATATAATTCCCTGTCTAGCGAGGTAGTGGGTGTGGATGTGTGTGGAGGTGGGGCCAGTGCCGGCGCAGGAGCCGTGCCGAACGGTCAGAGTCAACCTACGCTCCTCCCACCGCTCGGACTCTCTCTCAGAGCCAATTATGTGCTCAACAATGCCACCGACTTAAGGCGGGCCCTGCTCTTTAGGCAGGGGTTCTGTAGACCGACTTAAGGCGGGCCCCGCCAAAGAGGGGTTAAAATGATATTTCAGCGTAACGTGAATCAAAGAGAAAGTGACAAGGAAGCAAAAATATATGCATATGTGAGCATTGCTAGGCGTATACATTTGCTTGTTACACTGCTCTGATAAATCGGCATATACCCCAATTAAGTGCTAAAGTTTCATCATAAGAGATTTCAATTGCAAGGTTTTAGAGTATCATTCACACATATGCTACCATACGCACACTGGAATGCATGGCAATCATATGTATACCTTTCTAAAAGATATATCGTTACAAAGATCGATCTAAATCAGATATTATCATATCTTCAGTTATGGGGAAATAAAGGGAAAGACTTAGCTAAACTCCATAAGAACGGTATTTGTGACGTTTCTCAATTAAATTCCTCCATTGCTAAACGTGACGCAATATTCATTATTATTATTATTATATGAGATGCCGAAGTCTCCAACCAGGGTGCAGAAACACCATCAAGATCAATCCACACAAAACACCCGGAGGCACTGGAGAGAGACTACGGCAACTTAGGAAAAAATAAAAACATATACTGTATACTGTACTGTACATATACACATATTAAACACAGATAACATATTATGCAGTGGAGGATATCAAGTATAAATATAATACAATAAAATAGAATAAAATAAGTTTAAAAATTAGAATTAATGCTGCAAAAAAGCATAACTCTAGACTTAAAAATGGAGATATTAGCTGAATTAACTAGCTCATTTGGCAACTTATTCAACAAGTCAACCATGGCCGGCACAAAACACTGTGAAAACTGTGTAGTAGAAAAATTAACACGGCTCATGGCAAGATCATTAAGATTGCTTGTGAATCTAGTTGCACGAGCCCGGACATAGGGCCCAGGCAGAACCCCATGTAAGGGATGCTGAGGGTTGTTAAAAACTTTAAATAAAAGACTAAGGGCACCAACTTTGCGTCGATGACACAGATCAAGAGACAAATGAGGTAGAATAAAACTGATGGAATTTAGCGACCTGTCAAGCAACTTGAGATGGCAGTCAGCTGCTGACAACCAGACAGGTGAGCAGTACTCGAAATGTGGCAAAATAAAAGCATAAAAAGACTTGATAACTGTGGCGTCACAAGCAAATGTTTTGTAAACCTTGCGAAGCAGACCAATGTTTTGGGAAATGGAAGAGGAGAAGGAACGAATATGCTTTTCAAAAGTAAGTTTGGGATCAAGAGTAACTCCTAACAAACGCAGAGTATCCACATTCTCAATTTGCTCGCCAGAAACTTGTAGATAAGGATGGGGAGGATCTAAGGTACGAGATCTGCTGATGATAATGGAGTGTGTTTTACTAGCATTAAGTTTCATGCCCCAAAGTTCACACCATGATGTAATTTTGGCTAAATCACTATTCAGAGCAGTAGCAATTACGTGTCGATCTATTGGTGATGGAATTGACGCATATAAAGTTGTATCATCAGCATAGGAGATTAGTTTATTTTCAAGCTCGGAACACAGGTCAGCAGTAAAAATAATAAAAAGCAAAGGCCCAAGGAACACCTTGTGGAACACCAGAAACAACAGTAACAGAAGGGGAATGACACCCATCAATGACCACAGACTGAGATCTTTTCGTCAAAATATCTTCAAAGATACTTAAAAAATTGCCACCAATACCAATGAGCTGCAACTTAAACAGAAGTGCTTTATGGTTGACTAAATCAAAAGCAGAACTAAAGTCAATAGCCACGACACGAGACTCATGTCCCTGGTCCAATGAAGATTGCAAGTCATGGGTGAGTGTCAGAAGCGCATCACATGTACCCAGTCCCTTACGAAACCCAAACTGTGAGTTTGGTATCAAATTATGACTATTACAATAAGAGGAAAGGCGTCTGGACAAAAGCCTCTCATAGTGCTTGGATAGGATAGGTGTAATGGAGATAGGGCGATAGTCATTAGGAGATGATGAGGCAGTATTTCCCTTTGGAATAGGAGTGATAACAGCCTTAATCCAGCAAAGAGGAAAACTACCTGATTTCAAAAGCAACCTAAACACCACAGCCAATTTAGGTGCCAAGACCACTGCAACCTTTTTAAAAAAGAGAGGGAAAAACCCATCCGTGTCTGTGCCACCATAGGTATCAAGATCCAGCAAGTACCTTTTCAGTTCAGCTGATTTGAATGCCATTGAATTGAGGTTGGGTCTAGGGAAACATGTCAATGGCAAAGACAATTCCTGATTACTCTGCTTATTAATACAAATATTAGATTGAATATTGGCCTTCGATAATGGATCAAAAGAGATGGAGCCATCAGAATCACAAAGAGGAGGCATGGAGGAATCTATTCCAAATAAAGAGGATTTCAAAGCGGACCACCATTTATGAGGCTGTGCAGCTCCTGCCAGAACATCCTGAAGATGGGAGTTATAATCCCTCTCAGCACCATCATAAACTCTCTGCGCAGCTGCCCTTTTAAAAACATATTTTTCCCAATGCAAGGGGGTTTGATTACGCCTCCATAGACGATATGCTACCTGTTTGTCATCAAATGCACGCTTGCAGTCATCATTAAACCATGCTTTATCCCTGATACGAGACTTAATTGTTTTTGATGGAACTCTTTTGCGAAGGATACCAAGAAGGGAATTGTTGAGAGCTGAAACCGGGTCATGAGATCTTAGTATGTGATTCCACTCAATATTACAAACATCATTACAAACGTTGTCCCAGTTAACCCGGGATTTAACGTGACTTTACGTGAGAGAGTAATATCAGGCACAGAAAAATCAATTTTAATTTTACACATGATGGCATTGTGGTCGGAAGTGCCAACAGGTACAAGAACGGAGGTTTCTACAACGGCAGGAATATCTGTTAGTACTAGATCAAGACAATTTCCAGACATATGAGTAGGTCCTTGGATTAGCTGTTCACAACCAGATAAGTTTGCAAAATCCAATGCAGCATGACCATTTCTATTAGTTGGAGAGACCGAGTTCAATCACTCTTGATGATGCGCATTGACATCACCAACAAAAATTAAGGATGATTTGACATCTACAGACTGTATTGAAGCCATGGCTGTTAAGAGGCAGTCATATTATGTCATTGTTAACATCAGGATTTCTGTACAGGCTACAAATGTAATGATTATGATACTTGCTGGAAACTTTAACTAACTGCATCTCATGGCATTTACAAATATGCTTAGTTCAGTGCTGAGCATTATACCCAGATCTAATATACAAGCTCATTCCACGAGCACGAATTCCATTACGCTAATTCCTTTCTTCATTATATTCTAGCTATCATTAAATGCTATTATTTAGTTAGAAAGGACCTGCGAGAATCACAGTAACAATTCAGGTAAATTATTCCTCTGGCTCGTTAACGTAAAAGCTAAGTGATATCGTATAATACTAGCAGGAATAATATGTACATTTCATCATATTCAAGGGTTTAAATGGAGAAGGGGGACCGAAAAAACGAGTGCCAATAATATTGGTAAAGATAAATAAATGAGAGAAGAAAGGAATTATTAAATGTATGAAATGAAGGATGAAGGGAAAGAGTGGCTTTGAGTTTTTCAATCAAACACATAATTCTATATTATTTTAGCTATCACCAGGCGAATGTATTAATCTTAGGACCGACCTCTTGAGCAAACCTACTGACGCACACAAGGCAGACTCTTCACCCTATCCACAAGCTTACATAACATCCTTCCATCCATGGTTAGTGTCTGCATCCTAAAGCTAACCAAGAAAGATGTCAATGGCTTCAAGCCCATCCTGTTTTGGTGTACATTAGTCTTAACCCCTTCTGTACCGATGACGTCATTTACGTTACATTCTGGCAACTATTAGATTATTTTATTTAGTATAGGAAGGACCTCTAGCAATTAAAAGGCTTCGAACTGTCTCCCTTAACACTTTTTACTACCAAAATCCTTCTTAAGCGGCACACACTCGCCTAAATATAGCTAGAATATTAATACAAAGACGTCGCCGGTGCAGATGAGGTTTAAGGGCAAATTACGGTTGAAGAAACTTATGCTTGCAAATTTGAAATTGAAGTGCAGATTATTCGTGAGATTTTGCTGCCAATCTGATCCGAAAATATTGTTTGGTCTCTCTCTTTCTCTCTCTCTGTCGTCAATATGCAGATGAAAGAAAAAGGGTACAATCCTTAGTAAAATGGCCCAGATACAATGTATGTATGTATGTATGTATGTATGTATGTACTCAAGCACATACCCCATAGTTGCGGTGGCTGACTCGAGACAGAGCCCGAACAGAAACAACATTTAAAGCTATAATTCTTGGGATAAGGGACCACTTTCGCGTTCCCTAGCCCTTCACTCTGTCTCGTCTAGTAGGTGAATTTTACAAGGAGAGAAGGATTCTTAGCTCTTGTCCCCAGAAGGAAACAGTAGGACAGTAAAAGAGACAGACAAAAACGACTAAGGTTGGGTAGAGGATGCCAAAGCTCACTCTGGATAGAACCAGCCCTCACCCAAATTAAATTAAATAAGCTAAAGAAAGTAAAACAGATACCAAGCTATTTTAAAGATACATTAACAATAACAAGCTAGGCATAATTGGGATAGGGTCTCTAATAAAAACCACATGAGAACTGGAAACAAATACATTAAATAAATACATGTTAAAGAAAAACAATAATAATAATATCATAATAAACATAGCTACCACCCTCATTGAATATTTTAGCTTCATTTTTCCATTGTTATGCACATATAAACTGACGATATTAAGTATCAACATACTTAAAGACGGAACTGTCGAATTTCTGATCCGAATATTTGCCACTCTAACTTGGTCATACGACTGTAATGCTGCGAACATATATCCTGTATTATTTAAAAAAAAAGTGGTACATCAAATTACCTAGTAACTACAGGCCTAAAGCGTAACTTGTTACTTATTAGAATCAATCATCAGGGATGATCTAATAGTGTTTATTGAGAATAATATTTATGGAAATAATAAGAAGCATATATTAGCCACCTCTTCGGAGATAGTGTTATGCGACGCTGTAATTCGGCACGCTATATACTGTATGTGTTCTATAATTCCTCTTAAGGAAATCTCAGAACTTAGTATTGCTCAACAGGTACACAGCTAACTTTGACATTCAAGATAATAGAAGATATACTTCGAAGTCTACTCAAAGAGTTATAATAATGAATATTAATTCACTGAACGGTTAATAAATAATAATAGTCTGTATGAAGGGCTGATAGAGTAGTAATAATGAATATAAATTCACGGAACTGATAATAAATAATAATAGCCTGTATGAAGGGCTGATATCTCGCCGTACGGATTTTATTACGACGTGATATTAATAGGAGTTAATACAACTCAAAATATGGCTTAAACTGCGTTCGAAGTCAGGAAACACAAAGATAAAAGTAGTCTGACGAAAAGACTGATGAGTTACACTCTCTGTGGACACTTATACATGCAATTTCGTACCCAGCCAATAATAACACATAAAATAAGATCTGGGAGTGTTCACTGGTAACTACGTATGGTGTGCATATATATTTCCTAGATAAAATATATATAGAACATTTATATGGAATATAAATAGTTTATATCCAGAGTGCTATAGATATAGTAATCTCACGTATAGTATGTATAGTATGTATAGTATGGAAGCGTAAAAATAGTCATGGTCGAAGTCTAATAAACTCACCACGTGTTCGAAGGCATAGTCCTCCACGAGACTAAAAACCTGGTTCTTCAAATAAGAACTAAGGTTGCTTTCCTTATATCCGCTCATGGCCGAGTGGTTACGGTGCCCGACTCTCCCAAATATACCTGGAGTGAGTGGGTTCGAATCCTGGTGAGGATACCTCTTACCCAGTATGTGTTTTGTTCTCTGAACACGAGTGGTGAATTGTTAGGAGAGACCAAAAGGATCTCTAGGCTTATGTTAATTTGAACACGAATATATCTTATATAACCTTCACAGCAATCACCAAAACACAGTATCACTACAGACACTTAATTTGGGGTGATGGAGAGAAGTAGGAACCATGAGAGATCTGGCGACGTAGCACTGTTTTATACACTGTCTGTGGACACCAGAGGGGGACGCCGTCGTCATGCACACAAGCTAGAATGGTCACTTTCTAGGCCACCTACACACTCCTCTTGGTCACTGCACCCAGGATACTTTTTAAGGGGATTTAGGCTAACCCCTACGGAAGTATTCTCCAAGCTCATTCACAATTAAGCACGCTCACTATAAATAGCGAGATACTCGAAAGTGAAGTCAACTTTGCCTAACAATATCTTGTTTCGGGCAGGTGATATTACGCTCTTAAATTCATGTCAAGCTAGCATGTCTCATGGTAGGAGAGACATGTGAAATATGGGTTTTGGATTATTGTGGCGGTTATTAAGGTTCTTAAAATTATAATACATAAATGGATACATAGGTAAGGACATTCTTTATTTATTAAAATTAAAGGTAGGTCTGTGAAAGCTTGGATAGAAGTAGTAAAAATAATATACAGTTTTGGTAGCTGCTACACTGTCAACGGTTTGTATGCATTGACTGCATCATGAGGTTGAATCTTGCGTTTGTGGTTGTGTGTCCTCATGGTAGTTGTATTGGTAGATATTTCTGCCTGGGTGGAAATCGAGGATGATGATGGGGTAATTGCATAAATGATTCCTCGTCGTATTCTAGGTCTGGTTCCGGTACGGGTGCCTCACCTTTGTTGTAGTGCGGCCAGGTGTGTGGTGGTGGCTGTGGGTAATTAACGCGCAGGAGTGTCCCGTGTTTGTTTGTACAGGTAGGATGACCAGTTTTACCCTTCTGCTGGTGTTGGGGCATTTTATTCTCCTCTCTCCTCTTGCTTTTTATAGAAGCAATTCTGCAGTGTTGATGTTGGAGCTCATTAACATGTGGGAGAAGATACGGTGGAGGTTTTGGCTCATTCTCCTCGAGCCCCGTCATTTCAGATATATAGATAGATATATTAAGGACTAAGAGGTTGTGCTTAACGAACTGAATCAAATTTTATGATGGTTAATTCAAAATCAATGAAATCAAATCTTGGCATAGTATATCTTCACTTTCAGAAGACCTTTGACAAGGTCCTACATAGGAATTTCTTTGATGCCTTAATTATCCAGGGCACGACACACGAATGGATAACAGTTTGGTTAAACGAGTAAAAACAACAGTTACTCATTAACTTAGGTCCATGATGCTACTATTCCAGTGTGTTCGTCCTTACCTGCTTTCAACTCTGGGGGAGGCACTTGTCACAGACAGCTATGCCTTTTGTCTCCCTCATCCACATAGAACAAATACAATGGAATAATAGCATCATGGGTCTAAGTGACTAGTGGAATCTACCAGGGTTCCATTTCAAGTCTAGTATTGGTAACAATCTACATTGACGATATAGACAATGCCATTAATACTACTGTACCCAAATATGTAAAATACACTAATATCAGATATACAGTAATTTCAGAAAAAGGTAGACTTAGTCTACAATCATATATAAAACAAATAAGAGAATGACCAGCAAACTGGCAAATACCCGTTAATGTAAGTAAATGCCAGATATTACACATAGGCTCTAACAATAAGAATTACGAATTACGAGTTCTACATGCATAAAACAGAACATGATCATCAAGCGTAACTCAAATTAAAGAGCTTGGCGTCTTCATAAATCATACGGTATTCTTAAAACAACTTCTCAATGTACAGCAAACAAAGCAAATAGAGCATTAGGAATACCCAGATTATTTGTCCTTTATCGCAGTATAGATATAGATATATCCATAAATCACTGCTCTTCCCACTACACATCATATATGCCAACACTACACATTCCATTCCCCAATACATTATTATGGTTACTATATTCTTAAGACCAAACTCGGTGGTTTCTCGGATTACCACCACCGGCAGGGTTGAGTCAATGACACAGGGCTCTCCCTGTTGTCCTCATGTTTTTGTTTAGTTTTTTTCTTCTATATTCCAACGACTTCCACTCGGGGATAGGATGAGACCCTGTACATCCAAACGCTCAACACGGTGAAACCCGTGAGGTCTTGTTCCAGTCTAGGGAGTAAGACATGTGAAGCACTCAGAGCTCCACTCACGGCTCGAAGTAGCCCCATTTCTGGAGCTGTTTTGCCTTTGTGGTTCACTGTCTCTCACCTTAGACTCGGACCCTCATTCTCAGAACGCCACCTATTGATCAGTTACCTCACTAGTCATTGCCCCCCTGTAGCATATTTTTAATATGAGAATATTCATACAGTGCTATTAAATCAGGAAACAACGAGGGTATTTTTTGGCGTTTCGGTGGGCTTTGTGGTAATGCACTGTTTCTAGGTACAGCACAAATTCCATCGCAATAATATCTTCCCATTGATAAATCAGGATTCGAACCTGGGACCATTGGATTACCAGTCCAGTGGCAAGACCACTCCACCACACCTCCCCTGTGATTTTGACTGTGACTGTGTCAACAGCATTTTTACAACGTCCCAAAACTGCTTCTCAGTGCAGAGGGAAATGTTTTCATTAGCAACATAAGGGGACTTAGCTCCAATAACAGTTCTCTATATCAATGTTTTCATTAGCAACATAAGGGGACTTAGCTCCAATAACAGTTCTCTATATCAATGTTTTCATTAGCAACATAAGGGGACTTAGCTCCAATAACAGTTCTCTATATGTTTTCATTAGCAACATAAGGGGACTTAGCTCCAATAACAGTTCTCTATATGTTTTCATTAGCAACATAAGGGGACTTAGCTCCAATACAGTTCTCTATATCAATGTTTTCATTAGCAACATAAGGGGACTTAGCTCCAATAACAGTTCTCTATATCAATGTTTTCATTAGCAACATAAGGGGACTTAGCTCCAATAACAGTTCTCTATATGTTTTCATTAGCAACATAAGGGGACTTAGCTCCAATAACAGTTCTCTATATGTTTTCATTAGCAACATAAGGGGACTTAGCTCCAATAACAGTTCTCTATATGTTTTCATTAGCAACATAAGGGGACTTAGCTCCAATAACAGTTCTCTATATCAATGTTTTCATTAGCAACATAAGGGGACTTAGCTCCAATAACAGTTCTCTATATCAATGTTTTCATTAGCAACATAAGGGGACTTAGCTCCAATAACAGTTCTCTATATCAATGTTTTCATTAGCAACATAAGGGGACTTAGCTCCAATAACAGTTCTCTATATGTTTTCATTAGCAACATAAAGGGACTTACCTCCAATAACAGTTCTCTATATGTTTTCATTAGCAACATAAGGGGACTTAGCTCCAATAACAGTTCTCTATATCAATGTTTTCATTAGCAACATAAGGGGACTTAGCTCCAATAACAGTTCTCTATATCAATTTTTTCATTAGCAACATAAGGGGACTTAGCTCCAATAACAGTTCTCTATATCAATGTTTTCATTAGCAACATAAGGGGACTTAGCTCCAATAATAGTTCTCTATATCAATGTTTTCATTAGCAACATAAGGGGACTTAGCTCCAATAACAGTTCTCTATATCAATGTTTTCATTAGCAACATAAGGGGACTTAGCTCCAATAACAGTTCTCTATATCAATTTCTTCAAGCTGAATACCATGCTTTCATATTTTTGGCAGAGACTCCAGGAACATCTCACATCTGATATATCTAAATTCAGTGTTATGGTTATCAACCGATTCGAAATTTTAGATCTACTGTAAAGGATGTGAATGTTGCTTTGCAATATTCGAAATCGCCCTGGAGGAGGTTACTAGTGTTAATTGTTTATATTTCGATTATTCTGTATCCAAATTTCATTTTGTTGGCAAAATCAAATATTTCTGTTGCATTTACCTTTCCTCAAATGCTCCTCCAGAGCAAAGTCTTTGCGATACTTTGTCGTCACAATTCAGTGTCCTCCACTTAAATGCTGGGTTTGAAGTAATTGTGTTGGGTTATTTTAATGTCCACATAATGTTGAATGGTTCAGTCATTCAGTGAGGACTGATGATTCTGGTCTTGAATGTGAGCTATTTGCAGACTCATTCATCTTAGTCAGCTAGTCAACCAACCTACCCGTGTACCAGATAACCCAGACCATAATCCACACCTACTGGACTTACTTTCAAGAACCAATTCCGAAAATTATGATGTTGAAGTGACGTCCCCGTTTGGATCTTCTAATAGCTGTCTGAAACAAGCAACGTGTTTAGTATCTGCTGTACCTTTCCATTCTAAGCCTTTGTTAGTGACTAAATGGCACTATGAAAGGGTAGACAGGGAAGGCCTTCAAAATTGCTTCATAGACATACCCTGGACTTGTTTTTTATAGTTTTGTTCTAATGATATAAACTACACCTTAGGTCACATACAATATTTAAAAACAATTGGATGGAAACTTGTATTCCTTAACCCAGGGACTGCAGCTAGACTCTTAAGAGGTTTTACTGGGCGAATGCGGCCCGCCTCTTAAGATCCAAGGCATAAAAAAAGAACCTTTCAAAATATCCCAGTGGCACTGAAAACAAAGCAATTTGTGATTAGGTGAGATAATTCCCCTTCATTACTTGCTACCACTCCTACACATGTGCCTTCCTTCCCCTCCTATCCCCCCCCCCCCTTTTTTCCCCTCCTCAATTATCCAGTATTTTCCTTATTATTCCCGATATTTATTGAGTATTTTCCTGCGAGGACGGCTGGGAGAGAGGGGGGAGGATGGTGGAGTGTATCTCCGACCCTCTAAGCCAGTCTGAGAGCTCCCCTTGTCTCTCAGTACCATGCGAGACAAGAGACAGGGATGGTGTTTCTCTCTCACCGGTCAAGGTCAGATTACGACCGAGGGGCTAAACTATAAAATTGTCACCAGCCAATTGCTGTTATCACTTGTTTTATTGCTTTCCAATGTTCATATGTTCATATTAATAGTAAAATAGGTGAATATGGATAAATATTAATTACATATATGGTAAATTTACGATTTGTGTCATGAATGAACCAAAATACCTTCGCATGGCGGGCAGTTTCAAATACCATAGCTGCGCAGATTATGAGTTAACAGAAATATAGCAAACGATCGAATTTATCAATATGGTTTGACCGCAATTGTTTCAAATTAACAAAACAATACATAATAAACAAATAAATAAAAACCTACAATGCAAACACAAGGTCAACAACACCAAAACATTTCTTATTACTATAAACATGTCAGAAATGATGCCAAAAATATATTCAATCAAACTAAATACTTACAATCCTTCTTCACATGCAGGCAAATAAACTACTAACCATCCAAATTATAATAAAATATGTTAGTTTACTCTTACCTCATTCAAATCTAACTTCACTACTGCGACATTCATGCCATCGTTAAAATCTACCAATGTCAATCTTGTAAGTGACCCACGAGGTAAAGACAACTTTCTTGCTGATATTTGCTCCACCAACTTATCCTTAAATGAAATAATTCAAGATATTCCTGTAAGTGGTTTTGTATTCCCCTGAAATCCCATCATTAAAGATTCACACTAGACATGTTAAAACCATTTTACAGAATCTGTCAGTAAATAAAGATCCTGGTCGATATGCAAATCCTCCAATAGTACTTACAAAATAAGGCTCTTTAGTGCTTGTTTCTGTGTTGGCAAACTGTTTTCGTGTGTGTAGTCATACTAGTCTCCTGGAAATTTTTGTTATTCTCCCTATTCCTAAAAAAGGGTCCTCTTCAGATCCATGAAACAATGCAAATACAGTATATACAAAATATATACAATTTGGTGTAGGGGCTTGTTATATTCTCTTTCTCATACAATGAGCTATACAGTATATATATTTGTTTGTCTATGTGAATGAGGGAGACAAAAGGCAGAATTGCCTGTAGCGAGTGCCTCCCCCAGAGTTGAAAGAGTGACAGGGCCAATATCAAGGGATATTCGAGCCAAAATGCCTGGACACACGGAGTTTGAAGCAATGTTAGTCATAGGAAGAGGGAAGACTGATTCTGAAAGAGAGTTCCAGAGGTTAGCAGTTAAATAGAAGAAGGTCTGAGAATAGCATTTCACTCTTGGTTTGGAGAGTTGCACAGAGTAGGGGTGGAATTGTGTTGCAAGACGGGTTCTACGTACCCTACGTAAAGGAGGTGGTATACACTGGGAAAGCTCCGAGGAACACTGATTATTGTAGTAGCGATAGAATAGCGAGAGAGAAGCAACATTACGGCGAAGAGAGAGAGATTACAGAGAGTTGGTGAGTGGACGGGAGTTAATGATGCGAAAGGCTTTCCTCCCCCCACATGTGAACAATACTCAATACAAGGATGCACTGTGCCCCTGTACAGAGCAAGAAGCTGCGCAGAGATAACAAAAAAAGTTGAGGCGGTTGAGCACACCCAGCTTCTGGGAGGCTGCCTTAGCAAGTCTGGTAATATGGTCTTTCCAATTGAGAGCAGAAGAAAAAGAGACACCGAGAATATTGAGAGAAGATGAAGGGTTGATTTTTGTATTGTTGAAGAATAAAAGATAGTCCTCTGGAGGTTCCGGACAGGTAGTAAGATGGAGAAATTGGGTCTTTGAAGCATTAACCCGGCAAGTGCAGGAAGACTCTTAAGAGTTTCCCCGGGCGACTGCGGGAAGACTCTTAAGATCCTGGGCCTAAAAAAATCCATTTAAAACACCCCAAAAAAACTTGAACCCTTTTTTTTTTTTTTTGCCCCTGGGCCATGCCAAATATCACTCCTCCACATCCCCTCCTTCCCCACTTCCCCCCCCCCCCCTCCTTCAGTTATCACCTATTTTCCCTGTTATTCCATTATTCTGTGGTCTATTTTTGTGCTAACATTAGCGAGTTGCAAGCAGGGCGTTGTCATCACTGTTACCAAGCGAGTGCAAGAGAGAGAGAGAGAGAGAGAGAGTATCGATCGACAATCTCTCTCCAGACGTGGGGAGGAGTGGAGGGGAGGGAGGTTGCCTCAGCCATAACTTATGTAACTCCCGGCCTGTATCGCCGATTTTGACCATCCAAACGCTGTTTCCATTTGTTTTAATGCTGTAACAGGTTATTACCTTTATAATCAACGTAAAATAGGCTCATATGGATAAGTATTAATGCTATTTATGGTAAAATGACGATATTAGTGATGGGAACAGCTCAAATACGTGCGCACAGGCGTGTGGTGTCTCATAACCCCCGTGCGCACGTCTTAGGTTAAATGCAACAACCCCAACCAACTGGAAATAGTAGCTAGATCAGAAGATAAGTGTTCTTTGGCTTCATTACATTTCTTTTGAGGGACTGCTGGTTGGGGCATTCTGGAAAACTAATTGAATAGTGTAAGGTAGAGTCGTCTGCATATGAATCGATGGGACTGGATGTACAGTTGAGAAGATCATTTATGAAAATGAAAAAGAGAATAGGAGATAGGACAGAACCCTAAGGAACACCGGAGTTAATATGATGAGGAAGTGAGCGATGGCCGTCCACAACCGCAGCTATGGAACGGCCGGAAAGGAAATTAGAGACAAAGGCACAGATGGAGGGATAGAAACCGAAGGAGGGTAGTTTAGAAATTAAAGATTTGTGCCAGACTCTATCGAAGGCCTTCGATATATCTAGTGCAACAGAAAGTCTCACCGAATTCCTGGAAGGAGGATGACTAAGAGTTAGTAAGATATGAAAGAAGATCACCAGTAGAGCGACCCTTAAGGATGCCATACTGGCGATCTGAGAGCATATTATGAGAAGAGAAATGCTTAAAAAATTTGGAAGCAAGAATAGTTTCAAAAACTTTAGAGATACAAGAGATGAGAGCAAATGGACGCTAGTTGGAGGATTGAGCGCGGTCATCTTTCTTTGGGACAGGTTGAATGAGAGCAAACTTCCAGCAAGAAGGAAAGACGTTAGAGAAGAGACAGAGACGAAAGAGTTTGCCTAGGCAGGGGGCCAGCGCAGAAGCACAGTTTTTGAGTTCAACAGGAGGAATACCGTCCAGACCGTATGCCTTCTTAGTATTAAGCCCAGATAGGGTAGAAAGTACATCTTTAGAAGATATTAGGATATTAGGCATAAGGAGGGAAAAACGAGGAAGAAAAATGGTTTTTGGCTAGATGCCAGAAAGCTTGGGAAGAGCTAGAGTTGGATAGTTCAGTGCATTTATTATTGATGAAAGCATTATTTATAAATTTATAAATATAATTTATAAATCTAAAACACATTATAAAGCGAGGGTATATTCGTGTGTTATAATAGTCATATAAAATTAACTATTGATGATAGACAAATTCCGATTGTATTTTTGAAAAGTTCGTGAAAAATACTTGTTATTTCATCAAATTTATTTACGATGATGATAAGTTGGGTAATTTTGGAAAAACATAATTTTGTTTTAGCCTGCATCACTTCTATTGAGAAGCGATTGTTGTACCATCAGAGTGGAATAGGGAGTATTCATGATTTGTATGTTTTGCTACTGGAATACTGTAGATCGATTTTTCCTCTTTCTATTGCTATATAATAGATTGTAGTAAATATTATTATTGCTCAAAATCAATGTAGAATAAATATTTTGGCTGAGCATGGATAATTTTTACTCGACAAGTACATATTTGTATTTTACTCTATATAAAACAACTTTTGATGATATATAAATGTTGACGACACATTCGGAATGAGCGTGAAAATGCTTCTTATTACATGAAAAATATATTCATTAGTCATCATATAACGAAGTTATCACAGTTTCAACTTGGAAAATTGAGTCAATATTTCTTTTATAGTCAATTTCAATGTGATGATTTTATTATATGGGATGCGTTTCAGGTTTTAAAATACAATGCATTGCATGCATTGTAGTGGAGATTATTGTGAATCAAAACAGAGCAATAACATACATGTATCGTCTCGCGGTAGTGTAAATAGGTCTTGAGAGTGAACAGCAGTTGTAATTACTTACCCAGAAACTTAAGCGAGACTGAGAAGGATAATATAAGACACATCACAACCATAACAGGTTATTCTACGTACTGTCTGTAAGTAGCCTCAAAGAACGCCAGGTGCAGTCAGAAACCGCAGTTTCTGAGACACTTACTCTGTAGATAGGGCCCGGACAATGGGACCGTATTGTTTCGGGACGACAGCCCACTTTAACTATCACAAGGCTGCACACGTTCGAACCAATAGATGCTTCACTCAGTCTGCCATGTAAAATTATTGTGCTGTTGTTATGCTACGATGCGAATCATATTTTTGTGTTTTTTATTAATTTCACCACCACACCAAACACCTCCAATGAAATTAATGAAAGCATATAATTATGTGATCCATCAGGATTCGAACCCGGGTTATCACACACAGATTTTAAGACACCTTAACCAATAGACCACCAAAACGGTTAGAGGTTTATGCACATGCCTACACGACTTATTATCCATTCCCGAATACTGGATATTAATCTAATCATGTTCATATTCCCACCGCACTATGGTAGCCTATTGTTTAAGTGAGAGGAAAGAATATTCATGGGGCACATATCATTTAGAACGGCACAGAATCTGATATAAAAATGACAAACATACAATTGGTTGTTATTCCCTTCTGTATCTACATTAATTAAACACGGATAGCTATTACAAAATTAAGAATGTAAGGAAACACTACCAAACCCCAGTGAATTGACAGGCTTTCGGTGTGTGTGTGTGTGTGAGAGAGAGAGAGAGAGAGACGTCATCCATAGTAGTTACTATTAAACACATACCGGTTCTCACATATAATTCATCCATTTTATATCATGCTATTAACCTTGTTGCACTGTGTAAACATTGCAATATATCAAATTATACTATGATACTAACATTGAAAAGGTAGCCATTGCTAAACGTCACGATGCAATGCTTATATAGCCTTGACCCATGAGAGTGTTATACACATTTGTTACTAAATTAATACCGAATATATAAACCTATCAGCGTCTGAAGCTTAACTTTGTGTGGTATTGCATAATACCCCCCATTTGTCACTACTGATAACTCATTGCCGTTTCACACCTAAATTTCATAACCAGATGATAACATGTAATATTACATTGCATAGTTCGTTGTGTTGTATGTCATGACGCAGACACTAATTCTGTGTTCAGTGTTTGTCACCTACTGTAGAGCATTATGTTTATTGCAACACACATCGGTTCCCTTACACACACGCACACCTAAATCCTGTTCATTCACTGTGCAATTTGCAAGTATTTATTTAAATGTTCAATGTCTTAAAACCTATGGTAATATTCGGGTCCGTATTTACTGTAGATACGTAAGGGAATGTATTAAAGGTATTTTTGTCATTTGTATATATGAATGCAGATCATTGCATAGCAGCAGCATTATGATTTGACATGGCAGACTGAGTGAAGCATCTATTGGTTCGAAACGTGTGTTCATAGGTATGCGGCCTTGTGATAGTTAAAGTGGGATGTCTTCCAGAAACGATGCGCTCCATATGTCCGGGCCCTATCAAAGTTTCTCAGAAATTGCGATTTCTGACTGTACGTGACCTTTACATAACAAACAGACCTGGGGCACATGTTGTTCAGTTAGTCACTGATAACGAACTGACAGTGAGTTGAAGGAGCTTGAAGGATAGAGATATTTCTGGTTCCAAAATGTGTTTCATTTTAACCCTTAACTGGCGGCGCGCAACATATGTCGAGTGAAATAAATTTGGACTAAGTGGCGGTGCACGACATCTGTCGAGCGCCATTTTCAGCACGTAATGTTGCTGAGAGAGAGAGCTGAGCGGTGGGACGAGCGTAGTAACCTTATGACCGCTCCCCACGACCACCGTGGACGTACTGAACTGTATACCACCTTCCTCCCCCCTTTCTCACTCGCTACACAGGGAATTATGTAAGGAAATTACCTTATTTTAGGGTTTTTGCACTCGTGTTGCACGATCGTTGCAAGAGAACCAGTGGTCGTACAAGGATGGTTCAGGTGTCATTGGAAAGCTCTGTTTATGCCCTTTCAGGGATAGATACTTGTTTTACGCTCTGGGTCTTATTTAGGCATGAAAATGAGCACGGAAACAACCCTATTTAGGGTTAAAAAAAACGCTGGGCGGTACGGTCAAATAGACCGCCTAGCCCGCCAATAAGGTGTTAATGTATGAAGAGGGCAAGAGGAAGCAAGATAACTTTAAGTAAATGTGCATCAATACGGTAAAGACTTAAAGGAACAATTTCTTTGATCAATTTCAGGCTCAAATTCAAATTCGCTAATCCTGAATGTAATTACTATGTAGTATGACATTATAAGCCCTGCATATATATTGCTATACATATATCTCACTGCTTATATGCCTTTATCCCTGTAACTTCTAAACTCTTAACATTCATATTAAACATTCTTGATTCATTAAACTCCCTATAACTTTATCTATCTCTTTAACATATAATATATTTGTTGATACTTCCACCTAAATCAACACCCATTTCCTCTGTAAATGTAAACTGTATAACGTATTTATCCGGTCATACGTCATACCAAAATGCTGAGTTAATGCTGTGTTGCTTCAGCATCCTTGAACCCAGGCGATGCCTTCTTACTCAGGCATCTTCATGACACTTCAAGAGACCTCAGCCAGAGAGAGACCGAGCTCTTTACTCCCTCTAGACTCTAAACTCAAACTCACCCTCTATAGCCAAGCTCCTATATCCCCTAGATATATTAGACCACACAAGTCATATATCACCTTGCTCCTAAGGCTTTTATTACAAGCCTTATCATATATCTGTACTGTATACCTGTACTTTTATACTTATTATCGCTTATCCAATAATTAATATGTTGTGTTATTACCTATAATCCCCTATATACTTAACATATTATAACTAAATATTTAAATAACATAGGCGAGGTAACGCTATTGATGATTAACATTACGAGAGAGAGAGAGAGAGAGAGAGAGAGAGAGAGAGAGAGCAGAAAGAGGCAGGTTGATGAGCTTTTGAGTCCGCCAAGTCAAACACAAAGGGAGAAAAACACCTTTGTAGCAAGCCCGCAGAAAAGGAATGAACAAGGTTTATGTACAGACCAAACAGCTGTGTAGGAGGCTGGGTGGTTCAGTAGTTTATTCAGTACAAGCTTTGGGTTAATGGTGCTCAATTATGGTGATTATGTTGTTTTAGTCTTTCATTCTTAGGTACGGGGGGAAATTGAAGAACATATGGTATGTTTTACAGACTCTCTACGTCTCAGGGCATTATGATCAAATTGAGGACATTAGATAATAACAAGAATACAAAATGTAAGTTCCCCAGAATATCATGTTAACTACAAGTGGATGCAACAAACAGATACACTATCCCTGTGTATTGCTCGTGTGACATCAGCTGCACTTACAGTATAATCACGGTTACTCTTGCTATAATATTTGTATTTTTTAACATTGGTGTTTAGTCTGATAGAATTTAATGTGTTTTAATCAGAATAATAATGTATGGAGCATATATCATACTTCCTGACTTCCGCAAAATAAACGAACATTTTTGTTAGCCAAGTATACTGTTTGGATAAACCTAAGTATCTATTGAATAATGCTCTACCTCATTATATTATAGTTTGGATTGTGCTATGGATAGTGCTCATTATGAAATACAAAATTTAATATTACACGAGTATTAACATTTACAAACACAAAAATATAATCGTTCTCGAAGATGAAATACCTTTTTCTAGTTAGGAGTAGGAAATATTCTTGGATTGTAAATTTGGAAGAAAAGTGGTCGATATTGCATATTGCTATAGTTATTTGAGTTATAAATTGGACGAAATAAAACAGTGTACCGACAGTGAATTAAATTATAATGACATCATGTGTGCGTACTATATATCGAATAATGCAATATTTCAAGAGACTTAGTTTATCACTGAAACTCATTGCATCAAATTCAGTGTTTGTCCGCGACCATTGTGCCGGGTGGTAAATGAAGGTTCTTAGCTTCTTCAATACCATGACGTAATTTCACAGCTTCCTAGATACATACCTATGTGAATATGAATGTGAGTGTATACCCCCTCCCTTGCGGTGAGTACGAGGCACCCGCCTTACAACACAGTCCCACTCCTATTAGGTCCAGCTATCTAACTCAAGAATTGGCACATTTTCTGTCTTTCTTCTACTCAACAAGTAAACTCTGTAACTCTCTCCCTCAATCAGTCTTTCCTTCATCCTATGACTTAGACTGCTTTAAACTTCGTGTGTCCAGGCATTTTAACTCCAATTAACGTCCCTTGAATCTGGCTGTCACTCTTTTCACTTAGGGGGGAGACACTCGTTACAGGCAACCTGCCTTTTGCCTTCTCCATGCACAAAAAAAAAAAAAAATAAAAAAAAAAAAAAGAGATCCCCAGTACTCCAATGGGCTAAAGCTATTATTTATAATGTAACTCTTTGACTCTAACAATCAATCAATGGGGGCATACGCCGTGACAGCGCATACCTACACTCACCCTCTTACTCCCCTCTTGGGGATCTTCCTTGGCGAGACTCCTGGCATCTGCCTGCCCCATATCAAGTGTCCTATTGCATGATTGGCCGAATTGCCTCAGCCATGAGTACCGTGGTCTTTTCCATGGTCTCCTGAAGCAAATCCTGCTCACCAGGTGGTCTTTACAGAAAACAACCCTGAGTGGCTCCAACAGATTCTACCTAATAAAATGGATATGACAATTGATTGTGAACCAAAATATAGCAAACATAGCGCTACTATACTGACGGGGTTCTGCCAAGATATACCAAAGATATACCAAGATATAGCAAACATAGCGCTACTATACTGACGGGGTTCTGCCAAGATATACCAAAGATATACCAAGATATAGCAAACATAGCGCTACTATACTGACGGGGTTCTGCCAAAATATAGCAAACATAGCGCTACTATACTGACGGGGTTCTGCCAAGATATAGCAAACATAGCGCTACTATACTGACGGGGTTCTGCCAAGATATAGCAAACATAGCGCTACTATACTGACGGGGTTCTGCCAAGATATAGCAAACATAGCGCTACTATACTGACGGGGTTCTGCCAAGATATACCAAACATAGCGCTACTATACTGACGGGGTTCTGCCAAGATATACCAAACATAGCGCTACTATACTGACGGGGTTCTGCCAAGATTATCTCTCGCCTGCGATTTGTGTCGAATATTCTGGCACCTGTTTGTGTCTGGCTTCGTCAATCAAACCTCACACCTCAACATTATCTCCACGTATTTTTCCTTTCTCACTGTCAACGTCGTGTCTGTTACTCTTGTTATCTCTTGGCAAGGAATGTGTATCAATATTTGTACATATATGTTGTCATGCATCATGCATTTTATACTTCGATCCGCCATTATATACATTAGTATCAGCCGTTCTTGCAGACCACTGTCCATGCCCATCCTATGCAGACCACTGTCCATGCCCATCCTATGCTCATCTATACTTAATCCTAACCCTTCAAAATTACACTTAACCCATTCTGTGCCGACGATTTTAGCTACATTTAGACAATATATGAAGCTTTAGAAGAATATGTGGTAGCTAAAATGATTATTTGAGATTGTAGCCTTTTAATGGGTAGACTACCTACCTAAGCTAAATTAAATTGTCTAATTTAGCTGAAATCAGATCAATAATACATCGCCGATATAGAATTACATAAACCTGTAATTGTCCAATGCAGAACCGGGAAATCTACAAGAGGATTATACACGTCCATATACAGTTGCCAAGACATGAACCTGTGATGCATGTTTTGGAGAACTGGCTGTAGCTAACGATCATAGAAGATTATTTCAGATTAGTTATGCGAATAAATGGTCGTGCCTATTTTAAGTAACATTACTGCATAATGGTAAGCTCATATACTATTCTTTGGATTATATAAACACTTGTGAACGCTTTAAATCTAGTCCCTCATGCAAATAAATGATCTCAGGTTCATGTGTTGGCAACTGTAAATCACCACGGTGACTTCCTTCTGCAGGGTGAGGTTGTGTATATGGTGAGGAGTTCAAGTGGACAGTTATTATCTTATTATTATGTCAGAGATATAAGTGTTTAACCTGCAGCCAGAATAATCAGGCATTCATACATGCTAATAGAGAGAAAACAATAATCCAGCCTTTTTGCTTAATAACCAATGCCTAACTGTCCTTCCATAACTTTCATTATCTCTCCAATATATCCCTTCTGTCTCTTGACTAGCGCTCCCATCCTAATTCAGAAACCAAAAAGCTCTACTTCCTTATTCCTCATACTATTCCTCCATTCTTGCTCTTCCTTTGTTGCCCATCTTTTCTTTTTTCATAGACCATCTGTATAGCCCCTTGAGTTCCATCTTACGAGATGCTAATATCGGAGTACAGGGGCGAGTTTGTTTTCTGACATTAAAGATGGGATAATGGAAAAACTATTTCATGAACACATATCCATTGACTTAATGATATTTTCCATTGAAGAAAAGCCTCTAACAACTGGATTTAAACTATTGTGGATCGATATATGTACTCTAAAGAACTGAGTTCGGTGTAAACTAGATTTTGAAAAACATACGTTGGGCAATGCAATGTGGAAGAGCGATGGTTAATTGATGGGCTCTAACAGCTGCCCTAGTACCACGGGGGAAGATATAAAGATCACAAGCTCAACACAACACAGAACACAATGCAGGGGATACAACAGTTATCTACACATACAAATGGGGAATGAATTACTGATATTTGAGTTATTGATAATTCCAATTTATGTTTTCTATGTGAATGGAGGAGACAAAGGGCAAAGCTGCCTGCATCAATTGTCTCTCTCAAAGTTGAGAGAGGTACAGAGAGTCAAATGTCTGGACACATGGAGATTGAAGCAGTTTAAGCCATATGATAAGGGAAAGACAGAGTTAGGGAGAAAGCTCCAAAGCATATTTATTGAGTAGCCTAGAAGGAATACTGGGAAAATCGGTTCACTCTTGGTTTAGAGAGTTGGTCAGAATAGGAGTGGGAGTGTGTTGAAAGGTGGGTACCCTCCACTCTCCATTATTATGTTCCTTCCAACAACCAACTATACTCCTAAAATCGATTAATGAAATTTTACAAACACATGTGGCAGTCCGTGGATTCGAATCCAGGATGCTCACACCGAAAATCAACACCTTATGCATCGCACCACGAAGACAGTTAAAGAATGGTGGACACTGCCTACGATTTATTATGCAACTACGAATCCTGCATATCAATCTAAGCATGTACACACATCCCAACTGCAACTCACGTAGGCTATGCATATGTGAATGGAAAGAGCAATTAATGGGGCCTTAACCACTAGGGAAGTCCTCTCGATAAATTACCCCTGAACCAATATCAATTATTATGTTCCTTCCAACAACCAACTATACTCCTAAAATCGATTAATGAAATTTTACAAACACATGTGGCAGTCCGTGGATTCGAATCCAGGATGCTCACACCGAAAATCAACACCTTATGCATCGCACCACAAAGACAGTTAAAGAATGGTGGACACTGCCTACGATTTATTATGCAACTTCGAATCCTGCATATCAATCTAAGCATGTACACACATCCCAACTGCAACTCACGTAGGCTATGCATATGTGAATGGAAAGAGCAATTAATGGGGCCTTAACCACTAGGGAAGTCCTCTCGATAAATTACCCCTGAACCAATATCAATTATTATGTTCCTTCCAACAACCAACTATACTCCTAAAATCGATTAATGAAATTTTACAAACACATGTGGCAGTCCGTGGATTCGAATCCAGGATGCTCACACCGAAAATCAACACCTTATGCATCGCACCACGAAGACAGTTAAAGAATGGTGGACACTGCCTACGATTTATTATGCAACTTCGAATCCTGCATATCAATCTAAGCATGTACACACATCCCAACTGCAACTCACGTTGGCTATGCATATGTGAATGGAAAGAGCAATTAATGGGGCCTTAACCACTAGGGAAGTCCTCTAGATAAATTACCCCTGAACCAATATCAATTATTATGTTCCTTCCAACAACCAACTATACTCCTAAAATCGATTAATGAAATTTTACAAACACATGTGGCAGTCCGTGGATTCGAATCCAGGATGCTCACACCGAAAATCAACACCTTATGCATCGCACCACGAAGACAGTTAAAGAATGGTGGACACTGCCTACGATTTATTATGCAACTTCGAATCCTGCATATCAATCTAAGCATGTACACACATCCCAACTGCAACTCACGTAGGCTATGCATATGTGAATGGAAAGAGCAATTAATGGGGCCTTAACCACTAGGGAAGTCCTCTCGATAAATTACCCTGAACCAATATCAATTATTATGTTCCTTCCAACAACCAACTATACTCCTAAAATCGATTAATGAAATTTTACAAACACATGTGGCAGTCCGTGGATTCGAATCCAGGATGCTCACACCGAAAATCAACACCTTATGCATCGCACCACAAAGACAGTTAAAGAATGGTGGACACTGCCTACGATTTATTATGCAACTTCGAATCCTGCATATCAATCTAAGCATGTACACACATCCCAACTGCAACTCACGTAGGCTATGCATATGTGAATGGAAAGAGCAATTAATGGGGCCTTAACCACTAGGGAAGTCCTCTCGATAAATTACCCCTGAACCAATATCAATTATTATGTTCCTTCCAACAACCAACTATACTCCTAAAATCGATTAATGAAATTTTACAAACACATGTGGCAGTCCGTGGATTCGAATCCAGGATGCTCACACCGAAAATCAACACCTTATGCATCGCACCACGAAGACAGTTAAAGAATGGTGGACACTGCCTACGATTTATTATGCAACTTCGAATCCTGCATATCAATCTAAGCATGTACACACATCCCAACTGCAACTCACGTAGGCTATGCATATGTGAATGGAAAGAGCAATTAATGGGGCCTTAACCACTAGGGAAGTCCTCTCGATAAATTACCCCTGAACCAATATCAATTATTATGTTCCTTCCAACAACCAACTATACTCCTAAAATCGATTAATGAAATTTTACAAACACATGTGGCAGTCCGTGGATTCGAATCCAGGATGCTCACACCGAAAATCAACACCTTATGCATCGCACCACGAAGACAGTTAAAGAATGGTGGACACTGCCTACGATTTATTATGCAACTTCGAATCCTGCATATCAATCTAAGCATGTACACACATCCCAACTGCAACTCACGTAGGCTATGCATATGTGAATGGAAAGAGCAATTAATGGGGCCTTAACCACTAGGGAAGTCCTCTCGATAAATTACCCCTGAACCAATATCAATTATTATGTTCCTTCCAACAACCAACTATACTCCTAAAATCGATTAATGAAATTTTACAAACACATGTGGCAGTCCGTGGATTCGAATCCAGGATGCTCACACCGAAAATCAACACCTTATGCATCGCACCACGAAGACAGTTAAAGAATGGTGGACACTGCCTACGATTTATTATGCAACTTCGAATCCTGCATATCAATCTAAGCATGTACACACATCCCAACTGCAACTCACGTAGGCTATGCATATGTGAATGGAAAGAGCAATTAATGGGGCCTTAACCACTAGGGAAGTCCTCTCGATAAATTACCCCTGAACCAATATCAATTATTATGTTCCTTCCAACAACCAACTATACTCCTAAAATCGATTAATGAAATTTTACAAACACATGTGGCAGTCCGTGGATTCGAATCCAGGATGCTCACACCGAAAATCAACACCTTATGGATCGCACCACGAAGACAGTTAAAGAATGGTGGACACTGCCTACGATTTATTATGCAACTTCGAATCCTGCATATCAATCTAAGCATGTACACACATCCCAACTGCAACTCACGTAGGCTATGCATATGTGAATGGAAAGAGCAATTAATGGGGCCTTAACCACTAGGGAAGTCCTCTCGATAAATTACCCCTGAACCAATATCAATTATTATGTTCCTTCCAACAACCAACTATACTCCTAAAATCGATTAATGAAATTTTACAAACACATGTGGCAGTCCGTGGATTCGAATCCAGGATGCTCACACCGAAAATCAACACCTTATGCATCGCACCACGAAGACAGTTAAAGAATGGTGGACACTGCCTACGATTTATTATGCAACTTCGAATCCTGCATATCAATCTAAGCATGTACACACATCCCAACTGCAACTCACGTAGGCTATGCATATGTGAATGGAAAGAGCAATTAATGGGGCCTTAACCACTAGGGAAGTCCTCTCGATAAATTACCCCTGAACCAATATCAATTATTATGTTCCTTCCAACAACCAACTATACTCCTAAAATCGATTAATGAAATTTTACAAACACATGTGGCAGTCCGTGGATTCGAATCCAGGATGCTCACACCGAAAATCAACACCTTATGCATCGCACCACGAAGACAGTTAAAGAATGGTGGACACTGCCTACGATTTATTATGCAACTTCGAATCCTGCATATCAATCTAAGCATGTACACACATCCCAACTGCAACTCACGTAGGCTATGCATATGTGAATGGAAAGAGCAATTAATGGGGCCTTAACCACTAGGGAAGTCCTCTCGATAAATTACCCCTGAACCAATATCAATTATTATGTTCCTTCCAACAACCAACTATACTCCTAAAATCGATTAATGAAATTTTACAAACACATGTGGCAGTCCGTGGATTCGAATCCAGGATGCTCACACCGAAAATCAACACCTTATGCATCGCACCACGAAGACAGTTAAAGAATGGTGGACACTGCCTACGATTTATTATGCAACTTCGAATCCTGCATATCAATCTAAGCATGTACACACATCCCAACTGCAACTCACGTAGGCTATGCATATGTGAATGGAAAGAGCAATTAATGGGGCCTTAACCACTAGGGAAGTCCTCTCGATAAATTACCCCTGAACCAATATCAATTATTATGTTCCTTCCAACAACCAACTATACTCCTAAAATCGATTAATGAAATTTTACAAACACATGTGGCAGTCCGTGGATTCGAATCCAGGATGCTCACACCGAAAATCAACACCTTATGCATCGCACCACGAAGACAGTTAAAGAATGGTGGACACTGCCTACGATTTATTATGCAACTTCGAATCCTGCATATCAATCTAAGCATGTACACACATCCCAACTGCAACTCACGTAGGCTATGCATATGTGAATGGAAAGAGCAATTAATGGGGCCTTAACCACTAGGGAAGTCCTCTCGATAAATTACCCCTGAACCAATATCAATTATTATGTTCCTTCTAACGTTGCGTTAGCCACGTTTTTTATGGGGAGGGGCGGGAGGGAAGGAAGGGGGTAGGGGTGGTAGGGAGGGGGTGGTAGGGAGGGGGTGGGGGGCGGGAGGGGGCAGGGGGTGCGGGGAAGGAAGGAGGGTGGGCGTGGGGGGGGGGGGGGGGGGAGTTAACCAACAACGAGCCCCCCTACCACCCTACCCCCCCTAACTCCCCGCCTCCCCCTAACCCCCGCTACCACCCTACCCCCCCCCCCTCCCCTCCTACCCTCCTTCCTTCCCTTCACCCCTGCCCCCTCCCGCCCCCCCCACCCCCTCCCTACCACCCCCTCCCTATCCCCCCCACCCCCCTCCTTCCCTCCCCCCCCCTCCCAGCTCCGCCCCCCCTCCCGCCCCTCCATAAAACACGTATAGCCTTTTTTAGCCCCTCGTCTTATTTTAAAGTTTAAAAATTCCATAGACGAGTTATTTATGAACCGATTTTGTTTAAATTTATACCATAAGTACACTTTGGCAAACTGAATCGAATGGCGCAAACAGAATTAAAATCGGACCATTAGTTTAGGATTTAGATTTTGACGGGGCTTCCTGGAGGGCCCAGGGGACCGTTTTTTGGACTTTAAAAGTCCTCCTCATAAGGGAGAAAGTATAAACTGAAAAAGCTCTGAAGAACGCTGATTACTGTAATAGCGGTAGAAGAGTAAGAGAGATGCAACATTGGGGCATGTAGACGGTTGAGCGCACCAAACTTCTAGGAAACTGTTTTAGCAAGAGTGGAAATATGATCTTTCCAAGAAAGGTCAAGAGAAAAAGAAGCACTAAGAATACTGAGAGTAGATGAAGGGTTGAGTTGTGTATAGCTCGTAGATAAGGGCTAGTCGTATGGAAGATCGTGATGGGTAGATAGAGGGAAAAATTGGGTTTTGGAAGCATCGAAAATAGCAAGGTTTTCTCTGCCTCAATCTTAAATAGTTGATAGATCAGAAAATAGGCGTGTTATGGCCTAATGACGTGCGTTTTGGAGTGATTACATGCTGGGTCATTGTGAAAAGCTATATGAATAGTGTAAGGTAGAGTCATCAGCATATAAGTTGAGAACACCATTAATGAATATTAGAAAGAGAACTGTCGACAGGACAGAACCCTGAAGAACATCGAAGTTGATAGGTTGAGGAACTGATCGATCGCCGTCCACAACTGCAGCTGGGAAACGGCCAGAAAGGAAATTAGATATAAAGGCACAAATGGAAAGATAAAAACCGAAGGAGGGTAGATTAGAATTTAAAGAGTTATGCCAGACTCTATCGAAGGCTATCGATATGTCTAGCGCAATATCCAAAAAGAGGATGACCAAGAGTTACTAAAGGGTACTTCACACATGCACGATTGTTGTCTTGACGACCCACGACTGGGCAAACGTGGCACAATCGTAGGGCTTATCGGAGGTGACGTAGGGACGTCCCGGGGCGGCATGGTGGCATTTGAGCGTGGCCCAGCGGGTCCGCGGGGCACGAACAAATTTCAAAATGTTTTTTATATTTGGCCAGAATGGTCGGTGGCCGTTTTTCGTTGGTACAGTCGTCAGGATTAATTTGTTTAATTTTCCCTGTTAGTAGCACTGCACGGGTGGAGAGGTATCCCCTCCACCTCCTCTCCTTGTTGTTCCCATTACCCCACCTAAGCCCTCCCATTTTCTCTCCGACCCCAGAACTACACCCACCCTCCCTTCTCTCGCTCTCACCCAGCTAGGAGCTACTTCTGGGACCTCGCCGATTACATTTATTCTGAACACCTAATGAAGGAATGAAGTATTTCACACATCTCTCGACCATCATCTACTGCACAATAAACATATGAACTAAACAAAGCCTAACCAACCTGAAGCTGCTAATTACTACCGTTACTAGTAGGGTTAACTGTACAATGATATGGATATACCAGATATGAGGGGTAGAAATATACACTTGTATAATTAAATATAGGTATAATGAGATTAATTGGTTATACACGAAACTGTTGTTGTTGTTGTTGTTGTTCCCCAAGCTGCCTGGCCGAACAGCCCCAAGGCCCCGAGCAAGGCCAAGGCCATAACCGAGAGCCCCCACAGAACCCTCATGCCGACCACAATAAAGCCTGGGTGACCGAAGCCACTCCATGGCGGGGAGCTGAGGAGGGTGCGGAAATGCCCGGGAAACCATAGCCCCACCCAGGGCCCTGTGTCCCTCAGCAATTATGAAGAGAAAGTTGAGGGGCAAGGGAAAAATGTGTTATACAGAGTGGTATTGTAGAAGACGAATTATTGATCAGTTCAATATTATAACTCTTATAGTTAATCTGGGATTTAATAAATGGGCGTTATATAGTTATTTAGTGATTATTCATAACAGGTGTGAATTAAAATTTCTTGAAAGTTATCTCGAGAATAAGCTTGAATAGGCTTGAAACTTTCAATAGTATTATGTGGAGTAGATACCCTACGTCTTGCCATTACTCGGGGATTATTCAACGCAATTTGCTATGTTTCAACCATATTGCTACATAGCCATAGTGAACGCCCCCCTTAACTTGGTTACAAAACAAGATACCTGATCAAATAGAGTAGTCTTATGGCAAGGTGTTAAGGGTAAGGTGACAAAATGAATAAGTCCTTCCCTAATGTATGGGTGAGCGTAAGTGTTGAGGACATGGGAACTTTAAAATAAGACCCTCCCCAATGGATAGATGAGCGTAAGAGTACCCGAGGGGTTGTTAATTAAAATAGGGCATATTATATTGGTTATCAACCCTTCAGGATTATTAAGCCTGTTTATGTCAAGTAATATTTTCAAGCCTGGAGCCTCTTTTCGAAAAACTTGCCCGAGGATAGTTCGTGTCCCGTTTATATACAGTAGTTTTACATTATGGCCAATTAGGAAAACAATATGGCCTAATGATTGGGCAGATAGCTTCGTTAAGAGGATGAGTGTTGAGTTAGCGTAATTAAATCACATGGCCGACTCACTGGGCACATTATCAGCAATAATTCATAGCATTTATTGGCAAATTGGCTGTTTACACTTAACACTCTCAGACATATGACGCGATTTTGAGCCTATTGGGGATACTTTAAAGCCTTTGTTACCATTAGGGGTATTTAGAAACCTTTAGCTTAGTTACTTCAATCTCTGCAGTTGTCTTTGAGTTAGCTGTGGGCAGAAAACTAATTTTGGAGAGGTAATTATAAGAGTGAGAGAACTCTATTTCTTATTGCTAATCTGGCAACCTCTGCGTTATAAATGCGTGAAAGGGTTAATGAGTCCTTAACTGTCTGGAAGCAGAGAGATTTGTGGTGAATATGATTAAGCAAATGTTTTGATCTTGTATATGGTGCTAAGAAGTAGTGATATTAGTATTTAGTAATGGTATAAAAAGAAATCATTCAAAATATTTGAATGGTTTACTTTGTGTTCATTGATGGGAGAGACTCATGGTGGAATTGACACAGACGGATCTCGTTGTCTCAAGCTTGTTATGTAGCCCAGACTGAGCCATTACAACGATGAAAATTAAATACAACTTCACGTGGGTTAGTTTGGCAGCTATATTATAGTATGATACAGTACTAAACCATCAGTACATCGGTATGAACCTTTCAGGGGTCAATGGTAAATGTATCGGTATAAATCACTCGAATTATATGTAAAGTTTTCGGCGAACACCCCTCCCCCCGCTCTCTCTCTCTCTCTCTCTCTCTCTCTCTCTCTCTCTCTCTCTCTCTCTCTCTCTCTCTCTCTCTTTCTCTATCTATCTATCTACTGTATCTATCTTTTTCTTTCAAATTTAGTAAAGCTAATACTTGACTATGCCTATGATACATTGCATTCCTTCATTAGGTGTTCGGAATACATGCAATTGGTGAGGTCCAGAAGTAGCCCCTAACTGGGTGAGAGCGAGAGAAGGGAGGGAAGGTGTAGTTCTGGGGTCGGAGAGAAAATGGGAGGGTTTAGGTGGGGGTATGGGAACAACAAGGAGAGGAGGTGGAGGGGATACCTCTCCACAGTGCTACTAACGCCTTAGTCCAAGGAACTGAAACGAATTAATCCTGACGACTGTACACTGTCCTTGTGCCTTCGAGGCACCATTGTAGAACCGTCGGTTACATCCTTGCACCGTCGTTAAGGTTCCGTCACACTATGCCGATTTAACCCGGCAAGTGCTGATCTCATCATAAGAGTTTTACCGGTGCGCTGCGGATCTCCTCATATAATCCAAGGCCTAAAAAAAAACATTTAAATCAGCCCAGTATAATTTATTTTTAATTTTAATTTTATTTTTATTTTTTTATTGCCCCTTGGCGATTCCAAATATCACTCCTCCACATCCCCTCCTTCCACCCCCCCCCCCCCTCCCCTTCAATTATCACCTATTCTCCCTGTTATTCCCTTATTCTTAGGTGTATTTTCGTGCTAACATTAGCGAGTTGCTAGCAGGGCATGGTCATCTGTGTTACTAAGCGTGGGAAAGAGCGAGAGAGAGACTACTACGCAACAGTGTCTCTCCAGCCGTCATGACGGCTGGCTGGCTGGCAGGCTGCCTCAGCCATAAGTTATGTAACTCCCGGCCTCTATCGACGATTTTGACCATTCAAACGCGGTTTCCACTTGTTTTATTGTTGTAACAGGTTAATACCTTTATAATCAATGTAAAATAGGCGCATATAGATAAGTATTAATGATATTTATGGTACGATGACGATTTGAGTTTAGGAAACAGTCTAAATAGCTCCGCACGGGGAGTGGTGGCCAATAACCCACCTACGCAACGGAGAAGTTAAGTGCTGATCATCGGTTACCGACTGCACCCATACGGATCAAAGAGGGGGCGTGTCGCATATATGAATATGTATCAATATGTATCAATAAAGTATGTAATATATTATATGGTACACTCACACGTACTAAAAGTTGCTCAGGAGTGGGTCCTTCCTTCCCCTATTCCATCCTGGGCAGGTGGAAGGGGGGAGTCGGGTCCAAGTCTACCCCCACCTTCCACCCCCAAACAATTCCCAATTCCCCTACCTTCCTTCTCTAGCTGGCAGTTTGATTAGCGACGATTGTTCTCGTTCATTGCAAATAATTGTTAAACCCATCATTGCACATGCTTACAATGGCCAACATTTAATATTTATTAGGAATTTATTAATACAATATACTGCATAATTGTATTCTCAATGAGTTTCTATACACAACTTGAGTTACACGAATCTTGGCTGTAGTGGTCTTGTGTGCCTCTCTCTCTCTCTCTTTGCAATACTGTCTACTAACAAGATTTAATGAGATTTTAATATAATAATACCGTAAGTAAATCCAATCTCGTACAGTATTCAGGATATTATGTTCACCATTATTGCAATACACATCAACGTGCCCTCTACGATATACTCCTAGTTTCTCAAATTACTTACACAGTCGGGCTTTTATATCATAACAGGAAAGGACTAACGGCAAAAATCTGCTGGAATAGTGTTGCAATTGTTATTGATTGTTTCGTTCATAATTTCAATCAGTTTCTCCCATTTATTCAATATCATACATACTATAAACGGTCTGTATTTAATTATTATATGTGGTCTAGGCACTTTTGATTAATAAATTAAATGTAGAACTCGATACAACTTACGGATCAAAGTCAAGTCGGTGTTAATGTTTAGTAAGGTTTGAGTATCGAGCCCTTGAGTAGCAGGGCTCGCTTTCTCACTTCCCCCTTCTTTGTCTCTATCTGTGATCCCAGCCTCTCACCTCTACAAACCCCCATCAACTCTCCTTTATGTGTATCGAATGCAGGCAACATTCATCACACACACTAATAAAGGGAAATATAACTCATTCAGACCCGTTATATCTTGGGTGTAGAAATTGTGTGCTATGACAGTTATAAGGAGTTACAAGGAATAGTTAGTATATCAAAGCCGAGGTCCATTTCGGAGAAATATTCGAAGTGGAAGGAGAGACATTGTTCAGTGTACTACACTCCTTACAGAGTGTGCAAAATACTATCTACTGACTAGGCCTACTGTCTTCTTGAACTGCTCAACTGAGGAAATTTTTAAAACTTCTGAGGAAAGTTTGTTCCAGGTAGAACATATCTTAAATAGGAAACAGTTTCTACAAATACTAGTGCTGCACCTTTTCAATTATAATTGCCAGCCATGGTTGCGTATTGTATTCGCATTGAGGCTAAACAGTTTGCTATGATCCACATTGTCAAACCCATTACATATATTAAAAATGAACTGACCTCGTATTCTGCGTGTTGAGAGAGAGAGAGAAGCAGATCACTACAGCTGAGATTCTTGTAACCCACGTTGTGTATAGAGACTCATTTTGATAATACTATTATGTAGTATATTGTATTTATAAATTCCTAATAAATGTTAAATGTCGGCCATTGTAAGCATGTGCAAAGATGGTCTAACAATAATTTGCAGTGAATGAGAACAATCGTCGCTAATCACTAACTGCCAGCTAGAGAAGGAAGGTGAGGGAGTTGGTGATAGTTTGGGGGTGGAAGATGGGGGTAGACTTGGCCCGGACTCCCCCCTTCCACCTGCCCAGAGTGGGGTAGGGGAAGGAAGGACCCACCCCTGAGCAACTTTTAGTACGCGTGAGTGTACATATAAATTGTGACAAGTAGGCAGTAAACCAAAATTGTAATATTCAATAAAAGATATGCCCCTTGCATGCTTTTTACCTCAGCCCATTTCACCATGAATGTTAGATACAGTATATGCGTTATGTATGTAGGCCTATGTAATGAATGGGGAAAATGTAAGGACAAATATCATAGTCATAATTACATTAATTATTGTAAGCTATGAGAATGCACCTGGTACAAATACAGTCTGACAAGTAGGCAGTTAAAATAGTAACTATTCAAAACAACTCTATGACCTTTGCATGGTCTAATGCCCGAGAGGGAGTAGATGGAAATAGAAACTAAAATAAATAAATAAATACAAATACAAATTTAACGATGGCGACGAAGTCCCGTGTGAGGTTGACAGGTCGCATACTCACGTTATCGAAGCACATACCCACGGTGTGCTTTCTCATACCGACAGTGCCATCTGGTGCCAACCAGTTACCGCTCTCGTACCGTTGCTAGCATAACATCCACCGTCAGTCGCCGATCGCATCCTCTCTTTGTAACGTCCGTTGGCATTAGTTGACCCTACGCTGACCCAAGCTCTGAAAGTTCAGCATGTCGTCGGCTAGCCGACCTCTCTTGCGTTATACTGTGCCCTATCGTCTGTTTGGGACCATTGCCGAAGGGCGCCACATTAGGTGCCATCCTCGTTACGACCACTAGGTCGGGTAGCATCGGCACTTAAAATCGGCATAGTGTGACAGGGCCTTTACAGACACAGCACCATTCTATCACCGTCGTTCGCTATTTATCCGGTATGCAGACAAACAGATATCATGACAGAAGTCAATACTTTTTATCGACTACTGTACTGTTAACCTATTCAATACGGTGACGTCATTTCCATTATATTCCGGCAATTATTATGCAATTTGATTGAGTTTAGGAAGGACCTCTAACAAATAAATGGCTACAGACTATCTCATTTAATCCATTGAGTTACCATCTATCCTTTCTAAGCTGAATACAATCGTGTAATAGTCTCCAGAATATGATGAAAAGGATGTCTCTGGTACTGAATGGGATGAACACATATTATTAGCTTGGTGTTAATCAAATTTGTGACTAATTTATGCGATGGACTCAAGTCCATAATTATTTCACCAACATAATTAGCTATAATGATGCAAATACTATCAAAACAGATACATTTATGTGACAAGTATCTTAACCACACAAAATCGCTTTACACCGCCAGCCTCTCACGCCATGGTAGAAAAAATAAAAATAAAACAAATATATATATATATATATATACCGTGTGGTATACTATCAATTTAAGTTAAATATCTATAAGCTATAATCCAAACAAAATCAATCCAAATTAAATTACTCCATATCTAAATTGAATTCAATCTGAAACAAGCTAATTTATATCCAAAGGTCACATACAATAATTTATATATAAGGTAAGGTTATAAGGGTTAATAATATTCCAGGAATTAACTCCCAAATAGTTCCACGTGGCAACGAGACAAAGGAGAACTTTTACCCAATATAGCGGACAATGGGGAAGCGAGACGCCGGCCCTGAGGCTCGGGTCAAGTGAAAGAAAGAATCAAATGATTATATGAGAATGGACATGAATACTATGCTTATCTGTCAGTCAGTCATGGCGTCGATGAGAGTGTCGTGATGGTGTACATGTATGTATTGCTGGCAGTTTATTGTGATTAGAGGCACAAAAGCTCTATCAACTGAGGGCAGAAATTAGATGTTAACTGGTCGGTGTTCGTGGAGGCTCTGAGCTCTCTTCCTCAGAGTCACACCTTCCTGCCTTGGGAAACGCCAGGGCCCAAATTATCGTACCGATTCTATGTTGCTCAATACGCTAAATTATAATATATATGATAAATTCATATATACTACACAAGACTGTGTCAATATTACTCATTACAGCATATTACAGCATATTAGGTCTTTTATAATCTTAACTTACTTACAACATATATTCACGATGTAATTGTCCTACGCCATGCAGCGGGAACGACCGTGACGTCACAGAGACGTACGGTAGCAGAAAAAGTGTCATACACTATCGTATTTACACGATACACTCCCCCCACAAAGAACACCTTAACCCCACCTTAAATCTAAAGTTGCCCAGAAGCTATCTTCTGACGCCACATGTCGACGGCGCCAGCAGCAGCGCGTCTGGGACGCGTCCCGGTCCGAGATTGATGACCATCAGTAAGAGGTGAGTCGTTACTTTGAGAATCCTTGTACCCAGCAATAACAGGTGGAGTCTCCGATTGTAAAGTGGAATCGAGCTCCAAAGCATACAAACGTGCGATAGGACGAACAGTAGTACCAGTGGCTGTCTTCAGTAGCGCCACCCGCTCTACAGAGTCTTCCCCCTTGTACACCTCCAACACACGACCTAATTTCCAGTACAAACGAGGACTATCTTCTTTAATTAAAACGACTTCACCAACAGTAGGTGCCGTCGGTCTACCAGAGGGTGTAACACTCTTTTCCCTCAATGCTAGCAGATACTCATTAATCCACCTTTTTCTAAAATCTTCGATTACCCTCGATATATACTGGTATCGCTTAGACACCGCTGCTTCAGAGTACAAAAAGGGATCCTCTAACTCTACAATGGATTGGAAATCAGATGGAAAGGCAGTCAATGGTTTACCATATAGCAAGTGAGCTGGCGTTAATGGTAGTGGCTCTTGCAGGTCGGTGTACACATATGTGAGCGGACGATCATTCACGACTGCCTCTATCTCTGTGAGGACTGTCGTCAACTCACTCTTCTTTAATAGAGCACGTCCTACTACCGCTCCGAGTCCTGACTTTACTATGCCGACACACCGTTCCCACATCCCACCAAACCAAGGTGCCTTAACTGGGATGAACCTCCATTCGCATTTCCTCTCTCCCATAAAAGTGATAATTGTAGGATCACTGCTCATATCCTTTAGATATTTTGATGCCTGGATATAAGTAGGAACATTGTCGCTAAGAATGAGTTGAGGGAATGAACGACGGGCACAAAACCGCGTAAACGCCAGCATAAATTCTTCGCTAGACATATTATCACATAGTTCTAGGTGTACCGCTCGAGGCGTTGCACAGGTAAACAATAATATATAAACCTTTTCATGCTCTCTCGTCTTCAATGCACCTGTGTAATCTAACCCTACAGCTTGGAAAGGCTCTATGTGCTTTACACGGCATTCAGGTAGAGGTGGAGCTGGTCCAGTTGCATATGGTTTACCCTTTAGTCTCTGGCATATTACACACTTTCATACTACGCATTGAGCTACTTGTTGAACTCTGGGAATCCACCAGGTGAGACGCAAATTTGATATAATATGACATACCCCGTAGCGTTTTACTTCCTTATGTGCACGTATGATCAATAGATCAGTAACGTGATGTCTTGTTGGCATAAGTATAGGACGGTTTGTGCCGTCCGTTACACACGACCACTTCAGGCGACCCTCACACCTGATGAGGTCATTATCTAGGTGCAACCTCAATTGACGCACTAAATTAGGCATTATTGTCTTATTCGAGGTTTGCAAAGACTCCAATTCATTGGTAAATGTTTCTGAACCCACTTGATCAAAGTTACTTCAGCTGCTTTATATTCACGAGCATCAATGGTGTGACCCCTGTTGCAGAGCTGGCCCGTTACTTTAAGCTTGATATTGGATATATATCTCAACACCCAAGCTACAACTCTGACTAATTTATTATAGTCACTGTTACGATCCAGGTTCTCAAAGACACAGGGCTCTTCAACATTGGACTAGATAATGGCAAAATGCAACAACGGTAACACTAGATCCAACCCCTGCCTTAAACACTGGAAAACAAAACACCATTACCGCCCTGAGTCGTGCCTGGACAACGAGGTATCCTATGACTCGGTAACTGGTGCACACACACTAGGCTGACGCTCGATGAAACAGCCTATTCTCAAACAGTAAAAGATTACTCGATTAGGTTACACAAAGAAAAGATAGTTAACGTGATTAATTAACGTTACGGTAGATACTCAAATAACTGGCACTCCTGTATTAAAGAAAGTGCAATGCTAGTCCTGCAACATCAACTGGAAACTTCTGAAATAAGTCTGATGCTGGGAAGATGTTCGTAAAGAATCTTGAACAATTATAATGCAGAATACGGGTCACAATAAATACTAGGACATATAGTAAAAATAGGCAGGCGAATAATAAAGACTGCGCAAAGGTAGTAATGCTCGACAACTAAAGAAATGCTTCGTGACACAACGCAACAGCCTACTAGGGTTGTGCAACTCAACAACAACCTCGGCTCAAAAGTGCAGTGAATAATAATGTTGCATACATATAATAATGGGGGCTTATCTCTAACCAGTGTCTGCTCAGTTAATAAAGTCTAGCTGGGGTATCAAGGCAGGGCAACAATGGGTGAGCATGCGGCTCGTAGCCTAACGTTGTCCGAAGGTGGTATAATGAAGATTACGTTATATGACGGGGATGCTCTCTTGATAAATCTAGGTCTCTAGTACCTAGTTCTATCCTGGCGATCCCTCAGAAGTCAACACAAAAAGGCAGCACTATGTTGTGAGGGATAGGCTATGGCCCTCTCACACCACAGTGCTGTGCTCGCAAAGTAAACCCACCCGAAGACAACTTAGGCTCCCACAGTACCTGTCGATGTCGTGCAGGGCTTAGCTAACACTGCACACATCGGAGACAACGACACAGTAACCCTACCCCTAGTCTAGCTTTAGATAACCAAGCAGAATCACTCAACACCTTGCCAGGGAGACATATACCGGTCTACAACCTTCCCGAGAGAGGACACATACGGAAAAGTCCGTCTCTCTAACCTCAATAAAGCATAATACCTCCTTAACCTAATACATGGGAATATCTGAGAGCTTCGCGTACAATACGACTGGTCGACGGTGAACGTCTATGCTGAAACCAGAAGGGATGTTGAGTTTAATAAAGAGTAGAGAATGAGAAAGGAGAAGTCGAGAGAGAGAAATAGTATGCAAAGTGGCGAGTATGGGGGACAGAATTGCAAAGGGTGTAGGCGAACGCGTGTCAGGCAAGCTCTGAGCTGGTAAAGAACACGAGGCCGCGATGGGAAGGGACTAGTTGACCACCCGGCCGCCAATGCCGTCAGCGCCCAAGCGAGCCGCGTCATAGCTCACCCCGCTGCCAGGTGTACTCCCTCACCCTCTCTCGCTCGCCACCCACACAAGCAACATTTATATTATAGCGAATATAAAATACAAGGCGCGGTCACAGACCAAAACAAATACCATTTCTAGACTGTCTGTGGCAACACGACACTAATTAAATAAAGTAGATCATTCTAGGACAACTGTAGCCCATCCCCCCATCCTGGCGAGCGCTAGCGAGCTGCAATGCCCCACGCAACCATTCTGCTAACGGCGGGAGGCGTCACCCCCCCCCAAGATATGGGACACTCAACCATGAGCCCATATCTGAACAGGCAGAATGTCGCTAGAATCTGCCACTCCTAACCACTCTGCCACTCATGGAATGCAAGCTCAGTCTCCTCAAAAAAAAATACAACAACATTTATATATAAAAAAATCTTATCACCCTTCCCAAATATAATACATTAATTCATAACATCGTGCTCCCAGAGCGAGCTTTAAGAAGCACAGCCTACTGAGGGAAAATCATCTGCACTCAGTACTCAGCTACAATATTATCTTAAAATTAATTATCTAAAAGAAAGAGTTTTTATTTAATTTTTCATATTTTATTTTAATGTTGTTTTTGGCGGCTACTATAGATGTAGCCTAACTTTCTTCTAATCAAAGCCAACAACTCCTGCCCTGCGACCCTACGCTGATGCTACACACGCGAGCCAACAAGCACCAGCGCAAAAATACACCGCGAGCCAAGACAGGAGGCTATACCAACATACTGTGGTAGCCTACCCCGGATCCTCCACCCACGACAGACACTGACTGAACAGCGAGGGTTCTCCTGCAAACAAAGCCAAAACATTATCAGTGCCCTTAGCATGCCACACATCCAACTTGTGTTCCGGCAGCACAACAACACCTGACACTGATAAACTGCCCAGTTCATCGCAAGACTGGCACTTCTCTTCGCTCTTTCCGGCAACGGGGCCTGCCAATAACCCTTCACTAGTTCTACCTTCGTGATGAGCGAGGCAGCCCCGAAGCGGTCTATGGTGTCGTCAACTCTGGGTAATGGATAGGCGTCTGTCAGGGATAATGCTTCCACACTCTTGCAATCAACATACACACGGACTCTGCCACCAAACTCAGGTTGCAAAGCCACTGGCAACGACCACTCACGATATCCCTCATCCCTCAGACCCCCTCTCCACACGCTGTCCAGCTCCGCCTTCACAACAGGCTGTCAAGCAGGATTCACACGGTAGGGAACCAACTCGAGCCTTGCACTGTCTCCAGCCTCCGTGTCGGATTCTACCCCGTACATCAGGCCTGGAGAAGCAACAAACATGCGGACGGACTGCCACAGCCTAGTAAACAACTCCTCTTGTCGCTCAGGAACAAGAGGTTGCAACTTATCTCGCAGAACAATATGCCTAGTGCCCTTCCACATCTCCTTCACCATGTGGAGAGGACCCCTCACCTGATGCCCGAAAACAAGCTCATTCGGACTGAAACCGAGACTCTCTCCAGGTTCATCTCTTGCCGCGAACAAAACATACGGCAGACCAAGGTCCCAATCCTTTCCGTTCTCTGCGCAATAACATCGAAGCATGCTTTTCAGCGTGGCGTGCCACCTCTCCAACACCCCTTGACTCTCCGGGTCATACGCAGAAGAGACGACAGTGCTGATGCCATGCTGAATCATAGTTTGTTTGAACAGATTAGATGTAAAATTAGAGCCTTGGTCCGATTGCACCTCTTTCGGGTAACCATACCGCGAGCAATACAAGAGCAGGTTCCGGACAACAGTTTTCGCTGTGCCATTTCTCATTGGATATGCATTAGGATAACGAGTGGCCACACCCATGATAGTTAATAGAAATTTATTACCGGCACTAGTAGGGGGTAGGGGTCCGACCATATCAATGATGACCTTACTGAAGGGCGGTCCACTGACAGGAATGGGGTGCAACGGGGCTCTCGGAATTGTTTGGTTAGGTTTTCCAACCCTCTGGCACGTATGACACCTTGCTATCCAGGTTACCACCTGCCCCTTCAACCCCGGCCACCAAAACAATGTTTCTAAAGCCGCCACCGTTTTTCTCACCCCTAGATGTCCTGCCAGTGGTATGTCATGCGCCAACCTCAGTAGGCTATCCCTGCACTCCCGTGGCACCACCAACTGGTCCACTACTCCGGACCCCTCTTGCCAACTACTTTTAGGGTCTTGAAAACGCCTATAGAGGATGCCTTCTAAATAAAAAAATTCTTCTGGCTGTGCATCGCCGTCCTCGTCGAGCTCTACAGCTCCATAAGCACACGTTTGGAGCTCAGGGTCCTCTAGTTGCAACCGACGTATATCTGAGGGTGCCAAGCGATCTAACTGCTCCCGGAGCAATGCATGACCTTCCCCGATACTGGGCTGCTCCCTCTGTCTCTCTCGATGTACATAACGTTGCTGTCGTGGAGACTCGTCATGCCCAGCCTCGTCACTCTCGATGACAGGTCCAGGGGCTACTCCAGAATTAAGTAATGGTGCTAATACTGAATCACCCAGGAGAGCCGCCGAGTCAAAACTCTTAAAACCAACTCCAGCTTTAGCCTCCTCCTGTTGATCGTTCCTCCGCTGGTCTGAAGACGGAGGACTAGGCTGTGACACTTTAGCTACCCGAGCTCGGGTGACAACACACGCCATGGGTTGTGTCTGGCACCGCTCGACCCACTCTTGCTCTTCCCTACTCACGTCGGCCGGCCTCTCGGCAACGACTAAGGGTAGAACCTCAGAAGCGGGCATTGCAAAGTCGTTGCCGAGAAGAAGGTCGACGCCCTCCACTGGCAGTTTCTCCACAATCCCGACATCCAATTCACGTGCCACACCATCCACCTCCAACTTCAACCGCACCAGCGGGTATGACCGAGTTGCATTAATACCCTGCACCACTACCACCCGAGCCGCGTTTATAGGGTAGCCAGTCAAGTTTTTCATCAGAGTCTGGGAAGCACCTGTATCACGCAAGACCTCTACTTCATGCTTGCGCCCCGCCCTCATCACGCAACCCCGCCCTCTATGGTCGCAAAAAACATCCTGAGCAGGGTTCGAGCCTCCCAGGTGCTTCTGCATTGGCTGTGCCTCAGCCTCTGACGAACTGCCCCGGGCAAACTCAGATGACTTCGGAGACACACCAATGTTGCAGGCCAAAGACACAGCTGCTGTAGGTGGTTTGCTAGGACAGACTCTTGCAAAGTGCCCCTTTTTATGACAATGATAACACTCCAACTCCCCTTTGGGCTTCCCTTGGTACTGGGAAGGGCCCGGCCCCTTCTTAAATGGGACGGTGCTAGTCTTGTGGTCAGTCTTGGTATCATGGCTCTTGTACTTGTTTGCATAAGGTATATCACTAACTCGGGGGGGTGGGGCGTCACGCCCTTTGTTACCTGCCTCACTACGCTGGGCAGACCCGCACCCACGAATTAGTGATAGCCGGAGGTCAGCCATCTCAGCTGCCTCCTGTAGAGTTTTTGGTTGCTTTTCTTTAAGGTTTAACGTCAGGTCGCCGCCCGTGCATTTGAAAAACTGTTCTAAAAGCACCAACTGTTTAATGTCGTCAAACGTAGTAGCTTTTTCCGACCTCAGCCAGTTCCCAAAAGCATCGGACAGCTCCCGGGCATGCTCCAAAAAGGTGCTCTCCCGACCCTTGGTAACACCCCGGAACTTCAACCTGTACGTCTCTGGTTGTAGTTCGTATGCTCTCAGGACAGCCTCCTTGAGTTCCTCATAGATAATACAAGACTCTATAGGCAACGCATCGTAGGCTTTAAGACCCTTGCCTATTAATCTAGAGGATACAAGTGCTGCCCATTTATTCTCTGGCCACTGGTGTTCCTGGCACTTTTTCTCAAAGCGTGCGAAAAATTCTGTAACACCACTCTCATCAAACACCGGAACCAGTTTCAATAAGTGCGAGAGAGACTGCTCATGAACACGGTTACCAGCCCCAAGTCGCTGTCCCGTTGTCTCTACTCGCGACTTCGCTACGTCCATGTCGGCACAGTACCTAGTCGACTCTAAATCAGCTTGGATTTTTGCTAGATTGGCTCTCTCTTCTATCTTGGCTAATTCTATTTGCTGCTCACCCGCCCTGATAGCCTTTCTCTCTTCGATCTTAGCTAATTCGAGCTGAAGCAATAATTCTGGAGATAACCCTTGAGGAGGTGAAGGTGCTACAATGTTTGAAATTACCGGTGGTCCCCCCAGGGGCAATCCACCCTGCCAGTCACCACCCAACTGCAGAAGCGTACCCGGGGTCGGCAAACTACTGGGATGGCTGGGAGTCGAGTGTAGGGGAAGCATGGCCGAAGGGCTCTGAGCACTCAACCCATCTCGCTCACCAGTCACCCTGCCCAGTACACACGTTATCAAGTTATCCTTGGTCATGCTGCTAGTAACCGCATGACCGATAGCTGTGGCCAGGCATTGAAGACCGTACCGATCCATACCCTCCAACCGCTCGGCAGTAACAGGCCATTGCAAAAATATCCTAGCATCCTCCTCACAGTTCACCCGATTAACCCTTTCATCATGCTGCTGTTCCTCAGTTTCGACATTACGTACTGTGTCTCCATTCTCCTCTGACCCGGTATAAGACATGATGCTCACAAAAATTTCTCACCACAATATTCAGAAAAGAAGTACCCCAAACTCTTATGTAGCACTATTCACTTGCCAAAAATGTCTGAAGACTCTCAAGTGCTATACTACTTTGCCAAACAAAAATTAACATGCCCACTATATTCCTCAATAAAACAAATGACCACAACAATCCTGCAATTATCTCTTAGTTCACAAGATCCTGAGCTAGGTCGCCATTTGTTACGATCCAGGTTCTCAAAGACACAGGGCTCTTCAACATTGGACTAGATAATGGCAAAATGCAACAACGGTAACACTAGATCCAACCCCTGCCTTAAACACTGGAAAACAAAACACCATTACCGCCCTGAGTCGTGCCTGGACAACGAGGTATCCTATGACTCGGTAACTGGTGCACACACACTAGGCTGACGCTCGATGAAACAGCCTATTCTCAAACAGTAAAAGATTACTCGATTAGGTTACACAAAGAAAAGATAGTTAACGTGATTAATTAACGTTACAGTAGATACTCAAATAACTGGCACTCCTGTATTAAAGAAAGTGCAATGCTAGTCCTGCAACATCAACTGGAAACTTCTGAAATAAGTCTGATGCTGGGAAGATGTTCGTAAAGAATCTTGAACAATTATAATGCAGAATACGGGTCACAATAAATACTAGCACATATAGTAATAATAGGCAGGCGAATAATAAAGACTGCGCAAAGGTAGTAATGCTCGACAACTAAAGAAATGCTTCGTGACACAACGCAACAGCCTACTAGGGTTGTGCAACTCAACAACAACCTCGGCTCAAAAGTGCAGTGAATAATAATGTTGCATACATATAATAATGGGGGCTTATCTCTAACCAGTGTCTGCTCAGTTAATAAAGTCTAGCTGGGGTATCAAGGCAGGGCAACAATGGGTGAGCATGCGGCTCGTAGCCTAACGTTGTCCGAAGGTGGTATAATGAAGATTACGTTATATGACGGGGATGCTCTCTTGATAAATCTAGGTCTCTAGTACCTAGTTCTATCCTGGCGATCCCTCAGAAGTCAACACAAAAAGGCAGCACTATGTTGTGAGGGATAGGCTATGGCCCTCTCACACCACAGTGCTGTGCTCGCAAAGTAAACCCACCCGAAGACAACTTAGGCTCCCACAGTACCTGTCGATGTCGTGCAGGGCTTAGCTAACACTGCACACATCGGAGACAACGACACAGTAACCCTACCCCTAGTCTAGCTTTAGATAACCAAGCAGAATCACTCAACACCTTGCCAGGGAGACATATACCGGTCTACAACCTTCCCGAGAGAGGACACATACGGAAAAGTCCGTCTCTCTAACCTCAATAAAGCATAATACCTCCTTAACCTAATACATGGAAATATCTGAGAGCTTCGCGTACAATACGACTGGTCGACGGTGAACGTCTATGCTGAAACCAGAAGGGATGTTGAGTTTAATAAAGAGTAGAGAATGAGAAAGGAGAAGTCGAGAGAGAGAAATAGGATGCAAAGTGGCGAGTATGGGGGACAGAATTGCAAAGGGTGTAGGCGATACGCGTGTCAGGCAAGCTCTGAGCTGGTAAAGAACACGAGGCCGCGATGGGAAGGGACTAGTTGACCACCCGGCCGCCAACGCCGTCAGCACCCAAGCGAGCCGCGTCATAGCTCACCCCGCTGCCAGGTGTACTCCCTCACCCTCTCTCGCTCGCCTCCCACACAAGCAACATTTATATTATAGCGAATATAAAATACAAGGCGCGGTCACAGACCAAAACAAAGACCATTTTTAGACTGTCTGTGGCAACACGACACTAATTAAATAAAGTAGATCATTCTAGGACAACTGTAGCCCATCCCCCCATCCTGGCGAGCGCTAGCGAGCTGCAATGCCCCACGCAACCATTCTGCTAATTCCGGGAGGCATCACATCACCGAATCTTGCCCATTCTAATATTGGACCTGGTGGTTCATTTGGTTGGGCTGTAACTGCCACTTTTTCCAGTGGCAGAAGTCCCTCACCTACAGCATGCCAAATCGTCCATTCATTTTCATGGAGCAGCCACTTTGGACCATGCCACCACAATTCGGACTTCACTAACTGGCTAGCCGTTATACCCCTAGTTATGAGATCACTAGGGTTGTCTTTTGTATTTACATAATGATATGCAACGTCTGGCAATAGGGCTCTAATCTCATCTACCCTATTCCGCACATAAACTGGCAGAGACTTCTTGCTATGTATCCAGTTGAGTGCGACCTGACTATCGCACCAAACGTGAACGATTTCAATATTTAACTCGCTCTCGTATGCTGCGCGTACATGTTCCACCAGACGTGCCAATAGCAGCATGGCAGTCAATTCCATTTTATGGATAGTTACCTTTTTGACCGGGGCTACTTTTGCCCGGGCGGTAACTAAATGTGTCCCAAATGAAGTAACGACATATATGGCTACTCTGTATGCCGTGGCGCTAGCATCGCAAAACTTGTGTAATGTAACATCACCTAACGACGCCACTTTACGAGGTAATGGTTTAGTACATAGGATGTCATACTCTTTCAACAACAATGTCCCTTGGTCATTCAAGTCCTCGTGCAAACTGTCATCCCATCCTAGTTTGCGTCTCCAAACTTCCTGCATCAGAATCCTAGCTCTTATGGTAACGGGTAATGCTAGACCCAAAGGATAAACAAATTGCGCAACTATGCTCAACAGACTTCTTTTTGAGTGCGCTCCCGTCTGCTGAGCAAAAGACCTTGTTTGCAAAGTTAGTATGTCTTGTTTAGGTTGCCAGATCATCCCCAAATTTCTGGACTTTTCCTTGTTATGAGATGCCGTACCGTCCACCTGTATTAAACTCTGAAGATCTTCACTATTAGTAACCCACTCGCGGAGAAATCAATGTGCTTCTGTAAACAATCTACGTGCTTGCCAGTAGGTATGTAACAAATCATCCTGACTATCGCTAGAACCCTGCAAATTATCTATATACAACCCGCGAGATAGTTTACTTGTGTCCTCATGAGTATCTGAGAGATGTTTTTTGATTGTGGCATTTAACAAAAACTGTGAACATGTAGCACCAAAGAGTATGACCCGAAAACGGTAGATTACGACCGGACTTCAAGAGTTGCTAATGTCTTCGAACCAAAGAAAGCGGGTAACATCTCTATCTTCCTCTTTTAGTTTGACCATCAAGAATGCTTTCTCGATGTCAATAATAAATGCATACTGCCCCAGCCTAAACCGCAATAGATGTTGGGACAGATCCAACACCATGGACGGACCTGTCAGCAGGCAGTCATTTAGACTGGGTTGTTGACCTTGGTGGGCAGAGCAGTCATACACCACCCGTATTGGTGTGGTGATGCTGTCTTTCCTCACCCCATGATGGGCCAGATAGTGAACCCTTCCCTTCCTAATCGGTTCTTTTACATCGACTCTTTCAATGAAGCCCCTATCTTCATAACTCCGAAATACATCATCATACGCCTGGTGCGTGTTCAGTTCATTTGTTAATTTACACTGTAATGCGGGCAAGTGACCTAATGCCAATCCATAGTTGGTTGGCAGGCTTATCTCACTATTCTTCCAGGGTAAACTAACCTTATATTGCTTGTCTGACGCACAGTAGCTCACAGACTCTTCACATCTCTTTAGCGCAAATTCGGAGTCATAATCGGTCTCCATAGGATTAATGCCTATGTGATCCAATCTCCACAGTCGTTCCAGGTCGAACTCGGCAGTCATTTTAGGGTCACTAGGTTGGGAATCCTCCCTTCCCAACTCCTCTTCCGCGGTTACATTCACTCTTAATATCGAGACCGTGTCGACCAGAACATTTGACTGTGTAGTATGTACCTTTCCGCTCATGCAATTGCCAAATTTATTGGGGATTAAAATTACACCACGCATCATTTTAAATCCAGGGTATACTACATCATAAAATGATCCACACCAAGTAGAACATGCACCTCACTCTGATCTCCCATGGGATCTGACAAGTTAACCCCTTTGCTACGTAATGCGTGTTCCACCTTCTTCACTCCTACAGATACATATTCTGGTAGGGTGTCTACTACGATACATGTCATAAAGTACCTGTTTTTACGGTAGAAATATGAAATCTCCGCTATCTCGTAGTCTTGTTTGTCAGTAACCCCTGTGAAGCCCTGCAATCGAAGAGTCTCAGCCCCTACGATTCGGTGCTCAAGTCCCATTAATACGGACCTATTTATAAAGGATCGTTGAGACCCTTGATCAAGAAGTATCCGACAAACCTTGTTACTGTCATTACCTTCCATGGGACTCTGTATTGTGGGCAATATAGTAGTGTCTTTCGTGCTACCTAGTGTCAAAGTTGTAGTACCCTCTGGTTTGACGTCTTTGACTTTGTCTGCTGTAGGACACAACTTGTCAAAGTGATGTCCTTTACAGTGGCGACAGGGCCTTAAGTATGTAGCAGTACATTGTCCCTGCTTACCATGTTCCTTGCTCAGACAAGCTACACATAGCTTCAACTTTTTTGCCTGTGCTAGCTTTGTCTCATTTGTTGGGTATTTTACACAGAAACTCCATTTATGTTTGTTATTGTTACATAACTTACATAGAATCTGAGCAGGTTTCTTATATGTACCCTCTTTCTTTCTTTTAGTCCCCAACGTCATGCTTACAGTTCCCCTCATCTCTACATTCCCACTCCCTCCTGACACATTCATTCTCCCATTGTTCAACTCTAAATTACTATTTTTTTTACTGAAATGAGTTTTGAACTCCCCCAGATCAAACGATATAACCTTGTCAAGTATTGCCATAGGAAGCTTCTGACGTAATATAATAACTATAATTTCCTGTGAGGAGAGCCCTAGGGTGTCTAGCGATCGAGTATGGCACTCCATATCGGCCCTAAAATTTGCTAACTCCTCAACCTTATACTGTGGTTCTGCGAGCTTTAAAAAGGCAACGACATGGGCCATCTTCAACTGCTCTTGATCCCCGTATGTGGACTGTAATAGTTGTACTGCCTCAAGATAGCTATCACCTACTACCGCAAAACCCTCTATCAAATGTAAGGCCTCTCCTTCCATTTGTCCTTTCAGGTAGTGAAACTTACGGACATTATCCAATGAGGATTCATGTACTGTAGACCGAAATGGTGACCTGTCACTTCAACCAGTAGACCATTTCAACCAGTAGCTCTCAACCAGTACCAAATCAACCAATACAGTTAGGTTAGGTTAGGTTAGGTTAGTACTATTTGTTGGCACTGGTTTGGTTGGTCTGGGTTAATTTGGCACTGGTTGAGAGCTACTGGTTGAAATGGTCTACTGGTTGAAGTGACATGGAACCGACCGAAATACATCCCAAAAAGCTAACCACTCAGTCAATTTTCCCCCAAATATAGGAAGATGAGCTTTGGGAGGTGCACAGTGTGTTTCGGGTCAACCCTTTTTTTGTGCCTCGTTCGCGCCTCCCTTCTTATTTGCGACAGCACGCTGTAATAGGTGCTTCGCTTTAAAGACAGGTTAATCATAGAGGGCGCGATTATCACACTCTGCAATTATCTCTTCCTCCTCTGTCATGCCTGCCACAATCATCTCACTTAGAGCAATAATACGACCGTGGGTAGCCTGAACATTGTCTAACCTAGCCTCTAATTCCTCGAGGTCAGCAGTAGTGACGAAAGTGTTGACATCAATAATTAACATATTTAACCCAGAATGATCCACAGGTACACGTGGAAACGGATGTTGACGATGAAGGATAAGACAGTGGTGGAACGAAAGTCATTGATTGATTATGTATGTGTGGATGAACGAATGAAGAAATCTGTGATGGATGCTAGGGTGTATAGGGGTATTGGAGGGGGTCTGTCTGATCATTATGTAGTGGTAGCTAAGGTTAGGATACAAAAGAAGTGGTGAGGAGAGCGGGAGGGAGGCGAGAGGAGGGTGGAATGGTGAGGAGGGTGGAGAGGTTGCAGGAGGAGGAAGTCAGGGAGGAGTACAGGAGAGCGGTGGAAAGACGACTAGGTGGGTTCGACCTGGAAGTTATGGAGGAAGTGGAGGAGATGAGCAAGGTGTTTAAGGATGAGATCTGTGCAGCATGTGAGGAGGTGTGTGGAGTGAGGAAAAGAGGGAGGGGAGTGAAAGGTACAGCATGGTGGACAGAAGAGGTAAGAATAGCTGTGGAAGAAAAGAAGAAAGCATATAGAGTGGTTGGGTAGTAGAGGGAATGAAGATTCCGAGACAGAAACGAGCGAGGTACGTGGAGAGTAAGAGGGTGGTGAAGAGAGTAGTGAAGGAAAGTAAGAGAAGAGTAGATGAGGAATTTGGAAGGAATCTGAGTGTAAAATGGAGGGAGAGTAAGAAACTGTTCTGGAAAGAAGTCAAGAAAGTTAGGGAAGGTAGCAGGGGAAACAGTAAGGGTGTGAAAGATAAGAATGGGAGAATGCTAGCCGAGAAGCAAGAGAGAGTCGAAAGATGGAGGGAGTACTTCAGTGAGTTGCTAAATGAAAGGAATGAAGAGCCAGCAAACATAGCTGGATATGGTATGGGAGGGAGAAGAAGAGAAGTAGTGGAGGAGGAGGTGGGGATCAGGAGGTCAGAAGAGTGGGAAGCCATGAAAAGAGTGAAGTTGGGGAAAGCACCAGGAACAGATGGAGTGTGTGGGGAAATGTTGAGGTATGGTGGTGAGATAGTGATAGAATGGTATGGAAAATGTGCAAACTAGCATGGGAGAAGGGTAGTGCACCCGATGACTGGAAGACTGGCATAATAGTCCCCCTATATAAGGGCAAAGGGGAAAGAGGAGTGTGTGGTAACCACCGAGGAATATGTCTTCTAAGCGTAGTCGGGAAGGTATACAGTAGGGTTGTGATTGAGAGAGTGAGAGTGAGAACGGAGAAATGGATAGGCGACGAGCAGGGAGGTTTTAGGAAGGGAAAAGGATGTGTAGATCAGATTTTTACCCTGAATTGTGTTGTGGAGAAGTATCTGGAGAAGAAACAAAAGGTTTATGTTGCCTTTATGGACTTGGAGAAGGCCTATGACAGAGTGGATAGAGAAGGTTTGTGGAAAGTACTTAGAATATACGGAGTAGAGGGCAAGTTGCTGAAAGCAGTGAAGAGCATGTATGAGGGTGCAAAGGCGGCAGTACGTGTGGAGAGTGAGCAGAGCAAGTTCTTTGACCTGAATGTTGGTTTGAAACAGGGGTGTGTGATGTCCCCGTGGTTGTTTACTGTATATATGGATGGAGTTATGAAAGAAATACTATCAAGAGCAGTGGATGTTGGTGTATCGCTGAAAAGGGAGGGAATTGAGTGGAAGCTACCTATACTGCTGTTTGCGGATGATACAGTTCTGATGAGTGATAATGAATGGGAGTTGCAGGGTCTGGTAAATGAGTTTGGAACAGTGTGCGAAAAACGGAATTTGAAGGTAAATACGGGGAAGAGCAAGGTTATGGTCTTCGAAAGGGGTGAAGTCACAGAGTGTGAGGTGAAGCTGAACGGTCAGGCAATGGAGATCGTCAACTCTTTTAAGTATCTGGGCAGTGTGTTGAGTAAAGATGGGACTATGGATGAAGAGGTGCGGGAGAGGGTACAACAGGGGAAGAGGGTTGTAGGAACACTAAAAGCAGTAACAAGAAATAGGGTGGTCAGTATGGAAGTGAAGAAGTCCTTGCATGACAGTGTGGTAATCCCGACACTGACTTACGGAAGCGAAGCATGGACGTTGGTTGAGAGACTCAGACCAAGAGTGAGAGCAGTGGAAATGAATTACTTAACCCTTTATTAGCGGGGTCGGACTTAAGTCCGGTACGAGATAATTGGACTAAATGGCGGGGTCGGACTTAAGTCCGTGGGTGTATTCCCACCCTAATTTAGGTGGAAAGCGGAACCTGGTGGTCAGGCGGTATACTACAAGGGCCCACCCACATATCCCCACTGCGTGACCGTGACTCAGTGACCCTCAAGCAGCCATAATGGAAGGTCAAGATTTGCCCGTGTTCGATTCGGTGGCCGCCATCCCTAGTGCGTCGCGCCACCCTACTAACCACGCCCGGCTTACCACCCAGGAACTAGATATCATGCTGAACTCTTCAGAACTTTCTAATAAGCTGTTGGATGAAACCGTCGAATGTCTGGGTGAGAGTTTTGGTAGTGTGGATGACTCGGAAGACGAAAATAACCCGATCATAGGCTTTCATCCCAAGCATAATTTGCGTGGGGTTGATGTTGAGGTTGATGTTGGACAGACCGTTGACCATATTGAAGACGTTCCTGACGAAGAATATACTGGTGTGGGTGTTGGTAAGTACAATTTATATTTTATAATTGCTTGAAAGTTTGATTGCAAGCATTTTATCACCTTACGAGCGGGTGGTGGAGTATATTTCCCTGTGCCGCCCAGCGGGGTTTTTTTTTTTACCCTAAATGGGGTTGTTTAGTGCTCTTTTTCATGCATAAACAAGACCCAGAGCGTAATACAAGTATGTATCCCTGAAAGGGCGTAAATTGAGCTTTCCAATGACACCCGAACCATCCTTCTACGATCATTGGTTGTCTTTCAACGATCGTGCAACACGAGTGCAAAACCCTAAACTACGGTATTTTCCTTATATAATTCCCTGTAGTAGGTCCACGGCGGCTGTGACGAGCGGTCAGGAGGTACATTATGCTCTAATCACCGCTCCGCTCTCTCTCAGAGCACATTACGTCCTCAAAATTGCACTCTACAAGAAATGTCCTTTGCATTTTATAGCGTATTATTTGCAGGCGTTCGGTAAATTTCTCACGATAACCAGGGTATACGGTACATTTCTCACGATAATATAAGCAACAACGAAGCTTGGCGAAGATTGTGGTCTACAATATACCTTTTTATAATTGCATGTGACCTTGTAATTGCTTGAAAGTTTGATTGCAAGCATTTTATAGCGTATTATTTGCAGGCGTTTAGTACATTTCTTACGGTAATACAAACAACGAAAGATTGAATATTTGTGCTTGGCATTATATGATTGTGGGGAACAGATGTAGGCCTACCGTATATATTATTTATCATAATATATGATACATATGTAACATTGTTATATTATCACGACACTCTCTCTCTCTCTCTGTCTCACTCTCGTTGTTTCTACACCTTTGTACTCCTTGGTACTCTCTTTCTCTGATGTAGGCCAGGGCACGCCCCTAACTAATCTTCTCTTCCCTCCCAGGGAAAATCACACCTAGCAGATGTTCTTGACCTCTCTCTCTCTGTCTGTCTCTCTACCTATATATACATTTATAATTGCATGTGACATTGAAATTGCTTGAGAGTTTGATTGCAAGCATTTTATAGCGTATTATTTGCAGGCGTTCGGTAAATTTCTCACGATAACCAGGGTATACGGTAAATTTTTCACGATAATATAAGCAACAACGAAGCTTGGCGAAGATTGTGGTCTACAATATACCTTTTTATAATTGCATGTGACATTGAAATTGCTTGAGAGTTTGATTGCAAGCATTTTATAGCGTATTATTTGCAAGGCGTTCAGTAAATTTCTTACGGTAATACAAACAACGAAAAATTTAATATTTGTGCTTGGAATTATATGATTGTGGGGAACAGATGTAGGCCTACCGTATATATTATTTTGTCATATATGATACATATGTAACATTGTTATATTATCACAACACTCTCTCTCTGTCTGTCTAATCCTCTCTGGGTCTACCTATATATACTTGTATAATTGCATGTGACATTGAAAGTGCTTGAGAGTTTGATTGCAAGAATTTGATAGCATATCATTTGCAGGCGTTCAGTAAATTTGATAAATATATCAAAATAAGTCCTGTGGGACTATGAAATAGCTATTATTGGACAAGGAAAATATTTTGTTCATCCCTCCACTGGAACATCAACAACAATGTCAACAACGTATCGCAGTCGGCAGTGTGCAGTACTGCCAATACGTATAGCGACTTCCGCTAGATCTAGAGACCTTTACTTCGATCTAGCAACAATGACTTACACTAGCGGTTTTGTTTTGAAATTTCAGAACAATTTCGAAGTGATATTATATGGATTTTGCCAATTCATATTTCTAGTGGTATTTATCATGTCTTACATCTAACAATATATGCTAGCGGATTTAACTTCAATTGGTAACCCTCCCGCTCCATTCGGCTCGAAGAAAATCGATAATGGTGGCACTTTAGTAAACAGGTGATAAACATAACCGCATGGGTATCGGTTTGGTGTATCGGTATTATGGTAAGTTGGCTACCTACTATTGTTTATACGATATAGTAAGTAATGATAAGTAAATTATTATATATTATATATAAAACAAAAACAAAATTCCTGCAAAGCAAGCGAAACAGAGAGAGAGAGAGAGACAATGCAGAAACTGAACTGAAGAAAGAGTGAAAAAGATATAATAATACAGACATTTTTACAAGCAAATAAAGAAAGGGATTATAGAAAATAATAATGAGAATTACATATACGGATGAGGAAGAGAGAGAGAGAGAAAGAGAGAGAATACAGAAACTGAACTGAAGAAAGAGAGTGAAACAAATATAATAATACAGAAATATTACAAGCAAATAAATGAAATAGACGGATTAGTTAGAGAAAATAATAATGAGAAATACATATACGGATGAGGAAGAGGGAAAGCGAGCGAGCCAGAGAGAGAGAGAGAGACAGGAGGCGTGAGAGAGATTAGAGAAAATAGAGAGATTGCAAGCATTTTATAGCGTATTATTTGCAGGTGATCAGTAAATTTCTTACGGTAATACAAACAACGAAAGATTGAATATTTGTGCTTGGCATTATATGATTGTGGGGAACATATGTAGGCCTACCGTATATATTATTTTTTCATATATACGATACATATGTAACATTGTTATTATCACGACACTCTCTCTCTCTCTCTTGTCTCTTCCTCTCTGGGTCTACCTATACATATATAATTGCATGTGACCTTCAAATTGTTTGAAATTTTGATTGCAAGCATTTTTTAGCGTATTATTTGCAGGCGTTCAGTAAATTTCTTACGGTAAGGTAGGCAAAAGGCAGTTATGAGATTGAGGTAGGGAAAAGGCAGAACTGCCTATAGCGAGTGTATGAATGGGATTGAGGTAGACAAAAGGCAGAACTGCCTATAGCGAGTGTATGAATGTGATTGAGGTAGACAAAAGGCAGAACTGTCTATAGCGAATGTATGAATGTATGTATGAATGAATGACATGGATGTATGAGGTGGACCAAGAACCAGATGGATGGATGAGATTCGAAACTTTGATAGACGTATATATCACGGTATACGGTAGAAGTAATTCCTTACAATGTACCGTACATCGTGATATATACGCCTATCAAATGATTGCCATCAATATACGGTATATATATATTATATATATATATATATATATATATATATATATATATACACCGTGATATATACGCCTATCAAATGATTGCAATCAATATACACCAATATACAGTATATATATATATATATATATATTATATATATATATATATATATATATATATATATATATATATATATATATATATATATATATATATATATATATATATATATATATATATTTTATATATACCGTATATTGATTGCAATCATTTGATAGGCGTATATATCACGATGTACGGTACATTGTAAGGAATTACTTCTACCGTATACCGTGATATATACGTCTATCAAAGTTTCGAATTTCATCCATCCATCTGGTTCTTGGTCCACCTCATACATCCATGTCATTCATTCATACATACATTCATACACTCGCTATAGGCAGTTCTGCCTTTTGTCTACCTCAATCACATTCATACACTCGCTATAGGCAGTTCTGCCTTTTGTCTACCTCAATCCCATTCATACACTCGCTATAGGCAGTTCTGCCTTTTCCCTACCTCAATCACATAACTGCCTTTTGCCTACCGCAATCACATGTGGATAACACCTCCTGGGAACACCACAAACAAAAAATGAGTCTTCAACACTACCCCATAGGGTGATTTGGAAATGTGTTGTGAAATAATATTATATATAAAACAAAAACAAAAATCCTGCAAAGCAAGCGAAACAGAGAGAGAGAGAGAGAGAGAGAGAGAATGCAGAAACTGAACTGAAGAAAGAGTGAACAAGATATAATAATACAGAAATATTACAAGCAAATAAATGAAATAGAGGGATTAGTTAGAGAAAATAATAATGAGAATTACATATACGGATGAGGAAGAGAGAAAGGGAGCGCGAGAGAGGGAAAGCGAGCGAGCCAGAGAGAGAGAGAGACAGACAGACAGGAGTGAGAGAGAGAAAGAAAGAGAGAGAGAGAGAGAGAGAGAGATAATACAGAGAATACAGAAATAAGGAGAAATAAGAGAAAAATAAGACCGATTACCGAAGGAATAGTAGACGCGCGAGAGGCCGAAGTCAGGCCAAAGCGAACGCATCCGAACGCGCCCGGGAAATAGACCAAAAAGTACCTCCTCTTCCTCACCTCTTCCCACCCTCCACACTCATTCATAACATCCATTCATAGACTTATATGGGGAGACGAAGAGTTGCTCTTTCCAAAAATGATCGTTTCGTTCGCATTGGAGCCAGAGTAACAGCGGTAGGGCGAGTGAAATTGAGCGAATATTTCGGGATTATGCCCGCTGAGCGGTACAGTGTAAAATACCTTACCACCCGCTAAATAAGGGTTAAGGAGTGCGTGCGGAGTTACATGGAGGGATAGACAGACTAATGAGGAAGTAAGAAGGAGGTGTGGTGTGGAGGTAGATGTGCTGGAGAGTGTGAAAAGGAACAACTTGAGATGGTTCGGCTATATGGAACGTATGGAAAGCGAGAGAATGACTAAGAGGGTGTACGAGGGCGAGGTGGAGGGACAGAGGGGGAGAGGTAGACTGAATATGAGGTGGAAGGATGGAGTGAGGAACTACATGAACAAAGGCGGTGCTGGTTGGGGGGAGGGGCGTCGACTGACTGGGGACAGAGGTGCATGGGGGCGGTTCGTTCGTGGCCACCCCTTCGGGGATCGCGGCGTCAGGCAATAGATAGATAGATAGATAGAACCCGGGAACTGCGGGGAGACTCTTAAGAGTTCCCCCGGCGGACTGCGGGGAGACTCTTATGAGTGAGTGAAAAAAAAAAAAAAAAAAAAAAAAAAAATTGTTTTGGCCCCTGGGCCATGCAAAATCTCAGTCCTCTACCTCCCCTCCTTCCCCACTTTCCTCCTCTCCTTCAGTTATCACCTATTTTCCCTGTTATTCCCTTATTCTGCGGTATATTTTCGTGCTAACATTAGCGAGTTGCAAGCAGGGTGTTGTCATCACTGATGGCAAGCGAGTGCAAGAGAGAGAGAGAGAGTATCGATCGACTGTGTCTCAGTGGCCTTGGGGGAAATTGGCGGGAAAGCAGTTTGCCTCACCCATACATTATACAACTCGCGGGCTATATCTCCGATTTTGACCATCCAAACGCTGTTTTCACTCGTTTTATTGTTGTTTCAGGTTAATACCTTTATAATCAACCCATAATAGGCGCATATGGATAAGTATTAATGCTATTAATGGTACAATGAATATTTTAGTGACGGAAACACCTCAAATACGTCAGCACAGGGGGACGTTTCCAATTACCCCCATGCGCACTTCAGAGGTTAATACTCCCCGAAGTCCCACCCTCTGATTTTTATGGGCTTTGCTCTGCACCCCATTAGACGGTGTCTCTTCCTGTTTACTCATTTTGTATGCAAGCCTGTAGGCTATTTACACCTAAAATGTTACAATCACAACGGCAAAATAGTAGCCTATTTAAGAAACGCCGACCGGCAGACTTCTTTGTTATGGAGAAAAAATAGCACACAAAATAGTAATACCCACACTAAAGGGTCATATTGAACAAAAAAATTTTTTAGGTCAGGGCATGTGTCACAGGAAGTCTGAAATAAAAAAGACAAATTATTGGGGGAAGATGATGGGTGGGATGCATGATTTAGGCAGGTGTAACAACGCGACCCTGCATTCCGGCTCTAACCATCGTTTGGCTAGTCCTACCAGATTATCATAGAGTTGTTCCTGCATCCTGTTGTATGTCCCCTTGCTCATTGCCTTAAAAAATCCCTTACTGGTAGCTAATTCCTGGGTCTGGGTACCAATGTGGTATACTACCAATGGAAGTTAAATATCTATAAGCTATAATCCAAACAAAATCAATCTAAATTAAATTACTCCATATCTAATTCAATCTGAAACAAGCTAATTTATATCCAAAGGTCACACACAATAATTTATATATAAGGTAAGGTTATAAGGGTTAATAATATTCCAGGAATTAACTCCCAAATAGTTCCACGTGGCAACGAGACAAAGGAGAACTTTTACCCAATATGGCGGACAATGGGGAAGCGAGACGCAGGCCCTGAGGCTCGGGAGTGGAAGTGGAGTGGTTGCATTGAGGCAATTGGACAATATTCAAAATAAAGCTATTAGTTTAATCAATAACCCTGCAATCACACAGGACCTTCCTACATTATCCATACGAAGAAACGTTGCATCCCTTGCATTATTCTACAGATATTTTTACAGCGATTGTTCCGAGGAACTTGCTTCAATTGTGCCGCCTCTCCACATCTTTCCCCGTAGAAGTAGGGCAGCTGAGAGCGCCCATGAATTTACACTCTCTCCTCCACAATGCAGAACTTCTGCTTATAAAAATTAATTTATCCCCAGAACTACTACTCTTTGGAATTCACTTCCCTCGAGTTGCTTTCCACAAACTTACAATCTACAAAAGTTTAAATCCAGTTGTTACAAACATTTTATGAATGGAGGATGCCTTTAGGCACATGGACCTTTTTGTTTTATCTGTGTTTTTCCTTCCTCCGTTCATTGTCTCTTTAAAAAAAAAAAAAAAAAAAAAGTGAAAGAAAGAATCAAATGATTATATGAGAATGGACATGAATACTATGTTTATCTGTCAATCAGTCATGGCGTCGATGAGAGCGTCGTGATGGTGTAGATGTATGTATTGCTGGCAGTTTATTGTGATTAGAGGCACACAAGCTCTATCAACTGAGGGCGGAAATTAGATGTTAACTGGGCGGTGTTCGTGGAGGCTCTGAGCTCTCTTCCTCAGAGTCACACCTTGCTGCCTTGGCAAACGCCAGGGCCCAAATTATCGTACCGATTCTATGTTGCTCAATACGATAAATTAGATTGATATATACGATAAATTCATATATAGTACACAAGACCGTGTCAATATTACTCTAACAGCATATTAGGTCTTTTATAATCTTAACTTACTTACAACATTTAATCACGATGTAATCGTCCTACGCCGTGCAGCGGGAACGACCGTGAAGTCACAGAGACGTACGGTAGCAGAAAAAGTGTCATACACTATCGTATTTACACGATATACCGTATATATATATATATATATATATATATATATATTAGATATATACAAAAGGTGTATGTTGCCTTTATGGATTTGGAGAAGGCCTATAACAGAGTGGATGGAGTCATGAAAGAAATACAAGGAAGAGCAGTGGATGTTGGTGTGTCGCTGATAAGAGAGGGAAATGAGTGGAAGCTACCTGTACTGCTGTTTGCTGATGATACAGTTCTGATGAGCGATAAAGAATGGGAGTTGCAGGGTCTGGTAAATGTGTTTGGAACAGTGTGCGAAAAACGGAATCTGAAGGTAAATGCGGGGAAGAGCAAGGTTATGGTCTTCGAAAGGGGAAAAGCTACAGAGTGTGAGGTGAAGTTGAATGGTCAGGCTATGGAGATTGTCAGCTCATTTAACCCTTATTTAGCGGGGTCGGACTTAAGTCCGATACGAGAAAATTGGACTAAATGGCGGGGTCGGACTTAAGTCTGTGGGCGTATTCCCGCCCTAATTTTGGTGGAAAGCTAAACTTGGTGGTCAGGCGGTGTACTACAAGGGCCCACCCACACATCCCCACTGCGTGACCGTGACTAAGTGACCCTCAAGCAGCCATAATGGAAGGTCAAGATTTGCCCGTGTTCGATTCGGTGGCCGCCAATCCCTAGTGCGTCGCGCCACCCTACTAACCACGCCCGGCTCACCACCCAGAAACTAGATATCATGCTGAACTCTTCAGAACTTTCTAATAAGCTGTTGGATGAAACCGTCGAAGGTCTGGGTGAGAGTTTTGGTAGTGTGGATGACTCGGAAGACGAAAATAACCCGATCATAGGCTTTCACCCCAAGCATAATATGCGTGGGGTGGATGTTGTGGTTGATATTGGACAGACCCTTGAGCAAATTGGAGACGTTCCTGACGAAGAACATACTGGTGTGAGTGTTGGTAAGTACAATTTATATTTTACAATTGCTTGAAAATGTGATTGCAAGCATTTTATCACCTTACGAGCGGCTGGTGGAGTATATTTCACTGTGCCGCCCAGCGGGGTTTTTTTTTACCCTAAATGGGGTTGTTCCGTGCTCTTTTTCATGCATAAACAAGACCCAGAGCGTAATACAAGTATGTATCCTGAAAGTGCGTAAATTGAGCTTTCCAATGACACCCGAACCATCCTTTTACGATCACTGGTTGTCTTTCAACGATCGTAAAACACGAGTGCAAAAACCCTAAAATACGGTAATTTCCTTATAGAATTCCCTGTGTGGCGAGCGGTCTTGAGGTAATTTATGCTCCTAATCACCGCTCCGCTCTCTCTCAGAGCACATTACGTCCTCAAAATTGCACTCTACAAGAAATTTCCTTTGCATTTATAGCGTATTATTTGCAGGCGTTCGGTAAATTTCTTACGGTAATACAAACAACCAAAGATTGAATATTTGTGCTTGGCATTATATGATTGTGGAGAACAGATGTAGGCCTACCGTATATATTATGTTTTCATATATTATATGATATATGTGTAACATTTTTATATAATCACTACTCTCTCTCTCTCTGTCTCACTCTCTTTGTTTGTACTCCTTTGTACTCTCTTTGTCTGATGTAGGCCAGGGCACGCCCCTAACTAATCTCTTCCCTCCCAGGGGAAATCACACCTAGCAGATGTTTTTGACCTCCCCTCTCTCTCTGTCTGTCTTCCTCTCTGGGTCTGCCTATACTGCATGTGACATTGAAATTGCTTGAGAGTTTGATTGCAAGCATTTTATAGCGTATTATTTGCAGGCGTTCGGTAAATTTCTCACGATAACCAGGGTGTATGGTACATTTCTCACGATAATACAAGCAACAACGAAGCTTGGCGAAGATTGTGGTCTACAATATACCTTTTTATAATTGCATGTGACCTTGTAATTGCTTGAAAGTTTGATTGCAAGCATTTTATAGCGTATTATTTTCAGGCGTTCAATAAATTTGATAAATATATCAAAATAAGTCCTGTGGGACTATGAAATAGCTATTATTGGACAAGGACAATATTTTGTTCATCCCTCCACTGGAACATCAACAACAATGTCAACAACGTATCGCCGTCGGCAATCGTAAGATTCAGAGTCGTAAAGATTCCAGGACGAGCTCAATAGCAAATGAATGAATGAAATGAATGAGTGTGCAGTACTGCCAATACGTATAGCGACTTCCGCTAGATCTAGAGACCTTTACTTCGATCTAGCAGCAATGACTTACACTAGCGGTTTTGTTTTGAAATTTCAGAACAATTTCGAAGTGATATTATATGGATTTTGCCAATTCATATTTCTAGTGGTATTTATCATGTCTTACATCTAACAATATATGCTAGCGGATTTAATTTCAATTGGTAACCCTCCCGCTCTAGTCGGCTCCAAGAAAATCGATAATGGTGGCACTTTAGTAAACAGGTGATAAACAAAACCGCATGCGGATCGGTTTGGTGTATCGGTATTATGGTAAGTTGGCTACCTACTATTGTTTATACGATATAGTAAGTAATGATAAGTAAATTATTATATATTATTTATAAAACAAAAACAAAATTCCTGCAAAGCAAGCGAAACAGAGAGAGAGAGAGAATGCAGAAACTGAACTGAAGAAAGAGTGAAAAAGATATAATAATACAGAAATATTACAAGCAAATAAATGAAATAGAGGGATTAGTTAGAGAAAATAATAATGAGAAATAAATATACGGATGAGGAAGAGGGAAAGCGAGCGAGCCAGAGAGAGAGAGAGAGAGAGAGAGAGAGAGAGAGAGAGAGAGAGAGAGAGAGAGACAGGAAGAGTGAGAGCGATTAGAGAAAATAGAGAGATTGCAAGCATTTTATAGCGTATTATTTGCAGGCGTTCAGTAAATTTCTTACGGTAATACAAACAATGAAAGATTGAATATTTGTGCTTGGCATTATATGATTGTGGGGAACAGATGTAGGCCTACCGTATATATTATTTTTTCATAATATATATGATACATATGTAACATTGTTATATTATCACGACACTCTCTCTCTCTCTTGTCTCTTCCTCTCTGGGTCGGTTACCTATAGCCTACATTTATATTTGCATGTGACCTTGAAATTGCTTGAGAGTTTGATTGCAAGCATTTTATAGCGTATTATTTGCAGGCGTTCAGTAAATTTCTTACGGTAATACAAACAACCAAACAACGAAAGATTGAATATTTGTGCTGCACATCCCTCATACGAAATACCATTCCCACCGTATAGAGAGAATACAGAAACTGAACTGAAGACAGAGTGAAAAAGATATAATAATACAGAAATATTACAAGCAAATAAATGAAATAGAGGGATTAGTTAGAGAAAATAAAAATGAGAAATACATAATACGGATGAGGAAGAGAGAAAGCGAGCACAAGAGAGGGAAAGCGAGCCAGCCAGAGAGACAGACAGACAGGAGGAGTGAGAGAGATTAGAGACAATAATAATGAGAATTACATATACGGATGAGGAAGAGAGAGAGAGACAGAGCGCGCGAGAGAGGGAAAGCGAGCGAGCCAGAGAGAGAGAGAAAGAGAAACAGACAGACAGGAGAGAGAGAGAGAGAGAGAGAGAGAGAGAGAGAGAGAATACAGAAATAAGGAGAAATAAGAGAAAAATAAGACCGATTACCGAAGGAATACTAGACACGCTAGAGGCCGAAGTCAGGCCAAAGCGAACGCAACCGAACGCGCCTGGGAAATAGACCAAAAAGTACCTCCTCTTCCTCACCTCTTCCCACCCTCCACACTCATTCATAACATCCATTCATAGACTTATATGGGGAGACGAAGAGTTGCTCTTTCCAAAAATTATCGTTTCGTTCGCATTGGAGCCATAGTAACGGCGCTAGGGCGAGTGAAATTGAGCGAATATTTCGGGATTATGCCCGCTGAGCGGTACAGTGTAAAATACCTGACCACCCGCTAAATAAGGGTTAAGTATCTGGGCAGTGTGTTGAGCAAAGTTGGGACTATGGATGAAGAAGTGAGGGAGAGGGTGCAACACGGGAAGAGGGTTGTAGGAACGTTGAAAGCAGTAACAAGAAATAGGGTGGTCAGTATGGAAGTGAAGAAGTCCTTGCATGACAGTGTGGTAATCCCGACACTAACTTACGGAAGCGAAGCTTGAACGTTCGGGAAGAGACTCAGACCAAGAGTGAGAGCGGTGGAAATGAGTTATTTGAGAAGTGCGTGCAGAGTTACATGGTGGGATAGACAGACGAATGAGGAAGTAAGAAGAAGGTGTGGTGTGGAGGTAGATGTTCTAGAAAGTGTGAAAAGGAACAAGTTGAGATGGTTCGGCCATATGAAACGTATGGAAAGCGAGAGAATGACTAAGAGGGTGTACGAGAGCGAGGTGGAAGGACAGAGAGGGACAGGTGCACCGAAGGAGAGGTGGAAGGATGGAGTGAGGAAGTATATGGATGAAGGCGGTGCTGGTTGGGAGGAGGGGCGTCGACTGACTGGGGACAGAGGTGCATGGGGGCGGTTCGTTCGTGGCCACCCTTTCGGGGACCACGGCGTCCGGCAATAGATAGATAGATATATATATATATATATATATATATATATGATATAGTATATTATACATTATATATATATATATTATATTATATATATAGCGCATATATATATTGTATATATATATATATATATATATATATAATATATAATTATACTATATATATATATATATATATATATATATATTTATATATATATATATATATACTGTATATACATATATCTATCTATCTATTTATATGCTCAGGCTCAATCCCCATTTTGGGGGTAGCCGACTCAAGACAGAGCAAGAACAGGGAAAACATAAAAACAACATAAAACAACGAATAAACACAGATCAAAAACACAAATTCACATACATCTAGCTCACCCAGGAGAAGACCCAGAGACCAGGGTCACCAAGGTCGCTCCAGCACTCCCCCGGCGCCCGACCACCCGGAGAGGGTCCGATCTCGGCAGGCAGACATCCAGCGGAGCCAAAGCCACAAGGCCTCCCACCACACTTCCAGGCGCACCCTTCATATTAATCGTCTCCCCGGGCCAGGCGCCTGATGGACTATTATCTAGTCCAACTTGCGCCCGACCCCTTACTCCAAATGACCACGTGTTCACTCAACTATTCACTAGCATTCTCCATTCACTCCTGTCCACCACCACTTCCCCTGCCTGATCTATAGTCATTCCTCTATCATCCAAAGCTTTTGTTACACAGTCTCTCCTTCTCCATGGAGGTCTTCCTGCCCTTCTATCTCCCCTTGTACCTGACTCACATATACATATATATACATATACTGTATATATATATATATATATATATATATATATATATATATATATATATATATATATATATATATATATATTATGTTCTCTCCACTAACCAACTTTACTCCTAAACTCGATTAATGAAATTAACAAACACATGTGGCAGTCCGCGGATTCGAACCTAGGATGCTCACACCGTAAATCAACACACTTATGCATTGCACCGCGAACACAGTTAAAGAATGTTGCACAAGCCTACGATTTATTATGCAGTTTCGAATCCTGCATACTAATCTTATATATATATATATATGCAAGTAGAGTTGAATATGGCAGCATTTTCGCAGTTATTGATTTTCTTATGTATATTTTCAACTTTTCTTATAGGTTTTCTAGCACTAGGTGGGTGTTCAAACATTAAATCATATTAAATCATATTCAACTCTACTTGCATTAAAGAAAATCTGCTCCCCAAATTCACAAATATTTATGTATATATACAGTATATACTGTATATATATATATATTGAGTATATATCACAAATACACGTGAGCAACTAAATGTTTCTAATCTCTCAGTGGGGTTCGAACCGCCGACCGTCAGGACGATAGCCGACGACGCTTTAATGAACTACACCACGGCAGTCTAAAAGACACTCAACCCTCTATCCTATTTATGTTAGGGAGAAGGGAAACCCACTAGGCGAATATATTTCAATTCATACCTAGTCGTAGGATCCATATTCCAGAATACCATACAAGGATTTCTGAGTGTCCCGACGCAACTCGGGCCGAAATTGATTTAATTTAATTCTAACCCACCAAGCATGAGAGTTACAAATATTGAGTATATATCACAAATACACGTGAGCCACTAAATGTTTCTAATCTCTCATAACTAGGATAGAGGGTTGAGTGTCTTTTAGACTGCCATGGTGTAGTTGATTAAAGCGTCGGCTATCGTCCTGATGGTCGGCGGTTCGAACCCCACTGAGAGATTAGAAACATTGAGTGGCTCATGTGTATTTGTGATATATACTCAATTTTTGTAACTCTCATGCTTGGTGGGTTAGAATTAAATTAAATCAATTTCGGCCCGAGTTGCGTCGGGACACTCAGAAATATATTCGCCTAGTGGGTTTCCCTTCTCTCTAACATAAATAGGATAGAGGCTTAAGTGTCTTTTAGACTGCCGTGGTGTAGTTGATTAAAGCGTCGGCTATCGTCCTGACGGTTGGCGGTTCGAACCCCACTGAGAGATTAGAAACACACATATATATATATATATATATAGAGAGAGAGAGAGAGAGAGATATGGATATGAGGTAATGACATAAATGCAGTGTAGGACTCAAGTTTATTCAACGTTTCGCCAGACACGGTTTCTTCCGGAATAACATAAACATGGAGTACAGTCAGGCTTATATATCCAGTGCCAAAAGGAAACAACAAAACTAAACAATATGAACAATGATCAATGAATTACCCTGGTTGTCCATTTGTTAACATAAATGCAAAGGGTTTGGCTAGAGAGAAGAAACATATATTTAAATTCATAGAGTTGTTCAGTACTACTGTATATGGGCAGATTAAAATCACCTATGTTTGACGGTATTGATTTCACATTTGATCAAATTTGCTTCATTATAATTTATACCATGGCTTGTATCTAGTATGTGAATTACTGTGATGTTATTTAGCCTGAAATTCCTCATATCAGTTTTGTGTTCTTTGATTCTCTTATTTATTCCTCGGTATGTCTCCCCAATATACACTTTATTACACATAGTACATGGAAGTTTATAGACACCTGCTTCATTGTTGACAATCCTTCGTTTTGTTGCCTTTTTCACAATGTTCCAAATAGTGACACTGCCTGTTCTAACTACCTCGATCCCTGCTTGTTCCATGAGGTTACACACATTGTTCTAACTACCTCGATCCCTGCTTGTTCCATGAGGTTACACACATTGTTCTAACTACCTCGATCCCTGCTTGTTCCATGAGGTTACACACATTGTTCTAACTACCTCGATCCCTGCTTGTTCCATGAGGTTACACACATTGTTCTAACTACCTCGATCCCTGCTTGTTCCATGAGGTTACACACATTGTTCTAACTACCTCGATCCCTGCTTGTTCCATGAGGTTACACACATTGTTCTAACTACCTCGATCCCTGCTTGTTCCATGAGGTTACACACATTGTTCTAACTACCTCGATCCCTGCTTGTTCCATGAGGTTACACACATTGTTCTAACTACCTCGATCCCTGCTTGTTCCATGAGGTTACACACATTGTTCTAACTACCTCGATCCCTGCTTGTTCCATGAGGTTACACACATTGTTCTAACTACCTCGATCCCTGCTTGTTCCATGAGGTTACACACATTGTTCTAACTACCTCGATCCCTGCTTGTTCCATGAGGTTACACACATTGTTCTAACTACCTCGATCCCTGCTTGTTCCATGAGGTTACACACATTGTTCTAACTACCTCGATCCCTGCTTGTTCCATGAGGTTACACACATTGTTCTAACTACCTCGATCCCTGCTTGTTCCATGAGGTTACACACATTGTTCTAACTACCTCGATCCCTGCTTGTTCCATGAGGTTACACACATTGTTCTAACTACCTCGATCCCTGCTTGTTCCATGAGGTTACACACATTGTTCTAACTACCTCGATCCCTGCTTGTTCCATGAGGTTACACACATTGTTCTAACTACCTCGATCCCTGCTTGTTCCATGAGGTTACACACATTGTTCTAACTACCTCGATCCCTGCTTGTTCCATGAGGTTACACACATTGTTCTAACTACCTCGATCCCTGCTTGTTCCATGAGGTTACACACATTGTTCTAACTACCTCGATCCCTGCTTGTTCCATGAGGTTACACACATTGTTCTAACTACCTCGATCCCTGCTTGTTCCATGAGGTTACACACATTGTTCTAACTACCTCGATCCCTGCTTGTTCCATGAGGTTACACACATTGTTCTAACTACCTCGATCCCTGCTTGTTCCATGAGGTTACACACATTGTTCTAACTACCTCGATCCCTGCTTGTTCCATGAGCTAACACACATTGTTCTAACTACCTCGATCCCTGCTTGTTCCATGAGGTTACACACATTGTTCTAACTACCTCGATCCCTGCTTGTTCCATGAGGTTACGCACATTGTTCTAACTACCTCGATCCCTGCTTGTTCCATGAGGTTACACACATTGTTCTAACTACCTCGATCCCTGCTTGTTCCATGAGGTTACACACATTGTTCTAACTACCTCGATCCCTGCTTGTTCCATGAGGTTACACACATTGTTCTAACTACCTCGATCCCTGCTTGTTCCATGAGGTTACACACATTGTTCTAACTACCTCGATCCCTGCTTGTTCCATGAGGTTACACACATTGTTCTAACTACCTCGATCCCTGCTTGTTCCATGAGGTTACACACATTGTTCTAACTACCTCGATCCCTGCTTGTTCCATGAGGTTACACACATTGTTCTAACTACCTCGATCCCTGCTTGTTCCATGAGGTTACACACATTGTTCTAACTACCTCGATCCCTGCTTGTTCCATGAGGTTACACACATTGTTCTAACTACCTCGATCCCTGCTTGTTCCATGAGGTTACACACATTGTTCTAACTACCTCGATCCCTGCTTGTTCCATGAGGTTACACACATTGTTCTAACTACGTCGATCCCTGCTTGTTCCATGAGGTTACACACATTGTTCTAACTACCTCGATCCCTGCTTGTTCCATGAGGTTACACACATTGTTCTAACTACCTCGATCCCTGCTTGTTCCATGAGGTTACACACATTGTTCTAACTACCTCGATCCCTGCTTGTTCCATGAGGTTACACACATTGTTCTAACTACCTCGATCCCTGCTTGTTCCATGAGGTTACACACATTGTTCTAACTACCTCGATCCCTGCTTGTTCCATGAGGTTACACACATTGTTCTAACTACCTCGATCCCTGCTTGTTCCATGAGGTTACACACATTGTTCTAACTACCTCGATCCCTGCTTGTTCCATGAGGTTACACACATTGTTCTAACTACCTCGATCCCTGCTTGTTCCATGAGGTTACACACATTGTTCTAACTACCTCGATCCCTGCTTGTTCCATGAGGTTACACACATTGTTCTAACTACCTCGATCCCTGCTTGTTCCATGAGGTTACACACATTGTTCTAACTACCTCGATCCCTGCTTGTTCCATGAGGTTACACACATTGTTCTAACTACCTCGATCCCTGCTTGTTCCATGAGGTTACACACATTGTTCTAACTACCTCGATCCCTGCTTGTTCCATGAGGTTACACACATTGTTCTAACTACCTCGATCCCTGCTTGTTCCATGAGGTTACACATTGTTCTAACTACCTCGATCCCTGCTTGTTCCATGAGGTTACACACATTGTTCTAACTACCTCGATCCCTGCTTGTTCCATGAGGTTACACACATTGTTCTAACTACCTCGATCCCTGCTTGTTCCATGAGGTTACACACATTGTTCTAACTACCTCGATCCCTGCTTGTTCCATGAGGTTACACACATTGTTCTAACTACCTCGATCCCTGCTTGTTCCATGAGGTTACACACATTGTTCTAACTACCTCGATCCCTGCTTGTTCCATGAGGTTACACACATTGTTCTAACTACCTCGATCCCTGCTTGTTCCATGAGGTTACACACATTGTTCTAACTACCTCGATCCCTGCTTGTTCCATGAGGTTACACACATTGTTCTAACTACCTCGATCCCTGCTTGTTCCATGAGGTTACACACATTGTTCTAACTACCTCGATCCCTGCTTGTTCCATGAGGTTACACACATTGTTCTAACTACCTCGATCCCTGCTTGTTCCATGAGGTTACACACATTGTTCTAACTACCTCGATCCCTGCTTGTTCCATGAGGTTACACACATTGTTCTAACTACCTCGATCCCTGCTTGTTCCATGAGGTTACACACATTGTTCTAACTACCTCGATCCCTGCTTGTTCCATGAGGTTACACACATTGTTCTAACTACCTCGATCCCTGCTTGTTCCATGAGGTTACACACATTGTTCTAACTACCTCGATCCCTGCTTGTTCCATGAGGTTACACACATTGTTCTAACTACCTCGATCCCTGCTTGTTCCATGAGGTTACACACATTGTTCTAACTACCTCGATCCCTGCTTGTTCCATGAGGTTACACACATTGTTCTAACTACCTCGATCCCTGCTTGTTCCATGAGGTTACACACATTGTTCTAACTACCTCGATCCCTGCTTGTTCCATGAGGTTACACACATTGTTCTAACTACCTCGATCCCTGCTTGTTCCATGAGGTTACACACATTGTTCTAACTACCTCGATCCCTGCTTGTTCCATGAGGTTACACACATTGTTCTAACTACCTCGATCCCTGCTTGTTCCATGAGGTTACACACATTGTTCTAACTACCTCGATCCCTGCTTGTTCCATGAGGTTACACACATTGTTCTAACTACCTCGATCCCTGCTTGTTCCATGAGGTTACACACATTGTTCTAACTACCTCGATCCCTGCTTGTTCCATGAGGTTACACACATTGTTCTAACTACCTCGATCCCTGCTTGTTCCATGAGGTTACACACATTGTTCTAACTACCTCGATCCCTGCTTGTTCCATGAGGTTACACACATTGTTCTAACTACCTCGATCCCTGCTTGTTCCATGAGGTTACACACATTGTTCTAACTACCTCGATCCCTGCTTGTTCCATGAGGTTACACACATTGTCGGCTGTATTTGATTTTGGCAAAATTATTTGTTTTTTGGCATTTCTTTAGATTCGTTTCTAATGTGAATCTCATATGCTTTCTTCTTGGCTTTTAGAATAAACTATGGAGGGTATTTTCAGTCACAACAAGTGTGACGGGGGTAGTGTGGGGTCTTTATTGAGATTGGGGATTATGATGATACCATGCTATCAGATGTTGGGTATTGTTTGAATGCCTTGTGGTCCTAGGAGTCGAATGTGTATGTTACTTATATTGTTTGGGCCGCAAGTGGATGAGTGTTTGAGGTTATTGATGATGTCCTTCGTTTGACTGTTAATGAAGGGCGTATAGTCCGGGTGTGTGTTGAATTGTCTCTTTCGTTGTATGACACACCGATTGTCAAGGTGGGGATTAAGGTGGCTGACACGTGAGAAATGATTGATGATAATGTTTGCTTGTTATTTGTTTGAAGATATGGTGTCTGTTTTTGTGATGGTAGTATGTGATTGTGTTGTGTTTCTGATGGAGAGTGTAACGCCGTTTAGTGTTTTATAAATGTTGTTGTTATTGTATATGTTGTCAAGCATTTGGAGGTAACTATTCAAGTTATTATTTGTTGTTTTAGTATTTGTTGTTGATTTGAGTGCTTAGTGATTGTACTTGTTGTGCAGTGCCCTGTGTGTGGGGTGTTAGGGAGTGTTTTAGTGTATCACGTTGTTGGATAAGTCCTTTAATATCTAGTGTAAAATTGGGGTTGTGTTGCTTTCTGGTGTCTCTAGGGATGTGTTTTATGTCTGCATTTTGAATAATTGTGTTGAAGGTGTGTTCAGCATCCTTGATGTTTATGATAGGTGTACTGTTTAGACTTTAGAGTTTAGAGGTGCTGTTCTGTCTCAGTTGTGAAAGATTTCCAGTTGGCTTTTATAATTAGTGTATGTGTGTCTGTGGCTAACTGGCCACCATATACTGTAATAAAGTGTATAGTTGATGTAGTATGAGTATTGCCGCCACCACCCTCTGTCTTTTGTGGGATAATATTTATTAAATGATATAGTATATATCAGTCCTTAACACCTAACGAGCGGCCAAGGCGGTAAATAATGTGTAGCCACCAGCGGGGTGTTTTTACCCAAAATAGGACTGTTTACGTGATCATTTTCATGCCTAAATAAGACCCAGAGCGTAAAACAAGTATATATCCCTGAAAGGGCATAAACAGAGCATTCCAATGACACCCCAACGATCCTTGTATGACCGCTAGTTTTCTTGCAACAATCGCGCAACATGAGTGCAAAAACCATGTAATTCGGTACTTTCCCTAAACAATTCACTGTGTAGCGAGTGTGAGAGGGTGGAGGAGGGTGGGATTCATGTCAGTTGGTCCACCGCGGTGGTCTGGAGCAGTCATACGCTCGCTACTCTCCTGCCACCAATTGTCTCTCTCTCTCAGCAACATTACGTGCTGAAAATGCCACACGACTTATGTTGTGAGCCGCCACATAGTCCAAATTTCTTTCACTCGACATATGATGCACACCGCCAGTTAAGGGTTAAAGAGTATAACAGAAAGGATACTGAATACTTAATAAACTTGTCTTAATATTTATTTAACAACTTCCTAGTAAATTTACAAAATATGCTTCACTATAAATCAATTCAAAGTAATAGTGATAATTGTATGGTTCGGCCGGCAACGGGGTCGTGTTTTAATACATCGAATAATCCCCCTTATCTGACCCCCAAATACCATTATTTACGACTTTTATAAATTCTGGTTACACCCTGATAGTGACGTAAATCCACTCATCAGGTTCCTTACACAAATCTTATCCAATACTTGATATGGTTAGATAAAAGGGGTGTGGTTTAAATTTACCAGACACGCCCTACTGTCACTGTCTCCACAGGCAGAGATCATATGATCAGGAAGACATTTTAAGATGATAATAGCAATTACCATAACCCCTGTCTGAAGAGGTCAGATGATACTGCACAAATGGAGTTTGAAATAATCTCTGGTTTTCCTCTTCATACAATAGGGAAATACAATATAATAATACAATGACGATTATATACTGTATATGATAACTGTCATATAATAGGAATAGAAGTAGAGTGGATATATATATATATATATATTTAGTAATTCATGCAAATATGTAAATATTAAATAAATTGGTAAAGAAAGTAATGGGACTATATACTGTATATCGTATTTAATATTCTTGTTTTGGTGGTGATGATGATCGAGAGGTGGACAGAACTTAGAGGTTTTGGCCACCTTTTGAGGCTGTCATGGGGGCGAGGTTGAGGGAACATAAGTTGTTGTCTGGTGATTGAGGGAGATAGAGGGCTTGTTTGGGAGTATGGGTATGTTGATGAATGTTATTAAGAATGAAAAGGTTTCCTGTTTGGCTATTTATCACCAACCCTCTGTCTGTGTCGGAATCTCATGTCGTGTGGGGTACGAAGGGATTTTGTATGTGCACTTGTATCAGAGATTATTAATGTATGTGCCAGGGTGATGAGTCCACCATCACCTCCTACAGCCCGGTCTTATAATTATGATGGTGGTGAAGTTATGAAATGTAGGTGTTTTTTGTGTTTTGTGTAGTTTTGTTTCTTTTAAAACAGCAATGTGTATATTGTGTTGTTTGATCAAGTGTTTGAGCTCTTGATTTTCGATGTTTATGCCATCTACTGTATTTTTAACTGAAGGATGATATTGTTTTTGTGCGGTGTGTGTAAGATGTTGTTGTTGTTGTTGTTGTTCCCCAAGCTGCCTGGCCGAACAGCCCCAAGGCCCCGAGCAAGACCAAGGCCACAACCGAGCGCCCCCACAGAACCCTCCCAGCCGACCACAGCACAGCATGGGCGACCGAAGCCACTCCATGGCGGGGAGCTGAGGAGGGCGACAGAAATGCCCGGGAAACCAAAGCCCCACCCAGGGCCCTGTGCCCCTCAGCAATTATGAAGAGAAAGCTGAGGGGCAAAGGAAAAAAATGTGACGCTTTGGCTTCCAATCTTGGTAGATTGGGAGGTCAATCCACGGAAGAGACGCCGTCACTTGAGATCTAGAAAATATATAAGTAAAAGGAACAGTCAGAGTAAGCTATGGGTATGGCAGAGATCGCTCAGTTCTCACTCTGATAGACCAGCCCATCACCACATGACTAGAACCCAATCCTCTCAGCATCAGCTAGGAAAAGCCCTAGAAAGCCGCCTATGGCGGGGGTACAGCTCCCCTATTTCAACCCCTTTCGGGGTTGGGCACCCGCCTGTGTAAGATGTTGATGCACGCGGTGAAATGGAGTAGGAGGTGTGGTGGGAAATTGTGGTGGTTTTGCCCCCATCGCTGTTCCTCGTCTGACTTGCAGCTCGAAGGGGTAGGTCCACAACGAAGACGTTGCCACACCAGCCCTTGTGGAATGAAGTTGAAGAGCTCATTGAAGTATGCATTCCAAAGTAGAGGACCTAGGACACATCCCTGTGGTATGTTGTCTCATATATGGTGTCTGGTCGAGTTAGGTCCATGAAAATTACCTATAATGAACGTTCTTGCAAGTAGTCTCCAATTAGTGTTTGAGAAATTCCACTTAGCCTAAGTACCTGGAGCCTTGCAAGGAGCCACTGACATAGCATCAGCAATGTCATAAGCATTCATAAAGCAGTATATATTGTCGTCCAATGTCGATCCTACTTGGTGAAGAGATTCATCAGGAGGGTGGTTGCTGATCATGCCCTCAGAAAACAACCTATTGTTGGTCAAAGAAATGAAGTGATACTCCTACAGATTATTATCTTCAGCACCTTTAGCAATGACTAAAAACAGCATATTGGTTAGTAATTTGAAACACCAGACTTGATTTTCTTCCCATGAACAAGTACAACATAAGCCTCTTTAAGGGAAGAAAGCCATTTACTGTAAGCGATGCACAGGGTAGTTATGGAGAAGACATAATATAATTATGGAGTCTATTATATTGTACATATAAGTGGTACTCGGGCTAATCACATCGTTACCTAAGGCCTTGTCAGTGTTCAAATAATTATTTGATTATACACCTCTTCTTTACTCACTGTAATGGCTTGTAGGATGTGATTGGTTTTGTTAGGAAGCTTTGGAGTTTGCTTTTGAGGGTCAATCACATTAATTTTGCTTGCAAATTATGAAGCCTGTAAGCTTTCTCAAAGCTTAATGTGGCCATGGATCAATCTGTTTTGTTCAATGGAGGAATAAAGTCATCCAGGGAAAAACTTTGGTAATCCTTTAACCCTTTCGCTGCGGGTGACGTTCTGGAATGTTTTGGCAAGTTACAGCAATTTCCAGGTTTTAAAAGCCTGTACAAAACGTAAGAATCGAGTGTCAGTGGGTGGGAGCGTGAGGGGCCCACCTCCGACCCTCAGAGCACCGAGCGGCTCACTGAGCTAGGCTGTGTCTCGGGCGAGTCTCTCTCTGTCTCTCTCACCAGTGTAGCCAAGCGAGCGAGTGTTACATAATAGCGGGGTTCCCGCGTTTCACTGGGACCACTGCGGGTAAACCAGACCACATACACGGTCCGTTCTGGTGTCATTTTGAAGCTATTTTCGCCTAGTTTTCGGCAGAATATACTTCATTTAATGCAGATGCTTGATTTATCATTCAGGAGTGCCTGAATATGCCCTAAATATCCCAAACATAGCCACAGCCAAAGGGTTAACATAGAACATCACTGTTTGTACACAATGTTTCCAGATTTCAGCTTCCTCTTGAGGTCAGGTTCTCATTGCCTAATATCTACCCTCTGTGTATCCTCCATTTTCTGGCATGTTTGTTGGTGGATCCTTTTGTTTTGCCTTGTGGTGTTTTTTCAACTGAAGCTTCATTTTAGTGAAGGCCAAACCATGGTTGATTTAATGGCTTGGTTCTGTATGTACAGTTCCAGCCAAAAGTCTCTTGGCTCGTCTGGCAGCATTTGGCAGCTCATATTGGTGGAAATGGGGTTGGCGTTGGGGATGTTCTCTCCACCTTACCTGAGTGATACAATGTGACAGAGGGATTCTGATTGGCTGACAGGACAACATAGTTAATACACTTAAATGTATGTACGTAAATACGTATTTCACAGATATAGTGATTTCACAGATATAGATATAGTGTTTGCCACAAGCTAATATAATCCTTTCATGTAAAAGGTATTGATTTCAATCAACATCAATATCGTTAACGAGTAATGATCACAGCGGTAATCTGTGCCTCAAGATTAACCATATTAGACCAGGATAGATGGATTTATCATATACAGCCCTCAACAAATATTTTGTATCAATTTTGGAAATATATCTTGGACCAGGTTTAACAGTTTTCTTAACCCCTTGAAGATTATGACGGTTTTTGACAGTTTATTTTGGCTATCATAAGACGATTTTATTCAGAGTTGGAATGGGATACGGATGTCAGAGGGTTGATTAGGCCAGTCCCTGTCCATATGGCTCCCACAGATCCTTCCTGACCTATATATACAGGGTGTTCCAGTAATGCTTTTCATCAATTATATGGTGGACTCATCAGACAAAAATAAGAATACATTACTCTATGAACATGAGGTTGAGTATTTATAATAACGGAGTTATTACACGATTTTAAGTTAACGATAGATACAATGCCATGCAGTCCAAGGGGTAATGTTGCCATTTTAGTGGATTATATCCATTTGGCCTTCGCTATCGCTTGCTAGCCTCAAGATAGTGAGCAGTAGCGATCTGACTTTTCGGTAGAAAAATATGTCCGGCTTCGCCGGATTTGATTTTTTTACCGGCGAAGCCGGACATATTTTTCTACCGAAAAGTCAGATCGCTACTGCTCACTATATTGAGGCTAGCAAGCGATAGCGAAGGCCAAATGGATATAATCCACTAAAATGGCAACATTACCCCTTGGACTGAATGGCATTGTATCTATCGTTAACTTAAATCGTATAATAACTCCGTTATTATAAATACTCAACCTCATGTTCATAGAGTAATGTATTCTTATTTTTGTCTGATGAGTCCACCATATAATTGATGAAAAGCATTACTGGAACACCCTCTATATTCGTCCAATGAAAAATATAATTACATAAGTATCATAATGAGTCATGATCGTCACAGGATTCATTTCCTGATGAATATAATTAGCGTGACTGGTACTGGAGAACACGTAAGTTTTGACACAACAGGAAATGCACTTATTCATTCACTGCTATACATTCATATGTAAGCTCTATACATGATTGCTATTAATTAATTAATCAATTCGCGTACTGTTCTACACTATTTTAAATAGCTTTTTCCAGACCCATTCTCATATTAACAGCTTGAGAATTATGAGTCATTTTGACAACATATTTTGGTTATCATTAGACGATCTTGTGCAACTTAGGAAGGCGGTTGGCCCATCAACATGGAAAATCTAACTCTATTCATTATTACATTTCATAGTAGATGGATACAAACCATTTTATATCAACATTGATCACATCTACATGTATGGTGAGCTGGTAAAGAGGAGGAGCGGGTCGGCGTGAGGGCTGGGTGGTAGGAAGGAGCCGGTAATGCCATATGGAGACTCATTTATTGACAATAATTTAATATATTTATTTAATTACGACGAAGCTTTACGTCATATGAAGTGAACTAGAAGGACATTGGTTTCAGCTTAGGAAGGATCTGATTAAAGTCAAATGGGTTCAATCAATCTATTTAGTCAAGCATATCGTTTTTAAGGTCCGCTGATCCAGAAGTAAGCACAGATTCTGTCAATGGGATTCCCAGTCCCAACTTCCAGGGGCTGATCTTCCCTACCCCTTTTGGGAAGTAGTGATATTAACATTAGGGAACCTCAGTAAACATGCGCTATGATATAATTCCTTCATCTTATTCACTTGTTTCGTGATATTTGGACATCCTTTTTCTTAATATGTTTTGCATATTAGTTCAGTGTCGCGTGGCGCTAGAGTTTATTAACCAATCTAGTACCGGTGACATCTCGTATATTTTATTCTGACAATGATTAGATGATTCTATTCAATTTTGGAAGACCGTCTACCTAATTGAAGGTTATATACTATATAAATTGATCCAAGTAGCTGCCAGATATGTTTCCTTATCTTCATATTATCGTCTACTTATAGCTGAAACCAAATACCACAGACAGCATCGGTACTGGACGAGTGGACGGGTTAATATAACGTAATGTAATGAAACTTGTCAGTAATGGAAAATGATGTTACGTTACCCTGGCTTCATATTATGATGTTATATATATATTTCACAACAACTTTAATCATGTTAAAATTCATTCGGAATATCCTAACAATATGTTGTTAGCCCTCTTTGTATATCATATGTTTTTTTTATTTCACTCAGATATTTTATTATCAGTCTATTTTATTTGACTTAAGTTGGAACGTCCTGCTTGAACAATATGATTGATTGAACCCATTTTAGTTTAGTCAGATCCTGCCTAAGCTGAACACAATTTTCTTCTAGTTCACTTCATATGAAGTAAAGCTTCGTCGTAATGAAATACAGATACTTAATTATTGTCAATTTACTGAGTCTCCATATGGCATTGCAAACCACTTAGCAAACCTCCCGGCTCTCTCCTTATCATCCAACCCCTCACCCACTCGAATCGCTCCTTTTTACCAGCGCACCACACATGTAGATGTGATCAATGTGGATATAATTTGATTTGTATCCGTCTGCTATAAAATGTGATATACTTAATATAGTTAGATTTTTCATTTTGATGGACCAAGTGCCTTCCCACATTGTGTAAGATTGTCTAATGATAGCCAAAATAATTTGTCAAAATGTGTCATAATACTCAGGATATATATATTAAGATGGGTTTGGGAAAAAGTTACCCCTTTTCAACACGATGCCTCAATTCCTTTTGGGGTTCTCGTTATTATTAGATGATTATATTCAGATTCGGAAAGATGAATGATAGTTAATCCGGGAAAGGCACCGGGACTCTTAGGAGTCTTGGTGGTGGAAGCCGGTGAGACTCTTAAGATCTATCTATCTATCTATTGCCTGACGCCGTGATCCCCGAAGGGGTGGCCACGAACGAACCGCCCCCATGCACCTCTGTCCCCAGTCAGGTCGACCCCCCTCCCCCCACCAGCAACCAGCACCGCCTTCGTTCATGTACTTCCTCACTCCATCCTTCCACCTCATATTCGGTCTACCTCTCCCCCTCTGTCCCTCCACCTCGCTCTCGTACACCCTCTTAGTCATTCTCTCGCTTTCCATACGTTCCATATGGCCGAACCATCTCAAGTTGTTCCTTTTCACACTTTCCAGCACATCTACCTCCACACCACACCTCCTTCTTACTTCCTCATTAGTCTGTCTATCCCTCCATGTAACTCTGCACGCACTCCTTAAGTAATTCATTTCCACTGCTCTCACTCTTGGTCTGAGTCTCTCAACCAACGTCCATGCTTCGCTTCCGTAAGTCAGTGTCGGGATTACCACACTGTCATGCAAGGACTTCTTCACTTCCATACTGACCACCCTATTTCTTGTTACTGCTTTTAGCGTTCCTACAACCCTCTTCCCCTGTTTGACCCTCTCCTGCACCTCTTCATCCAAAGTCCCATCTTTACTCAACACACTGCCCAGATACTTAAAAGAGTTGACGATCTCCATAGCCTGACCGTTCAGCTTCACCTCACACTCTGTGACTTCACCCCTTTCGAAGACCATAACCTTGCTCTTCCCCGTATTTACCTTCAAATTCCGTTTTTTCGCACACTGTTTCCAAACTCATTTACCAGACCCTGCAACTCCCATTCATTATCACTCATCAGAACTGTATCATCCGCAAACAGCAGTATAGGTAGCTTCCACTCAATTCCCTCCCTTTTCAGCGATACACCAACATCCACTGCTCTTGGTAGTATTTCTTTCATAACTCCATCCATATATACAGTAAACAACCACGGGACATCACACACCCCTGTTTCAAAACCAACATTCAGGTCAAAGAACTCGCTCTGCTCACTCTCCACACGTACTGCCGCCTTTGCACCCTCATACATGCTCTTCACTGCTTTCAGCAACTTGCCCCTACTCCGTATATTCTAAGTACTTTCCACAAACCTTCTCTATCCACTCTGTCATAGGCCTTCTCCAAGTCCATAAAGGCAACATACACCTTTTGTTTCTTCTCCAGATACTTCTCCCAAACACAATTCAGGGTAACAATCTGATCTACACATCCTCTTCCCTTCCTAAAACCTCCCTGCTCGTCGCCTATCCATTTCTCCGTTCTCACTCTCACTCTCTCAATCACTACCCTACTGTATACCTTCCCTACTACGCTTAGAAGACATATTCCTCGGTGGTTACCACACACTCCTCTTTCCCCTTTGCCCTTATATAGGGGGGACTATTATGCCAGTCTTTCCAGTCATCGGGTGCACTCCCCTTCTCCCATGCTAGTTTGCACATTTTCCATACCCATTCTATCACTATCTACCCACCATACCTCAACATTTCCCCACACACTCCATCTGTTCCTGGTGCTTTCCCCAACTTCACTCTTTTCATGGCTTCCCACACTTCTGACCTCCTGATCCCCACCTCCTCCTCCACTACTTCTCTTCTTCTCCCTCCCATACCATATCCAGCTATGTTTGCTGGCTCTTCATTCCTTTCATTTAGCAACTCACTGAAGTACTCCCTCCATCTTTCGACTCTCTCTTTCTTCTCGGCTAGCATTATCCCATTCTTATCTTTCACACCCTTACTGTTTCCCTTGCTACCTTCCCTAACTTTCTTGACTTCTTTCCAGAACAGTTTCTTACTCTCCCTCCATTTTACACTTAAGATCCAAGGCCTAAAAAAAAACTTTTAAAAGACCCCAGTGGCACTCAAAACAAAGGAATATGTGATTAAGTGAGATCATTCCCCTCCATACCTCCTATCACTCCTCCACATGTGTCCAAACCCCACCATCCCCCTTCCCTTCCTTTTCCCCCCCTTCCAACCCCTTCAATTATCACCTATTTTTCCGCTTATTCCATTGTTTATCGGTTTATTTTCCGCGCCAATATCCCCCACCCGGTTTCAAGGTTGAAGGGGAGGCATATAGAGATTGTAGCAAGAGAGCAACTTCACTTGCAAGACGTCAGTGTTGATCGATAAGTGAGAGGGGAAGGGTCTGTGCCGCGCCGGCTCTCCTCTCATGAACGAACCGGTCTGCAATACTTCGTCTTTTTCACCCCCCAAATACTATTCCCAATTGTTTTATTGCTGTTACATGTTAATATCTTCATAGTAAACATAAAATAGACTCATATGAATAAGTAATAACGATATTTATCGGATATGACAATTTTCGTCGGGAATAAGCCTCAATACGTTCGCCTGGCGGGCACTTTCGAATACCATAGCTTCGCCGTTTAAAGGTTAACACTCAAAGGACGGGGACGTTTGTAACATCAACTACCTGCCAGGCGGGCATATTTACCGAAAACGAGTTTCATTCCATGCTCTTTTTCATGCATAAACAAGAGCCAGAGCGTAATACAATTATGTATCCGTGAAAGGGTGATAATGGAGCTTTCCAATGACACCCGAATCATCCTTGTACGACCACGGTTTATCCTGTAGCGATCACGCAACTGGAGGTGAAAATACCCTAAATAGGGTAATTTCCTCAGTCTTTTCCTTATATCGCGAGGCCGGGTGTGTGTGTAGGGAGGCGGCGGTGGTCATAGAACTGGCCCAGTGGTGGTACCGAGCGGTACCGTCCTCCCAACGCACCGACTCTCTCTCAGAGTCCCTAATGTGCTCAGAATGCTGCCCATCATATGACGGGTACTGGAGGATAGGCCATTTATCTCTCGCCCGTCATATGACGGTCACCGTTGGTTAAGGGTTAAAAGTATATTTGAGATAGTCTTTGGCCTTTGAATCCCCACAGTTCCTTCTTAACCTGTATAAAATCGTCCAAGGATAGCCAGAAAATACTGTCAAAATGAATCATGGTCTTCAAAGGGTTAATGAACTATAATGAATACATTTATGCGAATTTATTCATTAGTTGGAAGCATATATTATAGGGCTTAAATATGAAAAATTTAAAAGAATGAAAACATTAATTTCCTGTTATGTTAAAAAACTAAGACCTGTTCTCCAGTATGCATTTATTCATTATATAATTAACAAAACACAGACCAGATTTAAGTCCTAAATTTAAAAAAAAAATATTATTGAGGGCTAAATATGATAAATCCATCTATCCTAGTCTAATATGGTTAATCTTGAGGCACAGATTACCGCTGTGATCGTTACTCGTTCACGATATTGATGTTGGTTTAAATCAATATCTTGTATACACCAGGATTATATTAGCTTGTGGCAAACAAACATGAATGCCTAAATCACTTTATCTGTTGCCTACGTATTTACGTCCATAAATTACAGTGTATTACTATTTGTCGGGTGGATGGGACTCGTTAGCCTTGGTCGGCAACTCATCTAGGGGAGACAACCTTATACAAATCCGGGTGGATGGGACTCGTCAGCCTTGGTTGGCAACCTGTCTAGGGGAGTAAACCTGATACAAATCCGTACTGCTTACCTAAGGGTAAGGCAGGTTAGTGGATGGATTAGCCGAACACCACTGTAGAAAAATAGTGCTAACAAGATACACAGAGGGCCTCGGAGTCGGACGGATCCTAAATTGAGTGGTCAATCCTGTAAGTCCTTCACTAAACTGGCTCGGGTTGTTCCTCTCACAGGAAATAGGTCGGCTTGGGGGCATTCTGTGTATGGCCACCCTCGTATGGGGAGTAAGGCATCCAGCAATAGATAGATAGATAGAACTATTTGTCTTGTTAGCCATTCAGAATCCCTCTGTCATATCATTCAGGTAGGGTGGAGAGAACCCCGCCAACTCCAACCCCATTTACCCCAATATGAGCTGCCAAATGCTGCCCGACGAGTCGAGATATTTTTGGCCGGAAATGTACATTGTTGAATGTCCTTATTTTTAGTAATGACAGATATTTGTTTGCCAATATTGTCATCAAGTTGAGCTTTCTATTGATAAATGCCAGGTCAAATTTGGGTACCAGTATCTGCCAATCTGCCCTTCTTTCCCTTACCCATGTATTGCAAGTGATCTCACCTCTGTGGTTTGTAGGGATGGAAACTGTAGTCCAAATTGCTGTAGTATGATGACTAGACACAACACTCCCAAGGGGTCTACAAGTGATAATGAAGCTAGACAGGTCTCTAAAAACTGGATTGCCAAGAATACATGTTTTGAGAAGGTCATTGAATTATGTTGAGTGGTACTTGAAAAGTAGACAGAATGGATAAAAAACACCATCTGAGGAAGAACACTTTATTGACAACGTTTCGCAGATAGTTTCATCAGGTCACTAACAAATACTGGTATTTGTAAGTGACCTGATGAAGCTATCTGCGAAACGTTGTCAATAAAGTGCTCTTCCTCAGATGGTGTTTTTTATTAATTGAATTATCTTTATATGAGATGCTGGTTGAGTCTTCCGACATTGGCAATTGTTTGGACGTAGTGCTGAAATCAGAAGTTATCAAGATTCTCCACCATAAATGTGATTGGTGCAGCACCTAGCCATTGAAACCTGTAGCATGCACACAGTTGTACACAGCACATTGTTGATGTCACTGATACAGAGTCATTGTTGCAGTACCTTGCCACTGAGATATATAACAAGCATTCAATAGTACATTGTTGATGTCACTGATACAAAGTCATTGTTGCAGTACCTTGCCACTGAGACATGTAACAAGCATACAGTAGTACATTGTTGATGTCACTGAGACAAAGTCATTGATGTAGTACCTTGCCACTGAGATATGTAACAAGCATGCAGTAGTACATTGTTGATGTCACTGAGACAAAGTCATTGGTGTAGTACCTTGCCACTGAGATATGTAACAAGCATGCAGTAGTACATTGTTGATGTCACTGAGACAAAGTCATTGGTGTAGTACCTTGCCACTGAGATATGTAACAAGCATTCAGTAGTACATTGTTGATGTCACTGAGACAAAGTCATTGGTGTAGTACCTTGCCACTGAAATATGTAACAAGCATTCAGTAGTACATTGTTGATGTCACTGAGACAAAGTCATTGGTGTAGTACCTTGCCACTGAGATATGTAACAAGCATTCAGTAGTACATTGTTGATGTCACTGAGACAAAGTCATTGGTGTAGTACCTTGCCACTGAGATATGTAACAAGCATTCAGTAGTACATTGTTGATGTCACTGAGACAAAGTCATTGGTGTAGTACCTTGCCACTGAGATATGTAACACGCATTCAGTAGTACATTGTTGATGTCACTGAGACAAAGTCATTGGTGTAGTACCTTGCCACTGAGATATGTAACAAGTATTCAGTAGTACATTGTTGATGTCACTGAGACAAAGTCATTGGTGTAGTACCTTGCCACTGAGATATGTAACAAACATTCAGTAGTACATTGTTGATGTCACTGAGACAAAGTCATTGGTTTAATACCTTGCCACTGAGATAAGTAACAAGCATTCAGTAGTACATTGTTGATGTCACCGATACAAAGTCATTGGTGTAGTACCTTGCCATTGAGGCCTGTAACAAGCATAAATCAGTACTGATACAGAGTAAGAGATGAACCTTCAGCACTGTTTGGGTCTTCCCTGTATTTTTGTTCAGCTTGTAGAGATGTTTGTAAACATACAGCTATCCCTCCACCATCTCCAGTTTGTTTGGCCCACAAAACACATACAGTGTATTAAACTCTTTCCATAATTACTGGGTTTGGTGTAATTCAAGAAAGTTTCAACCATGAACACGTTTGGATTATGGGTAGTATTGTTGACTCCCAACATTGCTGATGCATACTCTTACATTGTCAACAATGCTTCTAAAGGACGTGTTTTTAATGCTCTTCATATTGGTCACCTAGTAGTTCAGAGGTTATTGTACTGGGTAGCCTGGTACCAGGTAGGATGTTGCTTGATGCTATTGATAGGCGGGTGCAGTTTAATATTGATGGGTGGGTACTGCTTATTTTATGTAGCCTATGTACAGTAGCTTATATATATTTATGTTACTGTAAGGTATATATGGACCCCAGTATGGTCCCCTCTGTACTGTGTGAGTCTGAAATAAAGTACTGTATTATTAAAAAAAAAAAATGCTCGAGGTTGCTGGTATGTAAACCTTATGAGGCCTTTTGATATACTACAGTGTTTGCAGGGAGGAACCTTTGGAATCTTTTGAGGGGTTTGGTAAGATGTTGTGAACGTTTTAGAAGAGTTGTTCTGAAATACTGCTCATATTTTAGTTTTACACTCATCAACTCTGTGACCAAATCTGGAACAACATAAATTACAGTGTGTGTAACTTTGAGAAGTGTGACCTATTTGTTTTCAAGTGGAACATTTAAGTTGATCTTATTGAGCTTGATGATCTCACTGAGTTTGCTGAACAGGATAAGCTTAAAGCTGGGGTTGTTTTGGGGTTGGCCCAATCCTCTGAGATGCTGTTGTTGTGTTAATTTCGTGCTTTCTAACCCTCTGATTGGTGGTTCTCAAAATGTCAAGTTGACCTGTTATCCTTTTGGATATTGGCTGGGCTGGTGTCTGTTACAGTGAAGTGATTGGATGGTGGTGGTGGATATGCAGGTGAAAGTGATTCTTTGGTTGATCAGTATGTTTGTGTGGTTGATCGTAATTTTGAAACTTGGTGAGCAAACAGACTGTGTTACTTGGTGTGTATGTTCTGGTGGAAGTGAATCTTGAGATGATAACTGTTTCACAAATGTGGCTAATTAATCTTAACCTATCTCCTATCCAAGGCGTATTTCCAAAACAATTAATGAGAGCTAAAGTAATCCCTTTGTTTAAAAGTGGTGGCGATATGAAATTGAACAATTATCGACTAGTTTCTGTATTATCTTTATTTTCTAGGATTTTTAAAAATATTATTAATAAGAGATTATTGCATTTATTATAAAAACATAATATTTTATACAAGTATCAGATCTGATTCAGAAAAGAACATGGAACAGATTTAGCACTGATCACTTTAGTTGAAAAAATATCAAGTGAATTAGATGATGGTAATTGTGTGGTAGGAGGGTTTTTGGATCTGAGCAAAGCTTTTGATATGGTAGATCATGAAATTTTGTTAATTAAATTGCATATATATGGTATAAAGGGATGTGCATATAATTGGTTTGAAAGGTACTTTAAAAATAAACCTCAATATATATTATTTAATGACACAACTTCTGATACAAGTTATGTAAAAAGTAGAGTTCCTCAAGGGTCGATCCTTGAACCTCTATTATTTCTAATATACATAAACCATGTGGCTAATATTGTTTTCCGATGTTTACCAATTACATTATTTTTGCTGATTATGCCAATACATGTATTTGTGGTGAGAATATAAAAGAAGTAATCCATTTAATGAATGGTGAATTAAATATACTTATAGATTGGATCTTTACAAATAAGTTGTCCCTAAAAATTTAAAAACTCACTATATGATATTCAAATTTAGAGGTAAATCATTAAAAACCCATTCAAACGTTTGCACATGCAACACAAAATTATCAAGAGTAGACAGTACCAAATTTGTTGGTGTAATAATTAACACTAACCCGCCATGGAACAATCACATTCTGCACGTATAAAGTAAAATAGAAAAAAGTATTTCAATTATGTGTAAAGTAAGACAAATTCTAGCTACTCAAATATTAATTACATTATATAGCGCTTTCATATATCCATATATTAGATGGAAGATTGATTGTTCGGAAAATGAAAGTTGGTGAAATCATCATGATATATTATGTGATATCGGCATATGCCTCACAGGTTGGATTAAAGAGAGAGCAGAAAGAGGCCTTTTGGAATGACTTCCTTAGTGTCGTTTTAGGCCTCTCGGCATATGATACTACAGTCATAGGTTGTGACCTAAATGAGTATGTGGGAGCATGTGCTGATGGGTATGAGGGTGTGCATGGTGGGAAAGGGTAGTGAAGAAGAATTCTTTAAGGCGAATTTATACCGGAGTCCAGCTGTGTTGCACTCGACATGGTTGTGTGTAATACTTAGTTCAAGAAAAGGTTGAGTCATCTGATCACATATAGTACTGAGGGTACCAGTAGCCGAATAGATTACTTCATAGTTAATAGGAAAGACTGGAAGTTTGTTCAAGATGTAAAGGTCATCCCGAGCGAAACATTTATTTCCCAACACAAGGTCCTAGTGTGTGACCTGACCTTAAGGCGAGATCCTGTGCAAAAGAAAGTATACATGCCCAAAAGGAAAGTATGGCTGCTGAATAAATCTGAGGTTTCGAAGGAAATTAATAGGAATAGGGGCGGTAAGCCAAATGATGTAAATAGCCTAAGGAACATCCTTGAACGTAGCATTCTTGCTGCCACTGACAAAGTCTGCAGCAAAACTAAAGGCCACCCCCCCAGGCATAAGACTTCCTGGTGGTGGAATAACGAGGTTGAAAATGCAATAAAAGGGAAAAGAAGATGTTTCAAAGCATGGAAGAATGGAGACAGTAGGGAGGAATATCTTGCGGCTAAAAAAACTGCAAAAAAGATATATACAAGGCAAATAAAATCATATAGGACCTGGTCATAGACCAAGTGAGTAACATAGAAAATACCAATGGGATCTTCAATTTATCTAGGCGAGTTAAGGATGACAGTAGAGATGTTGTAGGAGAACAGTGTGTCAGGAATGATAATGGGACAATTGTTTACACTGACAAAGAAATTAGAGATGCTTGGAAAGTACACAACGAAAGATTACTCAACGTGGAATTCGAGTGGAATAGAGAGCAGCTAAGTAACGAAAAGCAATACTCCTCCCCGCACCCCATTGACCCAGGAATGGCGCTGAGACTCTTAAGAGGTTTTACTGGGCGAAGACGACGGGACTCTTAAGATCCAAGGCCTAAAAAAAACTTTTAAATGATCCCAGTGGCACTCAAAACAAAGGAATATGTGAACCCTCTGAGGGTAAAGCTCGGAGTGCAGTCACTCAATGGAAATGCGGGGTAAATCCGAACCCCAAGGCAAAACAAATTCACCAAAAATATTTAACGTCGATTTATTGAACATTTAAGGTAATAGGAACTTAGAATGAACATTTGGCTTCACTTTGACACAAACATCAGGTACATTTAATCACATTTAAGGTTATGAGGCACTTCAGACTAAAATAATTGAAATTATAAAGTTAGTCCCCTTAAAAAATAATTTTAAAATTAAATTAATGACCGATTCACCTGAAACTGTAGGGTCTGAAGGCCTAATAAAGGGGCATCTCCCAGCCTAAGAATGGAGGGCTTCAGGCAGAAATTGGATAGATATCTGTGAAGGAGAGAATAGAGGTATTTTTAGTCCCTAAAATATCTACTTTTTCATGTACCTTTATATAGTAAATGTGCACCTATTTTGATATTCAACGCCTCACAAGTTGGGGAATTTATTACTCTACAATTTCATAACAGTCTGGCATAAATCTGAGCAATAGCACAATCATAACAAAATGGAATGTAAAATTATCCAAAGTTTGCTAAAAATCGACAAAATCGAAATATAGAAAACAAAAAATGTAAATGGTAAATTTGCACCAATATCGTTCGTTTACCATTCTAAAACTAGAACATTTATCTGCCAACAATATCAGAACAATCAGGCATGAATCAGAACAATAGCAAAGTACCAATATGCTCAAAAGTAAAATAATCCATTTTGCAATTACCCACCTTTTAATATTAATGAGCGGCCCAAACAAGTAGAGAGACGAAGCTGGGAGGAGTACAAAGGAAATCAAGCAACAACAGATCTAGTGACCCTTCTAGGTTGCTTGTCCTCCAAAACACTGAGGATCAAGTGTCCAAACAGTGGTTTAGAGTGGGAAGGGAATTACTGCCCTGGAACTAATGTCTGTGGCAGGATTAGGAAGTTAGTAGGGGACAGATGGGTTAGTAACTGAGGGGGGGATAAAAAAAAGTTATTCATTTACAAACGCAGTCAGTCGCGGGTTTGATGCGAGATATTTGTCTAGGCGGAGTTTATATGAATCAACGGTGATGCAGTCTATAACGTTTCGGGGAAGCCCATTCCACAAGTTGACAACTCGATTGAAGAAGAAATTCTTAGATTCGTGTGAGTTAAAAGATTTACCAATAATTTTGCAACCGTTTCCCCGCGTGTAATTAGATTGGTCGATAGTGAAGTACTTACTACAGTTCATATTGTCGATGCCTTTGATGATTTTGAACACTTGAATTAAGTCACCTCTTAATCTGCGCTGGGTTAAAGGAAATAGATTTAATTCTCTAAGACGCTCTTCGTATGGTTTGTTCTTTAGGCTAGGTATCATTTTGGTAACTCTACGTTGAACTCGTTCTAGCTTGTTTATATCTTTTTGGTAATAAGGGCACCAGGATTGAACGCAGTATTCCAGAAGAGGGCGGACTAATGAATTGTAAAGGGTTAGGATAACTTCTTTGGATTTATGCTCAAATGACCTGCCTATAAAGCCAATTATTTTGTTTGCCTTCTTAACAACTTCTGAACATTGTTGACTCGGTTTTAGGTTACTCGATATTGTTACTCCCAGATCGGTTTCTCTGTTTACATTCTTAAGCTGAGTGCCATTCATCGAATAGTTTGCTTTCTCATTTAGGTATCCGATATGTAGTACTTTACATTTATCCGCATTGAAACTCATTTGCCAAATTTGGGCCCAACATGACAATTTATCTAGATTGTGTTGTATATTGTCAACTTGTTCTTTTGAGAGTACGCTATTTGCAATTTTTGTATCGTCAGCAAATTTTGAGATTGTACAGGTGAGACCCTCATCTATGTCGTTGATGTAAATTAGAAAGATAATTGGTCCTAGTACCGATCCCTGGGGTACCCCGCTACTTACATTGGTCCATTTTGATGCCTTACCGTTTATGACTACTCTTTGCTTTCTGTCGCTGAGCCAATTTTCTATCCATTTCAACACACCGTCATGTATTCCATGCGCTTTTAGTTTTAGCAGTAAACGTTTGTGGGGAACTTTGTCAAAGGCCTTTTGAAAATCAAGGTATATAATATCTACAGCTTTACTCTCATCGTAGAGGTTGAGGATATCGTGGAAGAAGTCTAAGAGGTTTGTTAAACAGGAACGTTTTTTACGAAAGCCGTGTTGAGTATCTTTAAGTATGTTATTTTCCTCTAAGTGATTTACGAGTCTGTCTCGTATGACCGTTTCTAGCATTTTACATACAACTGAGGTTAAGCTAATTGGACGATAGTTACTGGGTAGGGATTTGCTGCCTTTTTTGAATATCGGTGTTACGTTGGCTAGCTTCCACTGATCGGGCATAGTTCCAGACTGCAAGGATTTATTGAATAGTAATGTCAGTGGTTTAGAGAGCTCATCCTTAGCTTCCTTTAGAACTCTAGGCGAGATTGTATCAGGTCCAGGCGTTTTATTTACCTTGAGTTTATCTAAACAATTCAATACTTCTCTCTCTGTAACGGTGATATTGCTTAGAACATCTGAATTATCAATCTGAATCGGCGATGGTGTAGGGATATCACTGAGGTCTTCTGTTGTAAAAACTGATGCAAAGAAGGTATTGAGGGCATTACTCATTTGTTCTTCGTCTTTGGTGTATTCTCCATTTTCATCGACTAACGGTCCAACAGTTGAAGTAACGACTTTTTTCTTTCTGATATAACTATAGAATTCTTTCGGGTTTGTTTTACTTTGATTCGCAATATGTAACTCTAAGGTCTTTTTACTTTGCTTAATTCACTTTTTGGCTTTGCGTCGTAGCTCTACAAATTTCAGCCGTTCTTCGTCATTTTGTAAGGATTTTAATCTATCATTAGCAAATTTTTTAGCAAGCAGGCAGTTTGAAATATCTTTATTCCACCATTTGGGCTTATTATTATGGCCTGGACGCCGAGTTTTCGATGGTATGCAGTCTTGCACTGCTTTTAGGTAAGTGGCTTCGAATATCTTCCAAGATGTATTTATGTCGTTATTGTGAATTAAAAAGCTCCAGTCAGTTTCTTTAAACATAGCTCTAAGTTTATGGAAGTTTGCTTTCTTGAAATTAGGGACTTTTTCGATGCTACTATTTGGTTCGTTACTAGTAAACTTTAAAGTGAAAGTTATCGTACGATGGTCGCTGTTACTGAATTCATCACCAACATTCAAATTCTCTATTAATTCTTCTTTTGTTGCAAGTACAATGTCAAGAACGTTATTACCACGGGTCGGCGTTCCAACAAATTGATAAAGCGAACTCTCTTGCAAGTTCGTATACAAGTCATGTCCGGAGTGTGAAGTAAGAGTATCGCCCCACTTGGTCACAGGTAAATTAAAGTCACCAAAAATTACGGTATCTTGTGAGTTACTTACATCTGCAATTTGTTCGTAAATTTCTCGGTCAGTTTGCACTGATTGAGCTGGAGGTCTGTATATTAATGCAAGTATTATTTTGGTACCTTTATTATTCTTTATTAGCACAAAAGATGCGTCGACGTTCACAATTTGAGGTTTTGACAAGAGGGTAGGGTTAAGACTTTCTTTGATATAAAGTAAAACGCCACCTCCATTTCGATTTATTCGGCTTTTCTCAAACATTACATAACCGGGAAGTGAATACTCTGCTAAAAAGTCTCTATCTTCTGTATTGAGCCAAGATTCTGTTATGCCAATCACATCATAATTTTCTGTAAACACTAGCTCCTCTAAATCTGAAAATTTATTGCGTATGCTACGAGGGTTTGCATAGAAAACCTTTAAATTTGTTATTTTAGAACTCACGGAACGCTCTTTAATAATATTTTTGGTTCTTGTCGGATCTACATTTATGTTCATGGCTGTCCTCGGTCCTCGCTGTCTTCGGTCCTTATCGCTGGTGGTCCTCGGTTGCCTCTGTTTTTTTCTTGGCGTTGGATGATTTATGTCACTGCTGCTTCTTCTCGGATGGCGTTTTTTGATCCATGGCTGCGGACTGCTTCGTGTAGGAGACGACCCATGCGTGCTGAACCCACAGGGTTTAGATGAGTGCCATCCTTGCGGAACAGAGTAGGCTGGTTGTAGAAGTTGTCCCAGAGGTTGATGAATTCAACTTCTTCCCTCAGACACAAATGTTTTAGTCGGCTATTTGTGCTGAAGGCCTTGTCGTAGAATTTGTCAGGTGCGTCGATCTTGGGGAGAATGCCTGAGATGATGATATTCCTTGACTTGTTTTTGTAGTGCTGGATCATCTTGCGATATTTCTCCATCAATTCTTCGGATCTGGTGCGCATGACGTCATTTGAACCAGCATGGATGACAAAAAGGGTATTTTCATTTGCATCCTTTGTGGTATCTTCGAAGGCTTCCACAATGTCGTCCCGTCCAGCTCCTGGGATGCAAAATCTTTTTCGTTGATTTGGGACTCTGTCGCAGAACTCTTCGACCTGTCCTCGTAGGATGGAATCCCCAACGAGCCTGGTCTCTTCTGGTTCGTCTTCCATCTCTACCAATATCTCAAATCTGTTTGACATTGTGACTGGTAGATGAGACCTTTTCTGCGTTGGCCGTGCACCGTTCCTCACTGGTGTAAATCCGGAAACCTGTGGTGGCGGGACTCTACGTACAGGTCGGGGAGAGGAGTGGTTAGAACGGGGGCGAGGGGTTGGTACTGTTTGTGCTAGCAGGCTTCTTGCACGAGGAGTGGGGGAGAGAGTAAGGTGAACAGGGCGGCTGTCCTGGTTTGATGTCGGCTCAGGTTCGTCAGAAGCATCTGCTGCAGTGTCTACTGCAGGTGTTGGATTGTTGGCAGATGACGTTGGGGCGGTGGTGGATGCTGGAGTTGAAACAATTTGAGTTAGTGATACTCCAACGTTGAGTGTTACAAACTCTTGGAGTGATTCCAGCTTCCTGGTGAGGGCGTTGATCTTGTTGAGGGCTTCATCCAATTTTGCTGTCAAATCCTCTCGTTGCTGGCAGAGTCGGCAGACTTGTGGATCGGCAGGAGCAAACATGGAAGCACCAAACCTACCGGCGCAGTTCGTACAGGCACGAGGCATGGTGACGATCACTTTTTTCAGTTCACTTCACTCACTTAAAAACACTTAACTCACTTTAAAAACACTAAACTCACTTTAAAAACACTTCACTTACTTAAATAGGCCTAACCGAAAACAAAAATGTTGAAATACACACAAATAGGTTATCAGCGGTGATAGCCTAACCAAAAATTAAAACAAAACAAAATTAAATTTGAATACGCAGTGATAGCCGAACCGAAAACAATTTTATGTTTATTTAAACAGAAATAGGCCACCAGGGGTTATAGCCTATCCTAACCGAAAACAAAAATTATGAAATACCGGTACGCAGAAATAGGTCACCAGCGGTGATAGCCTAACTGAAAATTTAAAAATTGAAGTACGCAGAAATAGGCCACCAGGGATGACAGCCTAGACTAACCGAAAACAAAAATAACCGAAAACAAAAATTATGAAATACCGGTACGCAGAAATAGGCCACCAGCGGTGATAGCCTAGACTAACCGAAAACAAAAATAACCGAAAACAAACAAAACCTTCCACTACCAGAGCACCTCTCCAACTGAACATCCCGCACTTTAACCCATACTCCCAACCCCATGACGTGGGCACAGCATTATTTAATTAAGTGAGATAATTCCCCTCCATCCTTTCTATCACTCCTCCACATGTACCCCCCTTCCCCCACCCACCCCCTTCAATTATCACCTATTTGTCGTCTTATTCCCTTGTTTATCGGTTTATTTTCCGCGCCAGAATCTCCCACCCGATTTCAAGGTCGTGTGGGACTCATAGAGATCGTGGCAAGAGACAGACTTCACTTACAAGGAATCAGTGTGGATCGATAAGTGAGAGACGGAGGGTGTTCTGCTGCGCCGGCTCTACTTTCATGAATGAACTGGTCAGCAATATATTTTCTTTGTCACCCCCCAAATACTATTCCCACTTGTTTTATTGCTGTTACATGTTAATATCTCCATATTAAACGTAAAATAGGCGCATGTGAATAAGTAATAACGATATTTGTTGGGTAATAACGATTTTAGTAGGGAATGTATCAGAATATCCTCGCACGGCGGGCACTTTCAAATACCATAGGTTTGCCGTTTAAAGGTTGATAGCGCCAGCTGTTGTAAGCAGTGCAATAAGTAAAATGAGGGAGGGAAAAGCTGGCATTGTAGCTGAGATGAATAAAGCCTTAGGTGATATAGGAGTGAGTTTGGTCACAGAGCTAATTAACTCCATCATTAGAGAGGATGTAATCCTTGTTGAATGGCACAAATGTGTAATAGTAAACATATATAAGGGCAAGGGGGATTCAATGGACAGGGGAAATTATAGAGGCCTGAAAATGCTTGACCAAGTCATGAATGTCTGTGAAAGTGTCTTTGAAGGTATGATAAGGGAAAGCATTTGTATCAACGATATGTAGTTCGGTTTCATGCCAGGACATGGTACAATCGACGCTATCTTCATAGTCAGGCAGCTGCAGAAAAGATATCTGTTTAAAAATAGGGATCTGTATCTTGTGTTTATAGACCTGGAGAAGGCCTTTGATAGGGTGCCCAGAGAAGTTGTGCAGTGGGCTATGAGAAAACTTGGCATAGAAGAGTGGCTGGTGCATGTGATAATGAAGATGTACAAGGACTCACGAATGGCAGTGAGGGTGAAAGGTGTACTGAGTGAGGAGTTTACAGTTTGCATTGGAGTCTACCAGAGCTCTGTGTTGAGCCCTCTCCTCTTTGTTATGGTTCTGGAGGCACAATCTGGTGATTTCAGAATTGGGCTCCCCTGGGAACTGGTATACGCAGATGACCTAGTACTTATCGCAGATAGTGCGCGGGATGCCGAGGCCAAATTCAGAAGATGGAGAGAGGGCATGGCAAGTAAAGGGTTAAGAGTTAACATAAATAATACCAAGGTTTTACACAGTGGTTCAGGGCTAGGAAAGGTACAAAAAAGTGGTGCATACTCATGCGCAGTATGCAGAAAAGGGGTGGGCGCGAACTCAATACAATGTAGCGTCTGCTGCAGCTGGGTACATCATGGGAAGAAGTGCTGCAAAAGAATAAAGGGACCTCTATCAAGGAAGAAGTCCGAAATTGAGATCATTGTATGCATAGTATGCAAAGGCGAGCTTGTATTCAATGACCGGCTCGAGAGTGTAAACTTTGCTAACGATGCACTGGGGATTGTAGACAAGTTTTGCTACTTGGTTGATACTAACTCTACCGGTGGTGGGGCTGAGGCCGCCACTATTGCCAGAATAAGATGTGGCTGAAAAAGTTTAGAGAACTTTTGCCACTACTCACCATGAGAAGACTCCCTCTCACCTTGAAGGGAAAGGTATATGCTTCATGGAATTAGAAGCGCAATGACATATGCTTAACCCTTCTTTGGCGGCGCGCAACTTATGTCGTGTGAAATAAATATGGACTAAGTGGCGGTTCACAACTTATGTCGTGTGCCATTTTCACCACGTAATGTTGCTGAGAGAGAGAGATAAGTGGTGGGAGGAGAGTAGCAAGCGTATGACTGCTCCAGACCACCGCGGGGGACCTACTGACATGAATCCCACCCTCCCCCACCCTCATGCACTCGCTACACAGGGAATTATGTAGGGAAACTACCTAATTACATGGTTTTTGCACTCGTGTTGCGCGATCATTGCAAGAATACCAGCGGTCGTACAAGGATGGTTGGGGTGTCATTGGAAAGCTCTGTTTATGCCTTTTCAGGGATAGATACTTGTTTTACGCTCTGGGTCTTATTTAGGCATGACAATTATCACGTAAACAACCCTATTTAGGGTAAAAACACCCCGCTGGGCGGTACATATAAATTACGGCCTAGGCCGCTCGTAAGGTGTTAAAAATCGTGGCCTGTCAAAGCAGATGATATCAACAGAATGTAACACAATGAGATGAGAATGGTGAGATGGATGTGTGGTGGCAAACTGCAAGATAGGATATCAAGTGATGAGCTAAGGAGAAGGTTAGGTATCAAGAGTATCAGTGATATGATGCATACTAGCAGGCTTGGATGGTTTGTACATGTGGAGAGGATGGATGAACAAAGCTGGTTGAAAAGATGCAAGTCCATGAATATGGAGGGAGCTGCACCTAGGGCAGGACCAAAACAAACGTGGGATCGGACTTTGTAGTTTGATCTTAAATCAAAGAACCTGACAAGTGAGGCAGCTCCTAAGTACTTTACAAGAGGAAGAAAAACAAATATTCCGAATAAGATGAAATAATATATACAAAGATAAGACAAAATATATATCCCGAAAACAAATATATAGCAATATTTGATGTTGAAATCTGCAGGTAAAGAATAAATCCAACAGTAAAAGCAAAATAAGTAAGATACAAAATGGGAGCACATTTACGGTCTTAAAAATGTAGTGAAAAAGGAAAAGGAAAAAGTTATATAAGGTTGTTGAGAAACTAAAAGAAGACTAGTGAATTGCGGACAAAACCTCTTTCTCTCTCTCTCTCTCTCTCTCTCTCTCTCTCTCTCTCTCTCTCTCTCTCTCTCTCAGTATTCATTATTATGGGGGCTAAATGCCCCCGTTGATCTGACTCCTGTCAATGACTTCCCAAAATGCTCTGGACCCCTACCTTCTACTCTTACTATTGATTTGTGCAACATTCGTGGCCTTTCCTCTAACTTCCACACTGTGGAACACCACCTCTTCTCTGCCAACCCTGATCTTCTCTTTCTCACTGAAACTCAGGTGGCTGGGACTACCAACAGAAACCATTCTCTGTATCCTCCTACTATCTCTATCCTCAGTTTCAAGCCAAAGGTGGATGTTGCGTATATGTGCGCAACAATCTCGCTTACTCTTGTGTTACCAAGTTGGATTCTTCTGAATTCTCAACTCTCTGGCTAAAGCGTTCTTGTCATTCTCAAACTAAATATTTCTGTGCTGTTTATCTCTCCCCTAATTCTACTGACTATCCAAAAATTCTTTGACTACCTAACTTCTAAACTGGAACACATTCTATCTCTTCTTTCGCAGAAATCTCCATCCTATGATATTTCAACGTTCACCACTGCCAATGGCTTTCCTCTCTTTCCACTGATCAACCTGGTAAAAAATCCTACATCTCTTCTATCCTAAATGACCTAGAGCAGGTTGTCCAGCAACCCACCCGTATACCGGATCACTTCGGAGATCGGCCCAACGTTCTTGACTTATTTCTAACCTCTGACCCTTCTGCATATACTGTAAATCTGTTCTCTCCTTTGGTCTCCTCAGACCATAATCTTATATCTTCACCTGTCCTATCTCTCCGGTACGGCCACCCGATCCTGCCAGCCGGCAGCGCTTGTGGCACTTTGGCGCTGCTGACTGGTAGGTTCTTCAGCAGTACTTCTTTGATTTCCCATGGAATGACTTTTGCTTCCGTGGCTGGGGACCCT